>OY292326.1:8400000-9000000 GCA_958496145.1 Heliothis peltigera | reverse complement strand
TAGTGTTTTGTTAGTTGTGGGTATGGTATGGTATGGTATTTTTGTATGTAGCTGCTAGTGTAATTTATACATATAGAAGAAGGGGATGGCCAAAGAAATAATGGACGGATTGTATAAAAGACGCTGCTAGCTGGAAAAAATATCTGTTGTGGACAGGTCGTCAGCCAGAGAAATGTTTAAGCATGCTCTGACAACCCCAAATAAAATTGATATTGGTAAGACTGATGACGATGGTACCTACACCATCGTCTTTATCTCTAGGACTTTTACCTCAATTTTTTTTTTAATAAGATAATGTGGCTTGCTGAAACGTCATTTAAATATGGAACTGAAAGTATAGAAAGAGTAAGCAGACATTTAAAATATTTTAATTGGAAAGTCTTCCGTTAGCACCCTTTGAGGAGCAAAATATTGAAGTATTTTTTTATTAAAAAGTCCTCACATTGATCCCAGTGACAAGAAATAGCTCAACACATCAATTTTCCCTATATTATAGTACTTACCGATGGAGCGGTGGCTAGGCTAGGACATGGTGAATAGGCACCACGTATTTATTAGCAGGTATTAAATAACTAGTTTCATAATTCGTTTTAAGTTAAAACAGTTATTTAATAAGAAATATTCCTGAGATTATTTCCTCATATCTGTATTGAGATCTCTGGCTATCAACTCCAGTTATTATCATTATCATAATCATGAATAGAAATCGATAAAAATAACTGAGGCTGCTGCTTTATCTGAGCTATGTGCGGCGATAACTTATTTTAATTTTATTACTTAGGTACTACCTTGCGGTTTAACCAACGTACCGGGATAACTTCTGCTCGTAGGTACCCGGATGATGATAAAAAAATCCCATGTACAGAAGTCAATCTACCCGAATCTGTCAATTTTACCAATCGGATATTAACCTTCCAGTATTGTGATAAGGTTGAAAATCTTTTAAATAAAATTGGCAGATTGAGGTAGGTTGATGTATTGGCGTCTATACTTCTCTGATTCTAAGCTACCTTCCTACCAATTATTAGCTAAATTGATGCTGCAGTTCTTGCTGTCAAGACTCGAAATCATCATGCCTAGCCCTTTGCTCAAGCTATGTTGGTATCGGCTTCCAATCTCACCAGATGCAGATGAGTACTAGTGTATAACAAAGAGTGACTGCTTATCTAACCTTGTCATCGCTGTTACCTATTCAAACCGATACCCCGATGGTAACACTGGTGGTCAGACTTTCTAGCTTCTGGCAACCCGGAAAGACTGCCAGAGATTTACAAATGATAGTACAACATGATTTTGATTTGCCTTGCCATTGCTTTTAATGTTGTTTGCAAAAGGATTTGACAACAGACTGGGGCCTTTTTGTGAGACTTTTTTCTTTGCTGCAGATAGACTGTTTGTCGTATTTGCAGTTCGGGACCCACCAATGGCCTGCCACGCCTGACACGGAGAAACTACAGGCAAGATGGTCACCTATCCACGCACTGACTGCGTTGCTTAAGCTTATGATCAATCGACCACTCAACGAACTCCAAAAAGTTTGTTATTGTAACAATAAAAGAATCTGTATTTGTTGTTTACTGATCTTCAAGGACATTAAATTGTTTTTCAGGTCAATGCATCGCAAGGACAAAGATGCATTTCCTACTTCCCAATGCGGATTCCGTGTGAAAAACTGGTTTAAAAAAAAGTTAAAAGCCTCGAGTTCAATGGTGCGGATAATAATGTTTACAAGCAATTGTTTCCCGAATTTAAATCTTTAAAGACGACCATCTTTGGTTATTCTTGCAAATCCATATTTTTTTAATTTCAAGGAAACATTTAGATAGGTATTTTACTTCAAAATAGTTTAAGGTTTTTTTTTTTAATCTCACTACATAAATTTTATCGATACGAGTACTATGATATTTAATGGAAAATAACTTTAATTTTGTTAGGTTTTATGAAAAAGTATTTCATAATTATCAGTATACGTATATATAAAAAAATATATCTGAAATAATTATTTAAAAACAAAAATTGTGCGTAGAGTCTTTACGTGCAGTAGAAGTGAGTCTTCGTAATGTGGAAATAAAAATTGTCTGCTCCAAGGTAGCTTCAAACATTAAACACAACCTTATTAGAACACGCATTAGAAGTATCACTACAAAAAGACTCAATTCATACTTATCATATTCATAACTTTTTTGGTTTGGTCTAAAATTGACGCATAGAACTGCTTCGATGTGAACGCTCTCGAGTGTACACCATTGTCGTAATTGTTACCTTTTTTCAGTTACTACACTATTCTGTAGCTACTCTTATGTAATTTCAGGCGATTGTTACCTGAAACAGATTGCGTAAGACCCCTATGTTTATCAAACGTAATAAAACGAGAGTAGGTACCGTTATTTCTTCCATAATTAGTAGTTTTCGTCTAAGATTGTGATAAGTACCGACATAACTATGCGTTTCATTATTATTTAAAAATCTGTTATAATATTGAAGCAGCCTTTATTCATGTCTTGCAGTTTTCTTCTGTTTATTTTCAGCAGGCTTAGCATGACAACCGTAGAAACAAGTTTGGTCTACCGGAGAATGGACGTACTGACAGGAAAGTGTCAGATTGACGTAAGATTTCTGTTGACATTGCCGTGCTCGGGCAGAAGACTTTGACAGAAAAAGCTTTGTCTTTTCTTGACAGAATAGATATAGAATCGCCATGCTAAGCCTGCTGGTACACAAAGAGCGCCAGAAGGAACAGAAATAGGTTTACTTATCTCCAACTGCACCCACAGCGGGAGGGGTCATTTGATGATACACTACGGAAAAAAGTTGGCAAAAAGCTGCTTTGATTAAGCATCCAGGTACAAAGAGGAAATCAAAATTGAAGAGGAACAAGGAGCGAATATGGACGCATATAAATCCCTCTGTGTTATTAAATTTCTAGGAAAAAACTGATGTAGGTACAGTTTTACAATACACCACAAACGGAATAACAAAATACTGCACGGAACTGGTTTTTTGCGAACAAAATCGAACAAAAGTTTCTTTAGAGACCGGGGATCGTGTTTTGATTTTATGATTATTTTCAGCTGAAAACCTTCAGCGTCATTGTCTTACGTGGAGGAGTATTTTGTTATTTTTATTTCCATTTTGTTATTCTAAAAATCTAATAGGGCTCTTTTTCATATTGTATAATGTGACCAGGCGTACAAGAACTACTTAAAATACAATATCAAAATTTTATTAACAAAAACGTACACGTTAAAAAATGCCACTTAAGTTTAATTTAATTAAGTTTAACTGGGTATTGCATTTAAGCCAGGTAATATGCCATTTAAGGCAGTAATAAGAGTAATTCAATCAAATTGACGGTATTAGTAGAATAACCTACTGAACGGAATCCACCAACCAATCTTCAAGGAAGAAATGCCAAAAAAAATCTTCAAACATTGATTCAATAATGTTACATGACATATCAACTATGAAATTGGTTTCCGAGAAAAGGCTCGAGAAAACAATAGCTAGTGAATAATATATAGGGGTACAGGTCGGGGGTCCCTGCGACAAGTCTAATCTCGGGTATCAAAGGAACTAAAGGTCACGAACCCTCGCATTAGATGTTTTTAATAATAGCACAGTCAGCGTAAAGGTTATTGGATATTAATAACGATGTACAATAAAGGTATTAAATGTTATGAGATAACTTTTCTTTTGAGAATGTTTTTGTATCAGAAAACCATATGTTTTCACCTTCAAACAGCTATTACTATTAACCACTTATTCTACCATGGCACATTTATTTTTTGTACATATTTCCTCCTTTTTATAGTACAATAACTAGGAGTAGGTACAATAACTCGCAATAAAATCGAGTACACCTTTACGATCCCATGAATCGGCAGTTCCCTAACAAAAGATGCGTAAACAATGTCAGCACGACAGTGTAAAATGTGCTACCGGTACACAAAACAGTGCGTTGCATATTTCATACTATAGGCTTGAAACATATAATTGTATATACTATAATTAGTCACGGCCTTTGGCAACTGAGGCCGGCACTGATTTGCATCGTCATGTCGAAGCAATTTATCAACTCAGGAAGGCCTGTACCCCATGCTAACAATGGAAAATCGATATCTTGCACCCCACTAAACGGAGCAACGGTATTTTTAGATGACATTGATAAGCCGAATATTTAGTACAAAACTTTTTTGTCAAAAACTTCTAGAAGCGTCAAGGTAAGATGCAAGGTTTGTTGTAGCGGAACTGCAAAAACTGATTGCACTCAATTACTTGAGTTGAGGAATTCCTTGAAAGAAACAATTAAGTACTTAATGTTCTAGAAATCAGCTGATAAAATATCTAAGCATATAGGTGGTCGGAGACATCTCTAACGAGGTAAACCATTCAGGTATGTAATCAATCATCTAACTGTTTGAAGCACTGCTAATTAATGGAATTACATAACTTGTTCAATTTGGTTATGCGTATTTTAATATCCAAAATTTTCAAATTAACATGTCCTTCAGCAAAAACTTAATAGCTCATTTGCGTTCAAGGATTTAAGTAACTAAATACAACAAAACTTTTGATTGAATAGAAATCAATTTCCCCAATTAACTCTTTGTAAATTTTCCCGGATATTACTAAGCAACTACTGAATAATTTTACTTTCATTCCTGAAGGTAATTATGGCTAATAGAAGCGGTTTACCTCCCCTAAGGAAGGGAGTGACGGCTATAAAAATAGCCGTGTCAATTATGGTAAAAAGCTCCAAATGAACTTTGATATCGTTTCCTGCGCCATATAATAGTGCGTCTTAGGGGAAGTTTTGTATAAATATGGCTAAGTAAATTTATTACGTAAATTACAAAGGAATATTCCTATCGTCCTTGATGTTGTACATAATGCGTTACAAAATATTGCGTAATTAGGTGTAAGTTTCATGTATGTTGCTGTTACTCGCGGATTGTATTACCTTATGAAACTTATAAATACTACACATCAAGATTCGGCGCCTCATTTAGATACCTCCATAAAATAAGAAAAAATATAAATTATGCACCATTGGCTATATAATAGTTATATGTCACAGTACCTCATAACAGTTTTTCGTTGGAAATCATCAAATGACCCCTGCCGCTGAGGGTGCAACTGGAGGGAGTGTCAGACTCTTACTGACAAAAAACCACTATGTTCCTTCTGGAGGTCCCTGTGTGCCAGGGCCACGATATCTCTTACGAACAACCCGCAGTCCAGGCAGCCATATGAATCGTTCGTTATTTGGTCATGTTAATTTTATTCGCTTTTTTTAAATCGAGCCATTTAAAAAAGCGAGTAAAATTAACATGGCCAAATAATTCAAATTGTATTTTTCACACAAATAACCGCATAAAATAACCAATGAAAATTATACAAAACCCTCGGCTTTGCAAATATTTATCTTAACGAAACTGTCGAAAAAACCCTGTTCGCCAAACTTAAGCGGCTAAAGCTTACGGCTTCAATGTATACATTGCCATGGCGTTTGGCAATTTCCCCTGAAATATCCCCGGGGAATCTTTGTGGGTGAATTAATTTCGTGTCTTGGTTTAATTTTAACGGTTTCCCAGGCTAACACTCTGATGGTTATTATGGCTGAAGGAATTGGGGTAATAGATGTTTACGCAGGAATATTTTGGAGTTATTTTTATATGAGAGCGTGTGTGACTTGTTACACAAGTGGATGTTTTTATAGCCGCTTAGTGTTTTTGTAGGACGCTCAGCTGGTTTTATTACACTCGGGTGTAATCTAATAAATAAGGGGTGTGTCTAGAAAAAATGGGGGCAGACAAAAATGATAGTACTGTTATTTCTCAGTTCCAAAAACTTGAATCAAATTATTTTATTCAATTATATATTAAACTTGGCCCCTTATTTAGTGCTAGAAGCATGCAATGACCTATATTCACTACCACGAGGTGAACACGGCCGTTAAAGCTTTTTTAATAATCATCTTAATAACAATGACGTCCAGACTGATTGCTTACCACGGCAGCCGTTCTCCTACGGAGATCAGCCAAGCATTTGCGCAGACACAGGTGCACTCTGTATTCCATCACTCTCATAATCCGATGGGCAATCCGACACGACCGGAGATGGATCAGGCACAGGACCGACATTTACGTGCTCTGCGATGCGCAGGTGTATCAATGACCAAATTCCAGAGTCCGAGCCGCTTTATGAAAGTCTCCTAAAACCCACAAAGCGATTTTGGCCTGACCCGGGAATCGAACCCGAGACTCTGTGCACAGCAGTCCTGCTATGCGACTACTAGTCTAAAGAGGCAGTCAATGATAATTGAAATTGATTTGAAACCTAATCAAAAAAACATAGCAGGAACTTATGTCCAACAATAAGCAGGTACGTATCTAGTACCTACCATACTATATACTCAAACCAGCATTCTCTAATTACAAAACCAGTTTGTAAGCGGTTTCGATAATACGAAAGTGAAGTTCTCCCTGGGAGCTGCAACGAAGAAACTTCACTTCTATGACTTTAGCGCGGAACAGTGAATGCAAATTTGAATGAGTTGGCGAGCTTAGTTTGAAATGCGTTGGAGAAATAATGGACGCCTCAGAACCAGTGTTTTATGTTTTACTTTCGTATTGTTAATCTCACATCTGGTGAAGATTGTGGTAGTCGCCAGTGTAAAATTAGTTCTCTTTGCGTCTGCAAGTTTTGATATTTACATTTATGTTTTCTGTTTATGTACATACATTTCGTAAGTAAAGGCACGATAGCTAAGTTTTCATTAAACGTACTAATCTGTCCCCAACTAGACAATCATTGTTACTTGAAATTAACGATTAACACTAGCAATTACGACATCAACAACTTTATGCTATCTACACGTAAATTATACATATTTGCGGTATATATTTTGACGCTTTTTTAATTTCAACACAATGAAACTATTTGTGTTTCGGATGGCACGTTAAACTGTAGGTCGCGGCTGTCATTGAACATCCTTGGCAGTCGTTACGGGTAGTCAGAAGCCAGTAAGTCTGACGCCAGTCTAACCAAGGGGTATTGGGTTGCCCGGGGTGAGGAGGTCAGATAGGCAGTCGCTCCTTGTAAAATACTGGTACTCGGCTAAATCCGGTTAGACTGGAAGCCGACCGTAACATAGTTGGGAAAAGGCCTGGGAGATGATGAAACTATTTATATATAAATGTTATCACCTTTTATTCGGATAGTTCGGTTGAAATTGCTTACCTCAGGAACTGCATTTTATAAATTGCAGAGGTGTTCTATTAAATATTGAAATCAACACTCAGCAAATTAAATTAGGAATAAATAATTCATACAGAAGATAATAAACAAACACACATCAGAAGGCGGTGCTAAAAATACAGGAATGAGTATGCATTCTTTTTTTCGAACAAATCCAATTACTTCACAACTCTGTTATTTCCTTAATGATGTAGAAAGTTCCGAAAAAGAAGCAAACACGTGACACACGTGTAATACTTCATTATAGAACAATCCAGAAACAAATATTTCCCTTTGTATTACGTACGAGTATAATATGAAATATTAATAAGGAGGATATTTTCTTAATGTATCGTCATGTAAGTGATTTGATCATGATTTGATATAATAAAAACATACCGACCGCATTGAGAACCTCCTCCTTTTTTTTGAAGTCGGTTAAAAAGGAAGTCGTTGTTGCACTTTTTATCACGAAACTACAGACTGGGAAGTACAGACGCCTGCAGATCAAGCTACTATAATCTGTCAAATTTCCATAATAGATTCTCAACTTTATTGCTGAAGCAATGATTTAAAAGTTAATTGGGAAAATTTGACAGTTCCGTGTGGTAGCTTGATGTGCAGCCGGCGTCTGTACCTCCTTCAGGTGTAGCTGCAGGCTAAATCTAGGTAGGTTATATCTTACAGGGTGTTTCCTCAAAGTGACATCTTTGTAAGTACCTAATTATTTTTTCGTTCTGTATGAAATCCGGGACGGATTCTAAGCCTATAACAATACCACAAGCTAGAATTGGTAGGTACAATGAACTAAAACAATCACTAACTAATAAAATAATTTCTATGTATTAAACACAAATGATGGACACCGTACAAAACACATTCATTAACACAAATTAGGTGAACCCATTCGTTATACTTATGATGGCATTGACGTATGGACACATTATCAAGCACTGGGCACCATGACAACAGTAATCTTTCATTTAGGCGTCCATTTTATGCAACTAGATAACTTCGATGACCGATGGGATATGTGCATAAAGGTCTTTTTACATTCACCAACGACTTTTTGTTTCACTCGCACTATAATAATAATAATAGATATCTAAGAGACTCTCGTTAGGCGGCTGGATCAAGGGACTAATTCAGAAGGCAGTACTCCTTAAAACCTGGGAACCTAACCACCGGTAGCTTGGACCCTGTTCCCGGTATCGGTGGCTAACTGTTTATTATATATTCAAATGTTATTTTTGATATTAATATTTAAAAATGTACTAAATATGTTTAAAGAATAAATAAATGACAATAATAGGTATCTACATAAACGTGACTAAGATTGCTTTAACTGTAACTTTGTAACCGTGAAAAAGTTGAAAACGTAAATCAGAAAAGGACAGATTTTTTTTAATAATATTATAATAATCAGGACACCTTTTGCACACACGGTCGGTTAGACCCATGGTAAGCTATTGATTAGCTTGTGTTATGGGTGCCAACACAACTGAGGCGTGATCTTATGATTAGAGCTTCTAATATACCTTTTTTTCGTGGGAAATCATCAAATGACCCCTTCTGCTAGAGGGAGCGTCAGGCTCTTTCTGACTAAAACTCACTATGTTCCTTCTGGAGGTCTTTCTGTTACAGTGCCACGGTAACTATTGCGAGCTAAGAATATATCTCAAAGAAATTTGATATCTTTGTCTCTGGCAGTTTTTTAATGGCGAAGTTCAATATCAAAAATCCATTTTATATTTAATTTTCTCGCCTCAGTCGATGCTTCGACTAACGTGCATCTGAAAGGTCTCTAGGCTCTAGTAATTCGAAGTCCCACATAGCTTCGGAACATATTCGCTTTGACATGTTACTCGTACCATTGACGAAACCGCAATTCAATTACATCTATGCATTTCATAGTGGTATTGAATTCGGGGAATATTTGAAAGTAGGTAATGTAGTTTCAAATTAATACTATTTTGCTAATAAACTTATGTGATGTTTACTACTGATGTTCCTGTTAATTTAAACCTATATACCGATAGAAGAATAATACTGACCGAAAGAAGACATAAGACAGAAAGATATTAAAGATATAAACACTTACCCGTATAAAGAAGATATTAATGTTTTTAAACTTTCACACAACAGTAAATTTTACACAAATAACGGGTCGGCGGTATGATAGGCTTGTTGACGAATTTAAAAATAAGCGATTCCAATTAGACCATTGTTTCTTAATAAAAGCTATTGCACAATTGTTTTTGTTTTGACTTAAAAACGACAAAAATTGATTAAAATATAAAACATTAAATCTTGAGAGTAAGTGCTTGTGACGTCAAGTGACGTAACGCGAAATTTAAATGTGTTGTACCTATATTAGTTTTAATGAGTTTGTCTGAGAAAATAAAAAAAACAAGTGTCCAATATATTTTGCAGATCTTAAAGATGGACTAATAACTTTTTATTTGTCAATAGGCCTATTATAAAGGTATGCGATACCTCTTTTCTCCCGACGCGATGTTTCGGCCGAATTGCACCGACCGCGATCACGGGTGAACTGATGACAACTAACGGCGTCTCCGTGAAGCGCTGGGTTTCTTAACTACCCTCACTTAATTGTATCAATTTTTGCTTTTTAAGTTCGTACTATCATCTACCCAACAGACTACAATAAAATATTTTTGCCGGCTTTGTGTACCCTTTTCGCGACAATGACACCACTTATCAACATCGTGGAAGCCTGTCATTAGCAAGCGTAATTTCATATTTTTTGTTTCTTTACAATTTCTTACTGATACGACATGACCTCAAATACACAATTAAAAGGTAAATAACCCTTAACTTACCCTACTATGAATCCCTGAGAGAGATAGAAAGCTTTTTAACCTCCTTCCCACCGCGATATCAACCTATCTCTGAACTGATTTGCAAGTTGCAGCTCAAACTTCTAAGTAGAAAGTCCATTTACTTAGAAGCGAACACTAATGCAATACTCTAGAACGCATGAATAATAACTCATTGTAATTCCTAAAGGCATAATTCCACAGGTGTACAACACTGTGACGCAAAATGTGTACCCCGTTGGTCTAGTAGTCGCATAGCACGACTGCTGTGCACGGGGCTCGGGTTCTAAAATCACTTTGTGGGTTTTAAGACATACATTTTACATTCATAATGCAGTATGTAGATACACCTCCCATCGGAGAGCACATAAATGGCGGTCCTGCGCCTGGTCTCTCTCTGGTAGAATTGCGCTTCCATCGCCGCATCATATGAGACTCAGGGAATAGACATGTGTGTCTGCGCAAATGCACTATAATATGTCCTGCGCAGCTGGCTGATCTCCTTATAAAAAACGGCTGCCATGGCCGACAAACGGTCTGGACGACGCTATTGCTACAAATATATTTCATCTAGTTTTCTCACTCTAGCAAATAGTAACAAATTGATTGCGAATTTCTAAAACGTCCGCAAAATTGCAACCTTTGTACGCGAACAGTAACAATGGACTCGAAGCTTACACATTTTCTGTTCGCGAACAAATGTGCGCTAACAATTTTTATGGAATCTAGCCTTTACATAGTACAAGAGGCTGAGTCAATGGCCCACAATTCTCCATGCTCCAAATACTTAGAATGAGCTTACTAAGTATCTTTAACTAAGCATAAACAATGGTTATTGGATATTGTTGAGATGTTCGCAACTGTGACAGTGAAAACGGCATCATGGTAAGAGCACTTAAAGGATCTTGGCCCAGAATTCTCGCAACGGTCCTCAGACGAAATGTATTGAAAATCGATTTTGGACGCCACTGAAATAATATATCGAATGTCGGAATGGTCACAATCGATATTCGTTTCTGTCTAGGACGTATAGGAAAATGGGGACCATGTTATTTGGCTCGGCAAAGTATAACTCGATCATAATACCCCTATTAACCTAAAAAATCATTACTGTTTTAATATCCATACTGATACTATAAAACTGAAGAGTTTATTTGTTTGTTTGCTTACACAAGCTTATATTGTTAACTTACGGAACTTCTGGATTGATTTGATACCTACATAGTTAAAGAACGACAATCTAATTACTGTTTCATTGATGCTAGTCATTACCGAAACGGGGTTAAATAATCTTTATAAAATGTTGTTCAAAATAAAATTTCAACGATTATAAGAAAACTATGAATCTATTATTCAATGAAGTTATTTATATTACATTAACATCTAAACCCTTAGAACGCAAGATATGATGAAGACCACAATTTCAAAGGTTAATTGTATAACAAAATTTACTAGCAATTTTTTTTTTTATTATGACTTGATTCTGCAATGATTCATTCATTAAGGTTGATAAGAAAAATGCTCCATTTTGCAGCACTTTCAGTTAATTCCTTATATCACTGCTTAGCTCCATAACCGATACAAACAACTAAGCGAGTTTGCAAGTTAGCGTGAATATGATAAAATAACAACAATGGCAAAGATAGGAAAATAACCTTGAATACATTACTCTCAGATTTTCTCAAAAAATTTCCTCTTATCCGATGTTAATTTAGATTTTAATGAAAGATTACTTTTTTGCTACAAAGCATTAAAACAAAATATCTTTGAAACTAACCCTTGATCGAAATTATTTCGCATCATCATGTCCCGAGCCTTTTCCCAACTATGTTGGGGTCGGCTTCCATTATTACGCATATAATTTACAAATGAAGATATAGCCTTTACCAAGGTTTCACCTGCCATGAAATCTAATCACTCCAACCTTTATGTCCTATCTAACATAGTTCTATCTTCTCCACTTGTCAACACTTTATAATTCTCTTATGATCTTCGATGCACAATTCACCTAAAATTGTGCATACCTACTAAAATCCTACTCCTCCCCAAACTACCTATCTCCTCACTTACCCTTCCATAATACCTTCTCAACCCAAAACCATTCAGGAGAGGGGTGTGGACATACCATAAGAGTTACCCTCTCTCTTCAAGGTGTCATAAAAAAAAGACCTTCTAACCGCTTACTAAGATAAAAATATTTCTACTACCGTCTATGTGGTATCAACACCTCTGTAAACAAAATTTCATCTCGAGCGGATCAGTACTTGCACCATAAAAGTACGTAACAAACAAAAAACTTATCATTTATCAGCTTAGAGGTTCGAAGTGTGGACTTTTACGAAAAAATCTCTATGTTATCTGTGCAGATAAGCACAGCTGTTTTTATCTCTTATCTTTTGTGAAATAGACGTTTGTCTCGCTATCGGAAGAGTTGGCTAAGATATAGCAAGATTATGTACATGTTGTTATTGATCAATGGAAAGATTTCTGTTACTGAATCATAGGCTTATTATAACATTTACTTATACCTACTCGTAAGAAAACTTCTGCAGTAGTATGAGCAGTCAGGCACAAAAGTCGCTGAACACATCCAGACTGCTGAATAACATAGATTCCACAAATTGGTTAATAACACTTCTGCCGAAAAAAATTAAGGCTAACATGAGTTTCTTTTATCGAAAATATGCATGAAACCACATGACGTCACAGCTAGTTCATAATATTCTTGTATGTATAAGTAAACACACACGCTAAGAAAAAAAACACAATCGTGTCAATGACAGCAAAAACTATGAAAAACTCAGTTTAAAGTTCATTGAACCCAAACGTATGTACAAGCCAAAAACTTTTAAATTAAACTCGAGAGAAGTCCTCACATGACCATAATGCAAGTTCATATAAACACTAAAGTACAGACGGAAAGTTTTATACTGTGACAAATTTTACAAACGAAAAATCTCTGAAGAGTCTCTTTGCTGGAAATTCATTAGCAAAAAGTTTCACTAGCGAACTAAGAGGATTGGGTAACTGTATGCTGTTTTTGTTTTTAGAAAATAAGTTTTCAAAAATTCACAGTGATGTGATGTTTATTTCATCAAATATATTTACATAATATACTAACTTAAAACTATAATGTATTTACATAAACAATTTACGATTAACAAAGGGTGTCAAAAAACTGATCCGTACCGCTGCCACCCGTGTACCCAAGTGTGCCCAAGTGTACCCAAAAGGCAGCATTGCCACGTTGAATGGCAATGCTTAATCATTGAGCGCAATAAAACCCGCCTTTTGGTCTTGAGAAGTGTCAATCAGGCGCTTTGAAATAACCTTTGCAAGGAAGTCAGCACACGGACTCCACGTCTCGAGGGTTTCAACCCCAACAGGCTAAAAACATAGTTACCGATAAAACTACCTATATTTGCGTCGCTTAAGGTTCTCTGCTTCCGTACCAGATGAGCCTGCAGTACCTACGCGGTTTTAGGAAGATGGAATGGCGCAAGAGTGTCATCGCAGGTCGCTGATGTTTCATTCAGTTGTGATATTGCAAGTAATATTTCCTTTCTTATCGTGTCATCGTTCAGGTCAAGCACGAGCGTGCGGGTTCAAATCAGACAAAGTAAATTAATATTCCCGAATGATGATTTAGTAGCATATCGCAAATGGAATGCAAATCAGACTAGTTTTTTGAGAAATTTCACTAACAGAACAAAAAAAATACCCAACTTAGTTCACATTTCTATATTTTCACCTTACCTACATACATATATCAACTCCAATGATACTGTGCAGACGCCAGCACATCAAGCTACTGCAAACTGTCAAATTTCCCTAATACATTTTCAACTTTATTACTGAAGCATATGGTTTAAAGTTGATTGGGAAAATTTCACAGATTCGGGTAGCTTGATGCGCTAACGTCTGTACATTAAGAAATACCCAAGATTTTGATGTCAATAAGTTTCATGGCCACTGCCGAATGAACGAAATAATATTTATTTGAACAATTCTGTCATCATATTTTCAGTTTAAGGAAATACTAGAACTTTGTTTATTTTGAATAACAACTGAGATGAGAAGCCTTGAATATTACTTGACATAATATTTACTTATTAAATATATTAGAGCTTATAATGGGATCTGTATGTCTTTTTAAATAAATGTTATCGTATATTTTGTTGTTAGTGTGGATTTCGAAGCACTCAATAATTTGTGTTTTCAATGAATGTTTTGAGTTGTCCCGAAACCTTGAATTCCATCTTTATTTATTAAGCACGGTTATCGAAATGCAGACATATTTTAAAAAAAAAACATCAACCTTTTATAACTTTCAGAGACCGAAGAATTGATAGTTAGACACCACGCTTTCTCAATCTCAGACTTTATAGTCCAGGATTCTTTGAGATGTTGTCCTTCACATTTAATCAGCCATTGATGTGTCAAGTTGAACTTAGAAAGTACGTATAACTTAGAAATGTTGCATTGGCACTCGCCTGATCTAAAATCGAACCCGCACACTCATTCCTGCGATACTGGTGCTTTAACGACTACGCCATTTAAAAACACAAACACATAATAAGCAAACGCATTTTGAGTAAATATTTTTGCACGCGACTGTACATATTTATACAGAGCCTTGAAAACAAACGAAGTACTTAACAAGGTGTGTATTTGACTTTTCTATACAAAAGCGGGCCAAGAGCTCCCCTTAAACAAACACTCGTATAAGTTCACATAATTCACATAAATATGGCATAATTTTACATAACCTGATATGTCATAGGTTACAAAACATACCTACATACATATAATTTGCACTAATACACTTTGTCAACCAAAATGTTTAACACAAAGAGCATTGAAATAAAAACTGTATACAAGGTAAAATAAATTATCATTGTTTAGCTATATTATTGTGGAAGTTTCGCAATCATGTGGTTGTTATTCAGCATAATGTTAATAATGCCGCTGTTTATTTATCTGCAAGGCAAACATTATTATTTAATTGGTTATACACAAAAACTAGATGTTTCTACTTCTATTCATAATTATTCACTGGGCTTAGCCTGCGTCTGCGCGAGCGCATTTTGTCAATCGCTCCAGCCGTCAAACGACTGGCAGTAGTGTTAATTACATAATTATGATCATGTCTATAAATTACGTGTCACGTTATTTTTTGTTCTAAACTAGGTCCTTAACCGATTTTAAGCTTTGCACACCGTGTGCAGTTTGATACGACTTGAAAGATAGGATAGCCTACAAATCCTAATATGTATATAGTCGCAATATTATTTTATTGCAAATTATTTGTCTATTATTATAAAATCACTTTTCCTACAGTGAACTTCGTCGCGAGTGGACGTGTTGCGCATTTGTTTAATGTTTTAATCCTTAATCGTTGTCTTTTTTGTGAGCTGATTTGCTTGTCGGGACTCGGTGCCTCTCTTACTATCCTGTTGAGGTGCCCATATGCTGCCGACGCCATCTTTGAATTTGTATTGCGCCATCCCGCTCATGAGACGGTGAGATATTATACTTTTACAATTTGGAAATATCCGAAAAATTTCGAGTGCACCGGGGCTCGAACCTGCGTCGCGTCGTGTGTCACGGTGTTGAAGCTGGAGCGTCTGGCCGCTAGACCAACTGTGAGTGAGGTGCCCGGGGCGAAATTGGTGGCCGCTATCTACAACTTATACGCACCGCACGCATAAGCTCAGTTACCTGTTTGCTTTTCGATTTTCTTTCTGCATATTTTAGCACTGAATTATAATGTTCCGATCACCCGATAAGAGTCAGTCTAATCCTGATATTGCTGGCTCACTTGATATTGTGGGAAACGTCACTCAGAGAAAACGTAAACAACCCGAGTCAGAGTTCACCGAGGCCATTAGGACATTGTCACAAGAAATTAACAAAAAGTTAGATGACTGGCGTGGTGAGCTGGACTGCGCAATATCTAAAATAACTGACACCGTAACAATTATTAAAGCTGATCTAGCCACCGTAACACAGGTTGCCTGCGATATCAAGACCGACTTAGAGAGTTTGCGTTGCGAACACACTAGCCTAGATAAGAAGGTGTGTGACTTAGACGCTAAGCACAATGGTTTGGCGAAGGACGTGGAAGCTCTCGGGAATTCTGTCCAGAACACCATGGACGAACAGGACGACCTCAAGAAAAAGATGGAACTCATTCGGTCTGTAAACACAGAAACTATTACTGATTTGATTAGTGGTCTTGAAGCAAAGATCGATTCCCTTGAACAACAAGCCCGCCAATGTAACCTGGAGCTGTGCAATGTTCCGGAACTGCGTAATGAAAATTTGATTACTCTTATGGAAAATATTTGCACAAAAATAAAGTTTACATTATGTGCTAAGGATATTCTTGCTATACATAGAGTGCCACACGCGCACACAGAAAATAAAAAGCCGAAAAATATCATAGTAAAACTGAGCTCGCGCATCCTAAGGGATAATTTATTAAGTGCTTACCGACTAGCAAAAGGACTAGATACTAACCAACTGCAACTTACTGGACCTTCTAATCCCATTTATATGCATGAACACTTAACTCTCAAAAAGAAGCAATTATTTCGGCAATGTAAGGATGCCGCTGTCAAGAACAACTTCAAATATGTATGGGTTAAGCATGCTACTATTCTCGTGCGCGAAATTGACTCCGAACCAGCAATTGCCATTCGATCCGAGAAAGACATTTCTAAAATCAAGCCCAAAATGTCAAAATTCAAACCTGGTACTGATCATGTTTAATGAGTTTTATATATACTTTAGCTGTTTAGCATTTCACAACTTTATAATATCGGAATGTTTTTTTGTTTATTTTCTTTGCTCTGTTAAACAGTTCTTAAGGTTAATGTGTTGTGTTCATTTTTTATTTTTACTTAGTGTAATTCTTAAACGCTGGCATAGTAGCTTTTTTATAGAGATGTTATACTTGTTGTCACCAGTTTTTATAAAAATACAAATTTTAATTCTACATATTATACATAGTCTGGACTTCCGTCTTATATTGGTTACGTGCATGTTTACTACTAATTTATTTTTAGTATTGTTTCACATTCACTATGTTAGATAAGTTAACAGTATACTACCAAAATTGTAGGGGTACTCGTTCGAAACTGAATCTCTTGTTTATGAACATATTATCAAATTGCTATGACATAATTATCTTAACAGAGACCTGGCAAACCCCTGAAATATTTGACGAGGAGTTTATTGATGTGCGCTACGTAGTTTATAGAAATGATCGCGATCGTATTGCTACCAATAAGAAGGATGGGGGAGGAGTTCTTATAGCTGTATTAAAAGCATTACATTCCACCTGTGTACCATTCGATTCCCAGGCTAGTTCTCATATTGAAGATGTTTTTATACAACTACCTTTATCAGGATGCGAAAAATTTCTAATTAGCGCTGTTTATATTCCAACCAACACGGCCAAAGAAGTCTATGTTGATTATTTTGAAACATTAGAAAATCTGATAGACAAATTCGGCTTTAATCATTTTTATATTTTCGGAGATTTCAATCTCCCGCATATTGAGTGGCTCCCTGCTACAAACAATAACACAAATGCACTTATTAGTACTGGTTCATCATCTGTTTGTAGACATTTGAGTAATTTGTTATCTTTGCTTAGCGCTTATCAATACAATAATTTCAAAAATTATAAGGGGCGTATTCTGGATCTACTAATATCTAATAGCGAGTGCGCTACTTATGAACCTTTATGTAATTTGTTACCTCCCGATAAAAATCATCCACCCTTTTGCGCTGATATAAGATATAAAACGACGATACAGACAATCAATCCTGTAAAAATGGTAAAGTATAACTATTACAAAGCTAATTACGAACTCATAAACAAAAAATTGGCCGATATAGATTGGACTAATCGTTTTAAGGGGTTGTCATCAGAGGATTGCCTAAATACTTTCTACGATGTTATATTCGATGCTATAAGAACGTATACACCCTTTTCTAAGTCACGTTCATCTAAATTTCCTGTGTGGTTTTCTAAATCGCTAATTCGTATTTTCAAAAACAAGAACAGAGCTTGGGTGAAATGGAAAACATATAACAACATTTCAGATTATGAACAATTTTCGCTTCTACGGCATAGATTTCGGGTCTTATGCAAGTCAAACTACGCCGACTACCTGAACTCTGTTGAGGACAATATTAAAAAGAATGTAAAGTATTTATGGAGCTATGTCAATAATCGAAAGGGTAATGTCGGCATTCCGTCCACCATGTTTTTTAAAAACCGGACATCCAGTGACCCGGATGAGATTTGCAATATGTTCATGGACTACTTTCAGTCTGCTTATGAACCCTCAAATCTAAATTTGAATGAATGGCTACCCCCTAAAGAAAGTAGTGATAAATGCACTCATATTACTAGCATTACATTTAGTGAACTTCAGGTCTTGAAGTCATTACAAGCTTTAGATTCTACTAAAGGTCCTGGACCAGATCAACTACACCCTTATTTCCTTAAAAAGACTGCTAAGAGTATTTACAGACCCCTGCAAATCATATTTAATATGTTTATATCAGAGGGCATCTTCCCCGAACAATTTAAAAGGGCTAATATAACTCCTGTATATAAATCAGGGTCCAAACAAGAGGTCGAAAATTATCGCCCCATATCTATTTTGTCTGCTTTGTCGAAGCTTTTTGAAAGGCTAGTTTATCAGGAAATTCATAAGATAATATACAGAATTATAATAGATCAACAACACGGATTTATTAAAAGTAAATCTACAACTACTAATCTATTAATATTTACCGACTTTCTTTTTAACAATATGGATCAACAAGTACAAGTAGACGCAGTGTACACAGACTTTCAAAAAGCGTTCGACAAAGTAGACCACAATTTGCTTCTTACCAAAATTGCATTTAACGGTATACGAGGAGATTTGCTTCGCTGGTTTGCATCATATGTTAGTAATAGATCGCAAAGGGTTGTTATCAAAGGATTCCACTCGGCAACCACTTTCGTAACATCTGGAGTACCACAGGGCTCAATTTTAGGGCCTCTCTTATTTATTTTGTTTATAAATGATATTGGAAATTGTTTCAAACACTCAAAATTTTTGCTGTATGCTGACGACCTAAAAATCTTTAAAGCTATAAGAAAGCCTGCAGATTGTTGTCAGTTACAAGAAGATTTAAATCGATTCTCTGAATACTGCATTCAAAACAAACTTTATCTTAGTGTTTCTAAATGCTTAACTATATCATTTACAAAAAATAAAAACGCTATAAATTATAATTATAATCTAAACAATGTAACTCTATTGAAAGCTCCATTCGTGCGAGACCTAGGGGTAATACTGGATAACAAACTTCATCTCGATCAACATATTGATAACATCACAAAAAAGGCTTATCGCATGTACGGGTTCATTATGAGATCAGCTACTGAATTTAATCACGCAGGTACTTATTCTCATCTCTATAAAGCATTAGTTAGATCTCAACTCGAATATGCAGTGGTAGTGTGGAGCCCTTTTTATAATAAATATGTTGAAATGCTAGAAAGAGTACAGCGCAAATTCCTCAGATCGATGCACTACAGGTGCCACCACAATTTCCCAACCTATAAAAATCTACTAAATAAATACAACCTAATGACCCTAAAGTCTAGACGTTTATATTTAGAAATTATGTTTCTCTTCGACGTATGTCATAACAGGTATAACTGCTCTGAGATTACAAACAAAATATGCTACTATGTCCCAAGAACTGTTATAAGACGAGAGGTGCGCGCACGTCCTCTTTTTGCTGTGTCTCATTGCCGCACCAATGCTGGTTTGCGGGCGCCTCTACGTCGCTTGTGCAAAAACTACAATGATTTTTGTTCAGAAACTACAGAATTAGATTTATTCTCAGTGTCAGCAAATAGATTTCGTTCTGGTTTGTTAAATAAACTTAAGAATTGCGATGTATAGTTATTTAAATAGACTTATAGTCTTACTCGCTTAGATTGTTCAATAGTAAAGTTATATGTATTGTATATGCTGTGGATAACGGTGTGAGTTTCACATTTATATAATATCTTTGTTTATATTGTTTGTATAGAAATAATGTGTTACTGTTTGTTTGTCCCTAATAAATAAATAAATAAATAAATAAATAAAAACACGAGTGCATCAACCACCAATTTCTAGACTCAAGGCTGCTTTATGTTAGTTTCTCAAAACCGGCAAAGTGATTTTGCCCGACTCAGGAATCGAACCCGAGACCCCGTGCACTAGAGTCACGCCATGCAACTAGTAGACTAAGAAGGCAACTATACTCGTACCATCGAACATGTTCATCGGAACCACGACATATAATGTAATCTCATAAATAAAGAATTTAAGGCTACCAAGTAGTTTTCTGTTTATCTCTAAAAGATAGATGTGATAGATTGCCTTTGTTTCCTAACTTGCAAGTAATTTATGTCTTAGAATTGACTGAGCAAAGTTGATTGATTAAACAATGTCACGTTTCTAGAGATAGTATTATGTAATACAACTTTACATTATGCTTAGGATTTTACATTGAAATTAGATAATAGATATGTTATGTAATCTTAATGACGGTGCTCAGCAGCTCCATCTTTGCTTATCTCTTTAAAATATTTCAGTCTTAAAAAAAATCTTCAGTCAATCACGTGACCTATTATACTTTGAACTGTCTATGAATAACTAAATTCAAGGCATAAAAGTGATTAAATAATTTAGGACAGCTTATAAATAAATTACTAACGAATTATTATTTGGGGTTATAATAATACAACAAAGTTAATCACAGCTTATATTGTATTCTTTTCTTTTAAATGAACAAAAGGAAGTTTCTGTAAGAAGGAAAAGTGTTAATCTTAAAAGAAGAATCTTGTAGTTACAACCTCATCCGAACCCCACTTCTAATAATCTCCTTATTTTGACCCAGCCGTGTAGGCACTGTAAAAAATACCTAGTACGTATTACAGTTTCACGGCAACTCACCATAAAACTTACAAAATATAGTATCCTCTATGGGAGCAATCTGGTAGTCGTGACTCTCTCGACTATTAGTTGTTATTCAGTTAACGAACAATCACGATCACGATGGACGCAGACCGGCAGACACCCACACAATTTGATTACCGCTTCGGCGCCACTTTAAGGAAATTCGTGCTGCTATGTAAATTACGTATCAGACTAGATCACTACAAGGAAATATTTATGAAACTCTACAGCACTTATACAGGCTCAGCTATACATATTCTGAATCCTCAAAGAAATTTAATTTCGTTCCGATGGTAACAAAGTTGATACGAAAAAAACCAGCGCAAAACTTTTCCAATTCGCGTATCTCAATAAAGAAAAGTGTCGTCTTCCTATCGAAGGACGAACACAACAGTTATTTTTTCTTTATGAACTTCATATCGCCACTAAAGTATGGCCGAGTGCCTACGATAACCGTGCTACGAGAATACGTAGTATACGTAGCGGGCATTTCAAGTAACGGACATAGTATTTTAAGTATGGATCGGGCGCCTAATCACGACTAGTTATGTCCTTAAACTTGTCAAGTGTATCAGCACGGTAGAGTGGGCAAGTGCAGCCCAGTCCCCGTGACCTACATCCAACGACCCTCGCTCGGGAAGCTGCTAATTTCCACCATCGCGGGCTGTAGCCGACGTCACGGCGGGGGCAGGGAGGCACCTCGTCGGCTCGCTGGCTGCCTGCTCCGATCAGTCCAACGCCCCACTCCGAGCAGAAAGCACGCGCCGGCCGCGATCCGACGCCGCGGATGATCGCGAACAAACACACAACCTCACAGACGCCGCCTGATTAAAATATTTTAAGTGTTGCATCCGTATTTTTTATAAAGTGCGAAAACGGTGAAAGTTTTTTTTTTAATAGTAAACTGTGATAGCGAGTCAGGCGGGCGGAGGCTCGGGTGGGGCGCGTTCCGCTGACACAGTGGCTCAGTCGGCCGCCGGTCGCCGAGTGGCAAGCACCATCGATTTTCTCCATACAAGAGTTCGCGAGGTACGTACGCATCACGTGCTCGTATTTTCACCGCGGCTATTTCCACGCGCCGAGTATTTTCAGGCGATCTGCTTAGCGTTCAAGGCCGCGTTTGTTTGCGTCCGCGTATACGCTCGATCTACAGTTTACGTTGATGTTATGATCGATTGTTTAGATCGTGTGCAATGTTATCTGTTATCACGCGGTTAGTTGGGGAGGAAAACGAATCGTTTTCACGGCTCTACGGTGGTGGGCGCGTGCTTAGAATAAGTAATGCGATAACGTTAATACCAAGGCTGTGGTGTAGTTGGCGACGAGTATTACGTTGCTACTTATTGTTGTGTGACAACAGTCGTGGTGCAGTAAGTAGAATGCTCGACCAGTGCAGTGCAGTACGATGAAGGTGATATATTTACCTGCGGAGTGGTGTTATTGGAGTAGTTACGAGTAGGGCCAGGTGATAGTGATGTGGTCATGAGGGTGATCATGACCTACAGAGTGGCACTAAATCTGACCGCTTGATACGCGATCTGGCAGTTGTTCAGACAGGGATTCATTCAAGCGATGTGCGAATGTTTGTGTTCATTACATCATAACAGTTCATGACTATTTAAAGAGCAAAGTCGACGATATTATTAATAAATAATAAAATATTAACTATTATTAATTAAAACAAAACGTGATATAAATCCGTACTACATTATACAAGTAAATACATCTAAAAATACAAATTGTATATGCAATATTATATTACAACAGAATACTATCGAAAATTAAAGTGATCCATCGATATCAGCCTGTGCATCCCGATAAGCCTTTACGTGACATTTTCAATCGTTACAAGTGTTCGATCTTTTATCGGAGCAACTATTGTTCAATACCAACTAACCATGGTAGATATACATAAGTAAACACAAGATCATTATTAAAAAAAATCTTTATAACATTATCTTAGTGCGTAAAAAGAGTCGTAAGAAAATAAAGAAGGATTTAAAGAGAATCTGATTTAAGCGCTGTATTGTATTTTTGCATAAAAAGAACACATAAAACATAAATTTATGACGCTGTGACGTCATTACTCGTGTGTATATAGGTACTATCTACTTCATTATAGGTTCGAAAATTTTATGGACTGTATAGTTTACGATAAACAAATTGCTTTTAACCAATCTCATAGCCGTTTCCTATTGGATTTCTTATCGCATAAGCTAGAAGCGAGCGCAGAATTCTACTAAAAAAGTATGCATATTCATTTTATGTAAATATTTAACTTCACTCCCGTGAGCTTTGGGTGAAAATTATGCTTTATTCTGGTAGAGGTTTAGGGCTTCATAAATTATTGTAAAAGTTGAAATGGGAATTTCAGTTCCTCATTTAAAGTACGTATTATTTTGTGAGGAAAGTCTTACCACCCCTTAAAAAATAAAATCTAAACATGTCTCATAATAAAATCCAACCATGTTCCGAAATACCTATATTAAAAACTTATTTGCAATGGTCTACCAAAATCTTGGAGAAGCTCCCAAAGAAAGAAAAATAATCTTATCGTAAAATGCCAAACTACAAGCATGCCTACGAATAGAATTACGTATTTATCTCCATTATATTCATTCAAAAAGATAAAGCCAATTATAGTTTTCTTCAAAAAGCCCGAATAAACCAAACCATAAACTACATCGGAGCGAAACAAATATAAAAGTAAATAAAGCCGTTCTAATGGACCAACACCTCATACGTCACACCGTTATGTAACAACCGACCAATCAAACCGTTCTGTTTAATAACATTCTGTAAATTCTAGCACGTGATTGGTGGAAAACTGTCAACAGTTGGTAACAGAAAATATAGCAACAAGCCCTTAGGAACATTAGGAGATTTTGACGTAATTGTTTTGGCAAGAATCATAGAGAATACAATGTTAATTGTTTTACAATTAGAAACGAGTAAATAAGTTGTTTTATAATTTTAATCGCGTGACTAATTAATACATTTCTAGGTTCATTCATTGTATAATATTACCAATATAATAATACTACTTTAATTTGAAAAAAAAATATTTACTGCAGATACGATATCAAATAGTTCAATAGCTAATAACTTATACGTGCCTAAAACTTTTAATTAATAGCTTTTGTACTATATTGATCGCGATTTAGCCACTTAGGAATCACCTCTCTAGGCAACATAGTTTCAAATTGTTACTGACTAGTCATAGTTATGAAACTTAATAAAATAAATCAAATCTTAAATATTTTAAATGTAACCTTGATTTAAATAAATTCTAGACTTTTGCGTGCTACTTCACAATAAACAGCTGTTTATTTATTAGATTTTCTTACACTATTACATAAAATCGGCATAGTTTAGACTAAAAATCTTTAACTATAACTCTAGTTATAAGTACGCCTAAAGAAGAATAATGAATTATCTTGACAGATCTTTGTAATCGAACGCTTTTAAATCATGTTATTTTTTTTCAAGTAAATATTAATTAAAACATTTAAATTATACTAAAACGTAAAAGTAAAAAATGTTTAATGTTAAATAAAGAAATTTTTTGTCCGTTCTTGTCTTCCTTGATACAGTAGGCTGTATTTTTTCACTGTTTATCTGGTAATTTCTTGGGCATTATATCAGAAAGTAGACACTACGAGTTATAACTCTGTTCGTACATATAATAGGACACTTCAATGAACTAGCAACGATAGTTAATAATGTCAAGGTGGCGTCACGAATCATCTGGCATCATTGGACCGATGGCACCGCCAAAATGCCAGAAAAACGCCAGATAGCATCTATATAGGGGCTGCCAGATCGACTCGCGTGGTACCAGCCAAATTTGGGAATGAGATTAATTTAATGGTTCATTTAAAAATAGATCCTATACTGTTGTGATTAGGTTTGGTTTAGATTACTATGAAATTTCTTTATCTAAATTGTCTATCGTTGGGTTGTGCTTGCTTCGGATTTCCTACATCATTAACTACGAGTAAAAGCCCTATTTAGGGAATAAACATATATTATATTAAAGATAAAAAACACATGACAATCATATCAGTCGGGAATGTTATTAACTATCGTTAATTCACCATCAGTAGGTAGTAACAGTTAATTATTAAAACACGTGTAAGCAAATTAATTCGCCATATGAAATCTACGTGAACCTTCCAAACGTAACCGATTTAGCGTGAAAGGCACATTCGTTACGGACGACGCGTCACACAATTATTATTCTGTATTATTTCAAATTTTCAATTACGTACCCATACTTCAAAAATAAATATTGTTTTCGATTTGCGTAAATTAGTCTTTATTGTGTACAAAATTAGGCTTCACTTGCGTCAATCTTGGAACTAAAGAATAAATCATGCTTATTCGTTAATTTAATAACCTACTGTCCTTTTCCCAACTATTCAATGCTATAAATGTTTTTAGATTTTCTCGACTTTTACACATATTTTACAAAACACACGGGTCTCACGAGATAGCGTATACCTTTATAATTTCCATCGCGAGTATGATACATCATCATCATCTCCCGAGCCTTTTCTCAACTATGTTGGGGTCGGCTTCCAGTCTAACTGGATTTAACTGAATACCAGTGTTTTACAAGGAGCGACTGACCTCCTCAACCTAGTTATCCGGGCAACCCAATACGCGAGTAAGACCCATGTGTTGTCTAAAATATAGGTATTTGATGCTAGTCAAAAATAGATCCATCGAAACCGCTCTTCACAATTATCTAGTAAAGTTGTCACTACCAGGATTCGACGAATAAAGATCGTCTAACCCAGACGGATTTCATTTTCAAATTCAATGAATAAGTGACCTTTGCATTTGATGGGTATGATAACGGTAGATATGTAGGCCAAAATCTACATAATGATGTCGTTAGAGCAAAAGCGATGTGGGATAAAAAATATATCTGAAAATATTCGGGACATGGCCGCGATTCGGGACTCCATTACGAACTAACACAATGACGATCGAAATCCACACGAGATAATTCAGTAGACATGCCTAATTTCAATTTTTGATGTAACTCCAACTCATTTCTAGAGTACTGAAAAAGTTGTATAATAGAGTTATATTCTCATAAATGTTTATTGAAAATAATTGAAAAAGTTTTATCACTCCCCTAAAGATATTAATTAGTTTTGTTGAATCAACTTTGTCAATACATTCGAGATTTAAATTTGTTTTTCCTTGCGTGAGGTAACCTTGAACAAACAAGGTTAAGTTAACCCTCCCGATGACATGTAGTTTCTATGACAGTTCAGTGCGCGCTGGCCTAATTTATACCACCTTCGTTTTAGCTCGGTAGGTCACGCAATCACGATGTTCGAGGCCTTTTCCTTACATGCGAGTTTTTGTTTCCCTTCCAACGTTCCTTTTCTTTGGCACAGTTTATTTACCTCCATGTCATAGCGAAAGTAATACGTAAAGAAACCGCACAGTAATTGAACATAAATATGTTTCGTCCTATTCGAAAAGCGACCTTTTAAGCAGATTATAGGAGCATCCGTGCCTCCATTTTCCTGTGACGGTCACAAGAAATTGTTTTTTGATCGTTACAAAATATTACGTGACCAAAATATCGTTGGAAGTGCCTCTAATATACACGTTCTAGATGGAGAGATACACACGCAATATGACTATTTACTCAATGAAATTCTGATTATAGTGGGTGTTTTTTATCGTCGTCATGTGTCCTATGATAAGTGACCGATACTGTTTAAAATGCGAGTTTAGTTTATTAATATATTCGCAATCCAATTAACCTCAGCCAAGTAAATATTCATAAAACTAAAGTATTTTGAATTAGGCATAAATATCACGAAACCATTACTAACTCGGGACCCCTTTAGAATGAAAAAGTAATTAATATGGAACGACAGCGTTATCTAGTGAACTTTAAACATAAATTAGGCTTTATAAAATTATTTTCATTTGGTGTAGTTGAAAGCACTTAGAACTAAATAATGAATACTTGAATAGTGAGAATGAGCCAAGTCTGACATTATATGTCTGAAAGATATGAGACTGCCAAAGACACGAAACATCACGAGACAAAATTTCTATTATATAACACACACTTTTTAAACTTTTTTATTTATAGTACCTAACTGAATTTTCCCTATGATATATGAGATCATACTTCTATTTTGAAATACATATATGTGCGTACAAATTGAATAAAATTTTAACATGTGCGTTTATTCAGATTTATGTTTGGTAAATATATTTCATTCTTGAGAATAAATGCCCAACTTAATTTGCTTAAAATTTCAAGTGGAGGCTAATAATGTCTTAAGCCAAAACATGGTATATATTTGAATATATAGAAACTATTCTGTTTCAATTCTGAAGCCTATTATAGAATTCCATTGTAATCTGGGATTAAATTGTTAATTCAAATTTAAATGTCTCATTTTGAGACGTCAAATATTTGTAATGTATCTCATATTGGGTATTGTTATAAGACATGTATATACCCGCCCATACTTATAAAGATTCACCACCTACGAATAAGTTCCAGTTAGTTTATTTGGTAAATAATTCCATTCAAATTCTGTGCCATTTTTGAATTTATTCCGTAGATAGTGGCTATTCGGACATTGTGAAAGTGACCCTTAGAGATACATATATATACATATTTTAAATGTAGATATTTTAATAATTACACATGTCCATAGAAAATAATTTGAGAAATAGTAACATATTGTTGACATAAGATAGAGTCGAGATTATTTCAAAAAATTCCATAGTATCAAATATCCTAAATAATGGGCTTAAAGTTAACAAGCTGGTATTCAAACCTGTCATCTTACGCAGACTAATTGCCTCTCTGTTTGCTGTCACCAGAACAAATAGCCGCTAACGAAAGATTGATGAAAAGATAATCTAAAAGTGAGTACATTTACATAACAATCTTTCGTTTTTAAACTTCAAACTAATGCCTATGAATTACCATTACAGCATCATGAATACACATAAGTTAAGAAAAAAATCAATACTAAGTTACGTGCAAAAATGCCTTTCGCATTTATGAAAATCTATTCGTTTAAATTCGCGATTATGAACATTTGTGTGTAACTTTAAGCGAAAATTTATTTTACGGTACATATTTATATAGATTAAATGTAAAAAAAATGTATATTTAAATTTATGATCTAATTTAAAATAAATTTACTTGCTTCGAACACTTATACGGGTATATTTCAACCGCGCCGTTGTACGGTCGATCATTAATCCATATTATGTAGGCAGTGCGCGTGATATTAAGTCGCCGGCGCTAATAAAAGTGCTTTAACTAAGCTATTTACTTAAGTATATTACTTTACCCTACTCTATTTCATTTCTATTAGGTGTTTTAGGAAGCACTAGTACGTATAATATGCTAGGATTAATGCTCTAAGTACCTACGAGATCAGCGCAAAATGACGATTTGATATTTTAATCTCGTACGGAAAAAGTTATAGGTACTGAAATGGAACTTAGAAAATCGTGCACATCTATATTAAACTAATATTATAAAGCTGAAAAGTTTATGTGTTTGCTCAAACTCGCTATATCAGGAACTCCTGACTTAGATAGAGAATTTATCGAGGAAGGCTATAGGCTATACTTTTTATCCGATGCCCGGAATAGTTCCCAAGGGACGCGGGTGAAACCACCAGCGAAAGCTAGTCTCATATAAAACTGTTTGAAAAAGTACTAATCTGTTCACTAATTTTAGGTGCAAAATCACTCGAGCATGAAATCCGTATAAAAAATAAACACACCTTAGCCCACGGAACGAACTAGTGTTTTTCTTAATAATCAGTTACAAACTTCGTCCATGTAACAAGAAGACAAGGTAACGATAAAAGACATGACGAGCCATTTTCCGTTAATAATGCAATTTGTCCTTTTAATCTAATAATAGTCTGTTTTCCATACATACAGTAGTGTTTGCGAATATGTTATCTCTCACGGTTGGGGCGTATTAATAGATTCTTATTTACTCTGGTATAATTCGTGACATTTCTAGATTGTTACGTCTGTGTTTTTAATTTAACAGCCGAGCCCAAGCCGAGGTCAAGTGAATGAAATGTCATACCAATATTATGTATATAACCTGCGTATTAGTAATAATTTATTTTACTAGTAACGATAAATTTGACTTTTATTCGAGATCTTGAAATAATATTCCCAACTCCATACTGTCGTATTATATTTCAGTAATATTTATTTCTGTTATTATGAAATATGTTTCGTAATTTAACGAGAACTTACAAAAAAAAAATTTCTTTTTTTTGCTGTTACTCCCGCGATTCTGATTCCATCTGAATGTAATATTATCTTAATATGGTATTTTCATCACTCAAGGCTATTCGAACAAAAACCAAAAAGATATCCCTAAAATAATATTTTCTTCGTACTTCTTCTTCTATATATTATAGGTAGTCAGTAGGTTAGCAATATGAAATAATAATAAAGACGAACATTCAAGCTACGAAAATGGAGGGAAAAGACTGAGAAACCGCGGTCCAAAACGTTGGTCAGATCAAATTTAAGAAAGGTTGAGAACTCCAATCCGCGCCACACTTCACCAAGCAATGCAAAATGATCGCAATCGATGGAAGCAATTGATTGACCAAATATGTAATATATTCAGAAATGAGAGTAAAGATGAAAAGAGAGTCCAAGTAACGTAAACTTTAATGTAATATCTATAAAATTGTTGCTGGAAAGTGTTCACCCATTTCTATTTAGGTCACAGCGAAATTTTTATGCCAAATCTATAATACATTCGAAACTGGCAGACGTTCAAAATTCCATGCAATATTTCGTCATTGCAAGCACTTCGATTATGTTCGGTTTGTATCTACTTCCTTAAATAAATACTATAGTAATAACATTATATAATAAAACAAACAACAAGTCACTAGTATTATTTCTATGACCTCAATTTAAGATCAATTTAGACCCACATGAGCACTATAGGGTTAACTTCATTTAAGCTGAAATCGATGCGAGTTTGGACTCATTAAAACTACATTAGTATTTTTAGTTATTGTACTAATTTTCTATTATTATTTTACCATGATAATACATATGTAATTACAATATAATTTTTGGTCTATTGTTTCGTATAATTAAAAAGGAATAATGATTTTTTTATTCGAACATATTGTTTTGTGATTACTTAAAATATGTTACGTAATGACGAAATAACATTATAATAATAAATTAAGGGCCAGTTTCACAATACCGAATATATTCAAAAATGGAACAAAATTTGTATAAAATTATGTACCCAATAAACTGACTGGAACTTATTCGTAGGTGGTGAAACAGGCCATTTATAGACCATTAAGTCCTAGATATATGGAATTAAAAACAAATGAATCCATATTCGATTTTCAAAACAACAGCTTTCACTTCGTCAGGTGCACAAACAGTGGTGACGTCAGTATATAGTCCAGGAGTTGGTTTTCCAGCTCATTTGCCGTGTAAAGCGAAATGCGAACTATTATTGGGACAGATGGCTCAATGCAAACAGTTACACTGTAACTATTGACATGTGGTTACACTGTCGAAGATCGAGATAGCGTGTCATATACCTAAATAAATAGTTGTAGTGGCAATTGAAAATCATGTGAAAATTATGACTGACATATACATACTATATATAATGATTATTGAAATAGTTCATGGCTATGAAGATTTTTAAACAATATTTATAGAAAATGTGACATAACACCTGGGGCAGCAGACTGTAGATTTTGTTCAGCTGGTCCTGGATTTTCCAACTAAAACACTGGAAGCGAATTCGCACATGTTCATTCCGTTGTCGAACCAAAAGAGGTAGAGAGCGCTATACAAAATTGTTTTCCTACTTATAATCTATAAATCTATCTATAAACATCAGCGTTGCTAGTCGAAACAGCAGATATGTCAATATAAATTTTATATTTTTCAAATAAAACCAGTAATTCCTGAGTTTCTTGTCAAATACACTTCAGCTTATAACATGAAAACTAATAATATTTCCAAGGCCTAAGCATTACAAGAGAGCAAAGAACTCGTAAAGTGTGCCGTCCAAATATCGGCAGTAGCCAGATGAAGCCGGCTAACAAGGATATTGAATGATTGTACCGCCGCACATCCGCTAAACTAGGACCACAGTAACTGTAACATATGACTGGATTTACCTACTTACATAATTAATAATCAGAATATTACCTACATATATGTATATCTTTACTAATCTATCTATGTATATTCTAACTGCAATTCGTGGTTAAGTAGAAGGTGCATCGATCAAATCACCATCTGACGACCTCATTGGCGCAATGGTAACTACGCCAGACTGCCGAGCTGAGGGTCCCGGCTTCTATTTGCGACACGGTCCACATTTGTGTGATGAGCACGCTTGTTGGCTGTGTCTGGGTGTTATATGTAGTATGATGTGTATGTAAAGTATGTATATGTAGTTTATCAGTTGTGTTGGCACCCATAACACAAGCCAATCAATAGACCGTGTGTAAAAAAGGTGTCCCGATATATTTAAAACTCTGAATTTCCAGAATAAAATAACCATTTCTGTAACAAGTTAAAGCTATCCAAAATTGTTAAATCTCAATAAAATTAAAATATCATTTAATAGCTCGAAAATATCAATTACTAGTTACCAATTACAAATATCAATTATCGTTGTCACTTCAATACAAAATAATAATTAATTACAGGTTTATTTTACGCACTCATTTGTTAACATACAGAATAATTGATTGGTTAAATAAAATATTCGTATAAATTGTGAATTTCATTTAGGCCTGCGTCTGGTACAAAATCCAATTTTCATAAATTAATCTTAACTTTTGAAACTTCTACCAACTTGTGTTTTGTTAAACATATTCAGTTTATTACTAGTACATGATAAACTTAGCCATTTCGAGGGAAAATTTCTAATTTAGGGCGCCTTCACATTACATCGCAAGCAGTGCGGCAGCAGATAGTCGCGCGACACGTGATTGTCCTTAGTGGACGGCAGCGCGTAATGTGAAGGCTCTCTTAATCATCTTTCATCAAGATATTTTCAATTACGTTGTAATGTCTTTCAATATTGAGTTCTCTTTAAATTTTTTCAATGCCTCATTTCGTATAGGTATCGAATATACATCATAACAATTAATTTTATTTAAAAACTGAAGTACTTACATACATAACTCAAGCTTCATATCATAAAGAAAATCACTTAAAACGTCAAAAACATACGCATATGAAAAATTGAGTTCGATTCATCCCAAAAATTTTAAACGTACGCTTGATTTATCGATGTAATTGTAATACGCTACCAACTATGTATAGACGCCAGCACATCATTTTCAACTTTATCGCTCAAGCATATGGTTCAAATTTGATTGGGAAAATTTGACAGTTTCGGGTAGCTTGATGTGCTGTATCTGTACTCAGAGAAATGCCTTCTGAAACTCTACGTATACTCAAAAAAATATATACATAGACACATGTGGATAGCAACATAGTAATGTCATGGTAACATCAACTCTCGAAAGATTCTAGAAAAAAAAAAATCCAATCCGACTGTATACTAGTTTCAACCTATTTACTTCAAATAACTAGTTTCAGTTAAGCGCCCCAGTTCAGAACTTAAACAAAATAGCCCACTTTGAAATGTGTTCCCACTTTAAGTGTGCTTTTGTACCTTCTAGACAAGAATAAAAAAAATGATGTCAAGAAATTATCTGTTCTTTATAAAGCAACCCATGATCGTCATGATTCGGCCATGATCACGCAACCAAAGATTGACTAAAGTTTTTCTCGACCTTCCGGTGAACTAGTCGTGCTTCCCGACCGTGGTCGCGTTGTGGAAAAAAATAAATGGAAATAAAACCGTGCCACGCACCGTTGACGGCGATGCGTGCGTGCCAAATCTAGGGCTGCCATTAAAAAGATAATTTAGTTCTAAATTGTTACTTTTCAGACTTAAAGTAGATTTATAAACAGCAGTTTAGCAATGGGAACACGATTTGATAACATTTTTAATGTTATTTAATGGTCTGACAATTAGCCTAAAAACGTCTACTGTTAGAAAAACTTTACGATATTTTGTAGAAACCCTTCGTCCTTCCATACAATGTAATCTCGCATCTAAGCTTAGCTAAGCCACGTTCAATCAAAACGACATTACAATGTAACATACCGTCTACAAAACCAATATTTCGCATCTGTTAGTCGCATTCATTTGGCAAACGTCCGAACTAATTAAAATTGACGAGAACATATATCTGGCAATGTAGTAAATAATAAGTGTGTATGAATCATAATATTTAGCTCACTAAAGTGTTTGATAATGTATCAAATATCAATATCACATTACTGACATTGTCAATCGCATTTTGCTAGTTGGCAACCCTGCTGACGATGAATGGACACCGTGACATTGCGCGGTTCACGCGTGTGTGTGACGTTGTCAATGATTTTCTCTAACAATTGTACATTTTGATCGCGTACGGCAAATAATACGTTGAGTATAAAATGAGGCGTGCCGGGGCCGATTCTGAGTAGCTGCAAAAATAAGTTTAATGTTGTTTTTTTTACATCTGGTTTTTCTAAGGTATCTGATATGCTTTACTTAAATAATTTTCCATTTTAGTTCAACTCATCTTGGTACATAAGATTACTTCAACACCTACCTACATAAAACCAAAGTTAACAAGCCCACAAACAATGCAGCTACTCGCTTCTATAAATAAACAAGAGACCTCAAAACGATAGGAAACAATTCCCAGCCAAGTAGTTAAATAGTACCCTCAAGGTTGAGTGGGCCTACTCCCCACAGCCCGACTCCCCACTAAACTAGAGCCAACTCCGTATAATCCCCCCCTTTCCGCCAACTTAGACAAGAAACGCTTTTTCATAACGCACTTTGCATTTTATTAAAGCCTCGGTACTAATCAAAGACGACCTTACTTTGACCTCTAGTAATGAAGGTCTTATGTTTCATAGATTACATGTTTTACTGTGATCACATACGGTCCATAATTAATTACTACTATTGTATAATTTCCATGGCCTTGTGACGTAACGCCGTGTCGTCGCGAGCGCACTGTTAGAATTTTTATAGTACGGCTGAATAGTCTTCTTCGGCATACAATGCTGCGCTGACCTCGGCAATGTCACGGACACTGCCATTATGTGGTCAAGCGAAATGGAGCTTGTCGTTATTGTTGTTTCGTCATTGATGCTCTTGTTTATAGATCGCTCATCACTCATTATGGGTATTACATTTACATAATTATACATAATCATTTTTTTTTTTATTTGAATCAAGTGCGATCACGAATATACCACTTTCAACAATACATGCAAATGCTTTGCAAATAGAATCAGTACTTTAAATGGAACTTTAACGAATGCGAATAAAGTTTTGTGTTTATCATTAAAATGGGATTCTAAACTCCAATTTTCAGGCTGCTGCGCGCTGCAACACTTTAATAACACATTCACAGCATTTGAATAGGGCTGTCTATTATGAAACAAGTGAATAGACGGCCAAAAGCGTGTAATCTCACTAATCTAGTTAATCACAGCCCTATTTTTGCCGACTCATTAGTACGGATAATACTTTTGTGTGGCTTCTAACAATTTCTACTAGGTGAGTAGGACGCTATTAATCTATCTTTAGTAAATTGCTTTTCGGTAAACGAAAAGTTTTTTTGTGTGAGTATCGGAACAGTTCTATCTTTACTCGTGGCAACCTTGAAAGTTTATACTTGGATTTTAATAGGCCTTATTAAAATGTAAACGCGGAAAACAGTTTAGGTGAAAATAATGATGCGTGAAATTTGAAGGATGAAATTTAAACTCATTAAAATATAATGTTTCTGATTTTGTTATTACGTAAGTAAATTATTATGTAGGTACAGAATACTTGTAACAGTATGGATTTTAGATAATAGAAATTATTTCCAGTCGTAATGGTAGGTTGAGCTCAAAAAGCGAGACTATGAATTACATTTAAGGGGATAATGCTGGTGTTCTTTACACCAACTTTATACATAAAGTTCAAGTATTCCTTATATACAGAGCAGTGAAACCATATTGTATAATGTAAACCGACATATAGACGTCGATTGACATGGTTAAGCTACGCCTAATCCTGCTATCACTTGGATGGGTGGCCGTCGGAGCTTAATCCCCATCATGCTTCAGGAACCATATTAAGCCGTCATTTCCGGATTATTTCAGTACATTGAACCATTTATGTTTGCTCCACCCTTTTTGGGATGAGCAGGGCTCTAGCCGTATCTATTTTAATTAATCAGATGCCCCCAAAATGCAGGTTCTAAGGGGGTTAAAGGTTTTAGAGGATTTAATTATCTGCGGTCTTAAAATTCCCCTTTTTGAGTAAAATTGATTACCCATACTTAAGGCGTGGGTGTCGTAATTAGAAGTACGATTAATATAACTTTTATGCTGTAATTCCGAGAAACGCAGCTCGCGTCGGCCTCTGGGCAATCTCCTCACGACAGCAATCGTAAAAGTATGGAAATTCGAACGCTTTTCATACTGAAACAAATGACTCTCAGCTGTTAACGGTTGCCGCGATCTTTAAGCCGCGCGCGGTTTGTTTACGAATTGTACTTCTAGTCAGTATGTCAATAAGCTAAAAGATCGGACATTACTAGTTGTAACTAGAAATAAAAAGTTCTAAATCAAATTTCTGTCATTGCAGTACATGTCTGTCTACAATTTAAAAAATACTAAACGCATATCCATGTCACTTGTCAGTCCATTGAAGAATCGCCAGTAACTTGTCACTAGAAAAAGACTTCAAAATTGTTAAACGAGGATGTTTCGTAACAACAGATCTGTTGATGTCAACAACAACAGGCGTGATATGAGCAACACTATTGTACGGAGTAAGACCTTATTGCGCATCTCTAGCGATGACGTCAACTTGTTGCCATGCGCATAATGTGTGAAAAAATTATTTTCATATCTTTTAGTACAAATGCAATGTGATTTTTTTTTGTACCAGGTATGTTAAAGTACTAACATGTCAGTTAACATTAACAAAAAAAAAATGACCTAATTGATAACCTCTTCTTTTATTAGAAGTCGGTTAAAAATATCCTCATTTCATTCGTACTCTTAAATATGTCAAAAATGTAAAAACCTAACTCTTCACTATTGTGTTGTAAATAAAGCAATCTTCCCACGCAACTCGCAGGAAATATAATAATTAACATAAGTATTCGCTGAAGTAAAGCAAAATCACTACATAAACCACAAGAGTTCTAACTTGATGTTTATAACTTAAAATATGCCGACATTTTGAGGCTCTTGTGGTCACGGTGTAGTTTCAAATATGTAGGCACAAACTGGGAAGGGCAAAACCCAGAACATTGTATATAATATACCTACATACGTAGCCCGCCGCGAAGCCGTAAGTTTTATTAAAAAACATGAGAAGGTGTATTTTGTTCAAGATGGTAGGTGTATTTTTTATTCGAGGAAGTATAGGATGTGCGAACAATCATCAAGAAAAATCTATATGAGAACAAGAGTAACTCAATAAATTAACTTTATTCATAATTATCTAGGATGTCAGAATAACGGTGTATCTGAAAATTACCTCAATCACATAATGGAACACATCAATATTCACACAACAGCCTACCTATACAATACAGAAACAATTTCCACGCCTACAAAACTCTCGCCCTTCCCTTTTAGATCATCTCAGAAATTGCTACATCATCTTATCGATCGCACAAATCGCGTCACCCTCAGCCCTCCAACAAATAAATAAGCCCAATAACCCACATACTGAAATACCCACATTCGGAACGAGGAAATAGTGGAAAAATATTACCCCACTAGCCGTCGACTCTTCATCAATCAAGTTTTTTCGCTCCTCTGTCCCCCGAGTGGATGCGGAATGGATGGATAGCATTAATCATTATGGATGGACGCTGCGGCCTTTGGATGCTTTTATCCCTAAAGATATCTTCCACCATATGTTTCCATGTTTTACGACAGCATGTCATAACGGAATATTCCATTTTCGCCGGTTTCGATCCGTATGGGACGCGCTAATGAATAATACATTAGACTCAAGGTTTGGGCGCGATTTAGTGGAGGTATTTTTATTGTTTATTTCCCAGGCTATTTCGTATATAGAAATGGAGTAACGGCGACGTATTAAGGTGAAAAAATATTCAAGGAAGGTGGAATTTCATGCAACGAGCCGCTGCTTGCCCGCCATATATTTTGTTATTCACTTGTTTTTTTTCTATATTCAGGGCCAGTTTCACCGGTTACGAATAACCACCATATATCAGAAAAATTCAAAAATGGAGCCGAATTTGTATAAAATTATTTACCAGATAAACTTGGAAATTATCAGCAACCTATGAAACTGGCCCTCAGTCTTCTATTTATTTAGTTGGTTTTTAGTATATGTACGTAACCCGGTCAAGCCATGTTAAATGTATGACGCTTAAAATCAACCTTCAACCTAGCATCCATACTGCTTGCATATTAAATGTACATAAAATCTCGATTACCCTGGCACAAGTAATAACCGAGATGATCTTCACTGACCTTGTGGAAAGCCGGGTCTTAGTAACCTTACCTACTTTTCTGTAGGTGGGTAAATACTATTTATTTGGAGAGCGCCATCGTCAAATATTTGCATAAAGCATCGAGACGATTGAATTTTGTTTTGAATGCAAAATCCAGCATTGTTATGTTTTATATAGGGGCTATATTTACAAACTTAATAAAACTATATAGGTACAAAGAAAATAAAAAAGAGACAAATTAAAATTAAAATAATCAAAAAATTCATCCGCATCGCTGTCAGCGGGGATCGTGCCCAAAATGCTGGCCGCATTGCCACGTTGGATGGCAATGCTGATTCGTTCGCCAAGGTATTGGCCAGCCCTTTGGTCACGAGTGGACTCCACGAAGCGCATGCTTATTTCTTTGAACAGTTTGTGGGCACTTGGGCCCCATAGTCCCAGTGTTTCAACCCCAAACGGTTATTTAATATATGCAAGTTTTATATATTTATTTTATATACCTATGTGTGTATAGTCACTTGGTCTATGTAACCTTTTTATGATAAAATGAAACTCTTAGGAGAAAACTTTAAGACGCAAATGAGAAGGATCGCACTTTAAACAGAGCCACAATAATGATAATCGAAAACAAAGCAGAAACCCATAATTGAATCAGTCACGCCAATAACTAATCAAACTATTTCAAATTAATAACCAAGTCAATAAATGTTCGTACGTCATCGATGACTTAATTTATCGGGGCACTCTGAAACGACCGAAAAGGACAACAATATTATCAATACTTAGCTCGAATAGTTTATTAACTAGAGTTACATTTTAGTCCGTGATGAACGCTAGACAGATATAATTGAATATTCAATTAACACGAATGGTATTTTATTAAACTTGTTTTGAATATATTAACCCCTATTCGAAAATCAATAAGGGTCAGATTATTACGAAGTGGCTGTTTCTCGCGGAGTCACCCGCGTGCCAACGAAACATTTTCCGAACCCGTTTATAAGATAGTCAATCAGTATAATGTGTAGTGTAACAATGAAAAATATTATCAAATCGGTTTAGTAATTTTGAAGCATAATATTCAATGCAAACAAACATACATACAAATAAGCAGTAAAATCTTACTTCTTCACAATGGTAATAACAATAAAAATACCTCTACCACTTACGTGAAAAATACTAACTACTACATTCTTTTGTGTTAGACCTTTTTGAACAAAATTAATGCCATTTAAAATTAAAACTTTTGATTAATGAAATAATTTTGGATTCAATCCCATTAGTCTATCAAAACCTAACCCTAATTTAAAGCTAAAATACCTGCAATAAGATTTAAACTCGCGTGCACATAATAATTTACAGAGCTATTTCAGTCAGCTTCAGTAAAGCGAAAGAGAAAGGTTACAATCGATCCCTAATGCCACGATGACGCTCGTATCGCTAATCGATAACATAAGTACGACCATTAAGGGGTAATCACTATAATCCGCTCCTTAGAGAATTTAACCAACTGGAGACGCATTTGCGGTACCTTCCCCTCCATTAAATTTACGAGAGCGCCGCCAGCACATGCAGCTACCCGAACATAACATCGAATAAAAAAATAACATCGCTGAGTATAAACGTAACATTAATGGTGCCCTAATAGATATAATTAAATGGTTAAATGAAAATAATTTGAAAATTAATCTGGACAAAACTAAAATTATACACTTTAGACAACGCTCTACACCACTTGATAACATGCAGATAAGCTATGATAACAAAAATATAGAAAATGTAAATTCAACAAAATTTCTCGTACTTATCATTGATTCTCAATTGGACTGGAAAGCGCACATAGAAATGTTATGTAAACTTACATCTAAGTCAGCTTATGCATTATATACGCTATCTGCTATTGTTAATCAAAAAGCTCTGTTAACAGCTTACCATGGCTTGGTTGCATCACGGCTTAGATACGGCATCGTTTTTTGGGGAAACTCAACATTGAACGATGCCGCATTTAAGGCCCAAAAAAGATGCATTAGATCTATGTTTCGATTAAAAACTACAGATAGCTGCAAACCTTATTTTCATAAGTACCAAATTCTTACGCTTCCAAGCATCTACATTTTAGAGGTGGCACTGTTTGTAAGGTCGAACCCATCCTTATTCCCGCGTATGCAAGATAAGGTCATCCGCAACAGACGCGATAACACCAAGCTATGTTTACATGAGGCTAGAACTGCTTTAATGCGCAAGAGTATAATATGCATGGCTCCAATAATTTTCAATAAATTGCCTAAACAATTGAAAGAATTAAATAGCAATGCATTCAAAAAGCAATTAAAAAAACTTTTAGAACAAAAAGCTTACTACAATGTTGCTGAATTTTTAAATGACACATTTTAATAATTTGCTGCTTTTACGGGTTTTTGTTTTCCACTTTTATTATTGTTTGTCACTAATATACCTGTATATATATATATATATATATTTTCTGTTTTGCTTACTTGCTTTGTATAAAATGTACCTATATTATATTCAATATTTATACGTAGCTGCACTTAAAGCTATCAAATTTCTGTACGCCTCTAATGAGGCTAAACATGGCTGGACGATAATAATGTACTTAACACCTTGCATGCTAATTATATCACAATTGTATGTACACACATGTTTACCGAAATAAATGATTATGATTATGATTATGAACGATAAATCACTCAACGTTGCACCATATATGGAAATTTATTAAGGAAATTTGACAGATTGTAGTAGCTTGATGTTCTGGCGTCTGTTCGTTATATTGATGCAAGCGTGCGTGTCAATGTGATCAAAAATGTTCGAGTGTGCTTCATTGTCTTACGTTTGCTTCGTTGTTGTCCTTACGGCGCTTAAAGTTGGTTAAATGATCTAAAGGTCGTCACCACAAAAGGCGCGTCTGAGAAATTTTCCAAAACTTTGTAGTTACAGATTACACGAGCTTCTATGGAAAATATAACATAGGAATTTGCTTATTTCAAAATGTTCGCATACGGTATATTTTCCAACGCCCATAAAGATTCTGTTGCTAGGTTGGTAGACCCTGTTCGATCTTCGAATTGGGCCTAAGCGTAAGGAACATGAAATCGAGATAAGATAGCATGAATTTAGGGTCACATACTTGATTATCTAAACAAGTTCATCGAACTAGAAGGATTGGATTAAACGGATTTTATATACGAGTATTTATTGAATAACAATATTTCAAAACGTCAGCGAATAAGAAATTATTTGCTTATCAGTGAATTTTATTGGTGTTACGTCACTCACGTTGACGTAGGCATGCAAATAAATTGAAATTTTAAACATGACCCTTCTAGCGATAAAAATGTAACTGAAGTTGCATTCACTTGCGAGAAAGTAGGATTAGCTGTTCGGTTATTCATCATCACAGCCTTTTTATCGTCCCACTGCTGGGCACAGGCCTCCTCTACCACGGAGAAGGATTGAGCGTTAATCACCACGCTTGCTCAATGCGGGTTGGTTCGGGTATTATACTAATATTTTAAGGCAGAAGAGTTTGTTTGAACGCGCTAATCTTAGGTACACAACAAGTCGGATTTGAAATCATCTTTCGGGCCCATTTATCGAGGAAGGCTATATTCTTCATTTTAGTGCGAAGTAGGTAGCCCCTACGGACACGAGTGAAATCCCTGGCAAAAGCTAGTGCTCTCCATATGGATTAGCTGTTTTTAATGTGATTTGATAGAATTAATCAATATTAAAATACCTATGCCTATGCATAGGCAACAAACTAATACCTACTTACAAATATTTTAATTTCACTGACCTAAATACCAAAGAAATGCAGTGCAAAACCAAAGCATGTTTTCTGAACAACTTGCGTCACATCTGATACAATACATGGTGCAGACAGGGTTAATTTCACATAAATACGTCATACCAGAAGCATATCCATTGGAAATTGATCCTTTAACGGCAAGATATAAGTATCATTTCAGCGTGAACGACGTCTACCGCCGACCGAGACCTAGTAAAGTTCCTAATGCGAAAAGTTTGACGTCATTGCTCCATATTAGTAGTTTGAGTTCACCATGGGTTTACCATATCAGAATGTAGTCTGTTTTTAGTAGTTTTTTGTTTGAAATAGTAAGGGACACGCACATTTATTGATTGTTTTTTATCGTATTTACATTGTTAGAGGTTAAAAGGTTTGAAAGCCGTGGAGAATTCTGTTTTGTGCTTCATCTAACATTAGTTATCTGTCTCAATATTTTTCAGTATAGATAGTACGTATGTTTCATTGAACATCCTTGGCAGTCATTACGGGTAGTCAGAAGCCAGTAAGTCTGACGCCAGTCTAACCAAGGGGTATTGGGTTGCCCGAGTAACTGGGTTGAGGAGGTCAGATAGGCAGTCGCTCCTTGTAAAACACCGGTACTCAGCTGAATCCGGTTAGACTGGAAGCCGACCCCAACATAGTTGGGAAAAGGCTCGGGAGCTTAGATAGTGCGTATGTTTAAAATATTCTAAAATATTGGAATAAAGTATCGAAGTGCTACTGTAAAAAAAAAACATTATTTCACGATGGTTCAACAAGGTTTTTATCACACTATCAGATAAACGCAAAAAGAATATCGCGATAAAAATGCAAAAAAATCATATTCAAAAATATTCAGATTAGGTTTAAAGTCTAGTTTTTAAACTATGAGACATATTCAATTGTTAACTATATTTATTTTAATATACTGTAATATGATAAACGTTAATTTATTCCCTTCTTCAATCTGATAAAAATACACTTTGATAGCAATCTCTAAGGTCATCAAGGCATTTTCATATGAGGACAAAACAATGGCTATTTAACTGTTATATTTGTTTTAGTATTAACTAGAGTTCACCCTTTTTTGTACCGGATTAAATAATGTGTCTAAACCTTTCTCATGAATCAATCAGTCTTCATACCTAAGTAAAAAAAATCGCATTGAAGTTCGTCCAGTATTTTTAATGTTTATATCACGTAAAAAAGCGACGGCGGACATGATATATTATACGATTTTTTTCTTCCTTCTATTACTATAATGATCACTATCAAACACCCATTTTTATAGCTTAGCGTATAGCTATATTTCGCTAGCCGGTAGTATGGCACCTCCCTATCACTATGTACTTATTTACTTCAATTCTTACAACACTATTGTAAATTATATAGGATGGGTTGCGAATAGTGTTAACATAGGTACGAATTATCATAACAAGATGGTCATGAAATACGCAATTATATTTGTAAACGTGAGATCTTTGAGAAGGTACAGACGTAGCTTTGAAATGAGCTCGTGAGCTGAGAGTGAGTTCTTTATGTGGTAGCATGCTAATCGAGTACATTACGTGTAACATAAATCGAATGCCGCGTATCGATTTGCGTTAACGATTACCTATATTCATTCTTCTTTTGTTTAGTTAGATGGGTAAGTCGTTTCATTTGTTTGCTTATGAAAGCTAATTCATTTAATTTAATTAAATTATATTTATTAGGAAAATAGATTGAAATCCACATCTTTACACGTCAATACATTTTTTGTAAATCGAATTTAACTTTGGCTAGCACATCAACCTACCTCAGTCTAACAAATTTATTTAATAGATTTTCGAACTTATCACAATACCGGAACGTTAACATTCGATAGCGATAGCTTGATCTGCTGCCGTTTGTACATTACCCAAGTTAAAATATTAACTTTAAATTGAAGTTAATTATGGAAGGAAATCAGTTAATTTCCTTCATAGGTTAGGAATATAATTTTCTTTAGTTGATCTAACAATGAAACTGTTCTGTAATTCACACCTAACGCATTTTATCTGGCGCCACTAAAACGTCACAGAAGTGTTTTTTTGCGTACTTATTTGTAACAGAATGAGTCAGCGATAAACGGATCAGTCACTGACAAGCTTATCATATTTTCAGTTTGTTTGTACTGAAATATTCGAGCCAAAGAAATTTTGTTTTTCTTTTACGTACATATTTAAGCCCAAAAATATGACCATGGATAGCAATTGCTGACTTTTTGAAATAAGCAATGGTTTTGCAGAACAATGTAAAAAAGACGAGTTAGTTTATATTTTTATATCAATATAAAATCCTTTTGGTGCCTAAAGAAGTTAGGTTAACTTCATAGGTGCTAATTGACTTTTTGTAATTGTGAGGGAAATTGCTGTTTCACATAAAATTAAATCACACTAATATTATAATGCCGAAAGTTTGTGAGTGCGTGTTTGTTAATTCTTCACACCAAAACGGATAAACGGATTTTGATGAAACTTAGCAGTAATAAAGATTACACATCAGAATAGCATTCAGGCTACTTTTTAACCGGGTGCGGGAAGTAGTTCCCTGAAGAAACGAGTGAATCCGCGGCAGCTACTAACTTAATAAAAATACTACCCTTTCTAGTGGCACATTTACATGATGACACTAACTTTTATTTAGGTCAATTTATCGCCTATTCACGTCTAGTCCGTGTCAAAAGTTTAATAGGGAAATGCCTTGACATGCCTCCGGTGTATAGTTTGCTTCTATTGTCATTTTAAACCGGCAATGTATTGTGTTGATATAATTTACGTCGTTTCGCTTCTGCTGATAATGTGAACAGAGAATTTGAACTAGTGTGGGCTCATATTTCGTTAGGAGAGGTTGTATTTGTGAATGTGTTGTCGTGTTTAAGTGATTTTTAAGTTCATAAGTGAAATATTTTTAAGTGACAAAAGGTATGTAGTAGGTTCTGGTTTTTCGATTTTTACATTATTTTTTTTAGTTTTTCTTAATTAAATCTTCGATTTGCAAGACGATGCGACTCAGACTTTTAAATCGTACATCGTCACTATGATATGACATTCATATAGTCTTTTGTTTATTTGGACATAAAACTCAAATCCTATTTTAAATGCCTGCATAGCATTTTCCCAAATATATTGGGTCGTCTTCCAGTCGACGCGTATACAGCTGAGTACCAGTGTTTTACTAGGAGGGACTACTTATCTGAACTCCTCAATCCAGTTACCTAGGTAACCTAATAACCTTTTGTAAGACTGGATATCCGCAACGACTACCAAAGATTGAACGTCCCCTCCGAAACAGGAATGAACTTGTCATGATAAGATGGTAACCAATCCACAGACCGGCCGCGCCAAGCGTTGCTTAACATTATGATCGATCGACCTGCACCACGCGCTCCCGATTTAAATTTCAAAGATCAATCAATATTCTTAACAGATGTTTGACATTTGAACAGGTAATACAATCGATGCCTACTTATCAATTGCTGTTAAACCCAAGACAAATCGATTCCGATACGTAAAACAGAACGCCCTACATCCCATCATTGATTTAACAACAATCAATCAATGTCAATTCGGAATACTTTAACAGGGCCTGTAATATATACCTACCTATCTACAAAAATAGGCATATACATATTATCTTCTTTATCTATGTCTAAAAGTTTTTGATAACGTTGTAATCAATCATTCATGTGTGTAACATAATGTCTTGTCTTACACGTGTTTTCAATATAAGTTTAAATTGAAATTTATATGCCTACTAGGTACAGACGCCAGCACATCAACCTACCTCAATCTGTCAAATTTCTTTAATAGATTTTCAACCTTATCACAATACAGGAAGGTTAATATTCGACCTGCTGGCGCTTGTACAACTTTTTTGATTGTGTTTTGTTTTTTATTCGTAAGCAAAATTGCTAATTATTTACAAGTATTATAAAACATAGACAATGGGAGTGTGTTTTAAAAAAATCGATATTCCTTTTAGAGTCAGTTTCACAGGTTACGGACAACCACTATCTACCAGATAAATCCATAAATGGAACAGAATTCATATGAAACTATGTGCCAGATAAACTATCTGGAACTTATAAGCAACTGATGAAACTGGCCCTTAGTATTGTTCCATTTCTTTATTCAACCCTTAAGTCTTGATTAAAAAGTCAAAAGAGTTAACCCTCCGTTCTCGTTGGACATATTTTAATTTCAGAAAGGTCAATGCTGAATATTATTTCTATCAAGTACAGAGTATCTAATGAAAATATTATGCTGATTTCGCCTTTTAAAGATTCATATTTTTATAAATAACTTTTGTTTACTGAGCCTCATTTTATTTTCAATGTCAAACATTACTAACGGAATCACAAAATTATACAATTGCGAAATGGCATTTATAAATTGAATTCTTAGTCAGTCTTTTGCCAGTCTCGATGTCCGAATAACCACTATTTACCGAATAAATTCAAAAATTCAACAGAATTTGTATGAAATTATTTACCAAATAAACTTACTGGAACTTATTCGTAGGTGGTGATACATGCCATAAAATCCCTGACAAAAATACGCAAAGAAATATCACCCGATGCTTAAACCCTTTCAATAAACATACATACATCTACTTTACTACGTTTATGTAATCAACTGTCATATTCCCACACGTAAACAACCTTGACACTCATCCTAGAAAATTCCAGAAGGTCATAAAACTAGGAAGCAACATTGTCAATTCTAATTCCCTTGGAGATATGACATAAGTGCATTGTAACCTGCACGTATGACAATGCGTACATCATAGTGACCTTGGACATCTAGTACTATGGTTCTCACGTGAGTTAAAGTGAGTTAACTGTGTGTTTCCGTTTACGGAATACGGACGCACGTTTTGTTTATCTAGCGCTGTGCGGCAGTCAATTTGTCCTTTATTTTTTGTTTGACGGGGGTTAAAAAAATGAGGAGCATTTTGGGAGAGGAGATTTTTGCGGCGTCAGCTAAAAAGCTATGAAGTAGCTTTCTTAGCATACATTTATAGCAATGCATCGATCCATCATAAAGGTTAAGCAATACTTAGCGCGGTTGGTCTATGGACGGGTTTCAATCTTGTCTTGACTAGTTTCTCTGTGTTTCGGAAGGCACCATAAGTTGATAAAGTATTATAACAATCAAACATTAAGATAAGATTTCGGTTATAAGTAGACGGTATCCGAACAAAAATGTGATAACTTAAATATTCGTGGTGGCCTAGTGGCTAAAGCACCAGCCTTTCGAGTAAGAGGGTGCAGGTTCGATTCCAGGTCAGGCAAGTACCAATGTAACTTTTCTAAGTTATACGTACTTCCTAAGTTTATCTTGGACACCAATGACTGATTAAAGGTGAAGGAAAACATCTTGAGGAAACCTGGACTATAAAGTCTGAAATCACCAACCTGCATTGAGCAAGCGTGGTGATTAACCCTCAATCCTTCTCCGTGGGAGAGGAGGCCTGTGCCCAGCAGTGGGACGATAAAAAAGGCTGTGATGATGTTGCTGACTTAAATATTAATAACTAAAAGTCTAGTAGTTAATTGTATCTAAGAACATCGTTTAACCTTAAGTATTATAATTAACTGATAAATATTTAACAGAATGACTAACTATTATCTTTGAATGTGGCACTAAAAATGTAAATAGACGCCATTATTCTATCGTAGAGCAACCCATAGAGATTTTATCTAGTATTTCTTCAAATTAACAAAGATTAACATCGTTAAGGTAATGTTCTTTATAAATTGTTGAAATAAAAGGGATATTATTCACTCTCTCTAAAAACTGAACCTCCACCTACATTTTTGCTAAACTTTAGAATATATATTTTTAATTTGTATTTCTTTTCTCGTTTTCGCTTCGCTTCATAAAATTTGTTCTAAAAGTGATCGATTGCTTTACTTTTCTTTCTAGAACTCAACTTTGAAGAATAGTCCTAAAATTATGAAGATAATTATGAAAATATCACTTAAGGTTTCAAGATATTTATTCTCAAAAAAGACAGAAGTCACTTACATGAGAACAATGATAAACAAGTAATTAATATAAAAACATCGAGTTCGTCTATAATAGCATATTAAGTGTTACATTCATTCAAGACATTCAAACAATTTGTGCTTATTCGCTATTGTTTTTTATTAAATATTGGGCTAATTGATTTTTGAATGCATTAAATGACTGCAACCTCTTTATATTAGTAGGAATTCTATTATAGAACTTGAACACTTGCTTGTAACATTGATCTCTTCATAAGGACTCAAATACTTAGGGCCAGTTTCACCGGTTGCTGATAAGTTCCAGATAGTTTATCTGGCAGATAATTTCATACAAATTCTGTTCCATTTTTAAATTTATCTGGTACATAGTGGCTATCCGTAATCTGTGAAACCGGCCTTTAGTCTCATGAAAACATGAGATGAAAAAAAATTACCTTACCTACATAGGTAGGAGAGACAGCTCTCACGCGATCCATCTACCGTAATGACACATGCCATTATCGTATTTACATGAATATAATAACGTCTATAATAGCGTACGTGATTTTGATACATTAGGCCCTATTAGGCTGGGTAACAGAGGTATAGAAAATAAGATATTAAAGATGTTATTGTATGATGTACAATATTTCCTAGAAGTCTGTTTTATTTATTAAAGAAATTGTACTGAATGTGTTAGTCTGTTATATTCAGTATGACAAACAAGACAGCTTTTTTCAGGTTTAACTGATAAAATTACGCAGGAAAGCATTTGTCCAGTTTATTTTTAAGTAAAATTTCTTCTTCTTAATGGGTTACCACTATCGTCTCAAAAATAACAATAAAGTAAATTGTCCCCTTTAATAAAACGTTAGATTTATTAACAAATTACCAAGTAATCGCATTACATGAATAAATTAATTGAAAGCAACAATTCGTTACGCCTTCAAAAGGCTTAGAACCAAAATTCCAAAATAGATAGTCAGTAGTTTCTAATCACAAAACGAAAATTTAAATTACAAATTCAAAACATAAACATTTTAATTTAAGTTTTGTACAAAATAAAGTTAGATTATGTTTTGTCTGAACAAACTAGACAGACATTATTTTGGCAAAAATCTTGATGTGGAAATTCCGTTCTGACGTTGGTTCAAACGTCAGATATTTAAACAACTATGTACAGATGCCAGCCTCATCAAGGTACTATGTATGTACAATCTGTCAATTTTCCTTAATAGATTTCAACTTTATTGCTGAAGCATATGGTTCAAAATTGATTGCGAAAATTTGCCAATTTCGGGTAGCTTCATGTGGTGTCTGTACGTTTTCATATGTCTAGCTTATGCACGCGGTTTCGCTTGCGTTCCCAGAAAACTACTTCCCGTACCTTAACTGGGATGAAAAAACCTCCTGGTTCAGTAGTTGTTGAGTTATAAATAATGTACGACCTTTCTTATATATGTATATAGAGATGTACAAAATATATTTGACGTCACAACAACTCGCCTACTTACCTAGAAACTACATTTTGTTAGCATTACGTGAATTGCGTCATATACAGTAGGTAATGTGGTGTAACTAATACTATATAAATACTCAAACAAATTATCTAGATCTAAAAATACCTATTGAACAAGGCTATCTAAGTTGTTCCTTAAAAAATATATTCTCCCACTTCACGGCACAGGCCTTCTCATACAAAGAAGGAATGAGCGTTGGTCACCACTCTAGATTAAGGCAGATTGGTGATTTCAGACTTTTAAAGTCAGCCATTGTGTCTAAGATATACTAAGTTACTTGCCTGTCCTGGAATCGAACCCACGCATTCATACTCGAGAGGATGATGATTTAATTATTTATTCACTAGGCCACCACGACTTCATTTAGACACTACGAAATTTGCACCAACTTATAACATAACAAAGATTTCTTTTCGTAGCCCGTAGGGAATGACCTCACAACAAAGAATGAACTACCACAATAATGATGTAGGGTTCTCCCAATCCCCGGTATTTCTTAAGAAGTCCCCAAAATATATTGTATACATCGCCATCCGATCTTTTCACGAAAAGGTATCATTGAGCTGCGACTCCATTCATTATTGAATGAAAGAGAGAATTTGTCAGATGTTTTTAAGGTTGTTTATTTGGACTATCTTACTATTTAGTTGAATGGTTTCTTACATGTTAGCTATTTACAATAACTTTTTCCTGAAATAAAAAAGCTTCAGATTTTCCAACTCATTTACGTATTTTTCCGTAAAATAATCTTCGTTGTCATCATCTCAATTATCTCCCTTGCCTTTTCCCAACTAAGTTGGGGTCGGCTTCCAGTCTAACCGGATTCAGCTGAGTACCAGTGTTTTACAAGGAGCGACTGCCTATCTGACCTCCTCAACCCAGTGACCCGGGCAACACAATAACCCTTTGGTTAGACTGGCGTCAGACTTACTGCCTTCTGACTACCCATAACGACTAAGAAGGATGTTCAATGACAGCTGGGACCTACAGTTTAACGTGCCATCCGAATCACAGTCATCGGTGTCCAAGATATACTTAGAAAGTACATACAAACTTAGAAAAGTTGCATTGTTACTTGCCTGACCTGGAATCGAACCCACGCCCTCTTACTCGAGAGATTGGCTCTTTAACCACTAGGCCACCACTACACCGTAAAATAAAATAATCTTCGTTACTTTTATCACATTAATAATACATCTACATAAACCAGTGTTTTCTCTCAGACAGTCTCAGAGGAAATTTACCTGAACATAATTTCGTACATAATTAATTATATTTTACATACACTTGCTTTCACACGTACCTGCGGTATACATAAACATTTAGATATGAACTTTCAAGGCCTCTACTCGGTAATATAATTATTGATTCATGGCCAAAGTACTAGATTATCGTCGAACAATGACTAAGAAAGCTTTTATTGGCATAAGCATTACCAATTTTACCGGGATAAATTATAAATAACCCCTTTTAATTTCTGATAGCTTTTAAAGTTTATCTACCTCGATCCCGGGCTGATTAATTCCCCGGGAAATACGTAGTAATTATAATATCCTTTTTTACCCTGTCATAAAAATGGTTCCGGGATCCCGGGGTTTAAAGAGCCGGGATTTGATTAACTTAGTGAATACATACGTACCGTTAATTTTCATTGTGAATTTTAATTATGAGCGTAATATCTTTCTGATAAAAAGCTGCATTGTGTATTCTGAACAAGCTTAAATATACAAAAGATAGGTTATATTTTAATCTCAACAAAGGATAAATAAAGTATACTCTATTTTCCGGAGTTAATTTAATTTATTACTTTAGTGGGTCTTTGATTTATTTTATGTAAGGATTCTACGTTCCTTTTTATAATGTTTAAAGGTACAGATCCCAACACATCAAGCTTCTATGTATATATTCTGTCAAATTTCCTTAATAGATTTTCAACTGTATCGTCGAAGTATATATGGTTCAAAGTTGATTAGGGAAAATAGGCAGTATCCGGTAGCAAAAAAACGGCGTAACGGTAAACTTTCAGGAATGACAGTATCTGTAGAAACCAGTTTTTTAACGAACACGTAACTTCGGTGCCCAGACATGTAAAATGGCGATACGGGCTACATATCAGCAGAAACGAGTTGCAAAGCACGATAACCTATTTGACTATCACCGTACAATAACAAAATACATACGTGCGAAAGTATGCACCAAAAATTTGCATACTTACTAGCAACCGATAGTAAGCGTGGTTGTTACCGATATCAGTTTTTCTACCCACGATACATTGTTGAAAGTAATTTAAGGCTATAGATAATTTTCATGTTCAACATGTTTTGTATTTTATGGGGTGATAACAGAAAAAGCGGACGAATGGGGAAGTCCAAAAATCAACATGAATACAAATATCCCAAAAAAGTCTAATCGAGTTCCAAAAATAAATAAAGCAAGAATGTATGTGGGAGTAATGTTTAAGAATATAACGACACAGACGAAATTATTTTTTATTAACAACAAAAAGGAACATATATTCAAGACGATAATAAGACAACAAAACAATAACACATGTATGAATACCATTTATCACAACACTCAAGGGAATTGGAGTGTCAACCTCTTGAATAGTTGGACGAAACTTTTTCAACAAAACCTATTTTCTGGAATCCGAAAAAATCTCGCTTACGTCATTCACACTACGGCTCGAAGGACCAAATAAAACCGGAGAATCTAGATTAGATTTAGGATTTTATGAATCACTATTACACAGCTAAGCCTTGTCCACGATAACATAAAAACGGGTCTGACAGACAGACAAAAGGAAATTTGGGTAGCACTTTAAACGTTTTTGTGAATCGTAAAACTGATATAGTTTGAGGAAAACCCATGGGATTATTTAGTGGTTCTTCAACAAATGTAAAAGACAAAAAAGAGTTGCTTTACTAAAAATACACAATAAGGATGCGGACAACTAGTCAAATTCAATACTTTTTTAGAACTGTCAAAAACGGTTACTCTCTATGCAATTTGTGTGACAACACCACATATGACGTCACAGATTTTTCGCATCAATCCGTATACTTATTTCGATTAAATTATCAATAAAAAAATAAAAACAGTTTTCGATTCAAAACGATAAATGAAACTGACATTATTTTAAGATGCTTTACAAAATGAATATGATAAAGTATTTTATTTATGACCTAGTCCACATCCCAAATGATTCAACTGATATTTTTTTCGGAAAGGGCTTTATAAAATGAATGTATTTTCTAAGCGAAAAATCAAGCCTATGATGAAGTTCAATAATCTACTTTTTAGTTTGACAATAGAAGCTTTTTTATACCAAAGCATGGACAAAATAAATCAATACAATTCTAGTATTTACAAATACCATAAAAAAATACTAGCTGCAATTTAATCCGTGAAACTAATTCAGTCATAAAGCTACCGAACGTTAGTCGACCTCATAAATAATGCATAGGTGTACCCACAATCAGTTCTGACTACAAATCAACGATGATTGTCACAGATAAACATCGGCTATGATTGCGACAAGCGATTACAAACCTTGATTTAATTGCTGCAAAGTCTATTATTGTTATTCAGTGTGCATAATTTGAGATAACGTCGATTTTGATTTAGTTACATCTTATATCATGACATTTGACATTTTGGATTAAATATACTACTTTTTAATAATCATTAGCAATGGAGTTGGAATTCAGTAGTTTTATTCACATTCTACTGATAACAGCATAATTTTCTTTTGCCGCGTTCGTGATAACAAAAACACGACTACAATTTCATTCGCGTTGAACATTTCAAGGCTCGTATTTTAAGTGACTTATCCTTCAGTTGGTTAGGCCTCCTAATATTTAATGAAATCCTTCGAATACAAGAACGGAAGGTCAGAGAGAACGAAAATCCTTTGGTAATCTTCCAAAACTCATGAAAAATAGTTTTCAGCCTGAATTCTAATTAGAGTAAGATGTGTATTCATGAAGTAGGCGTTGGGGATTTCTTGTACTCTTTGATATAGGTATTATATTTTCATACAGGTCATATATTTCATTGAATTTGATACTTCATGTATTATTATTTTGTTTGGTAAAGAAACTGTTCTTCAAACCATACCGACAGAATTGTGTTGCTGGGGAGTTTGTTCTACCATTTCTTCTTCCTAACGATAACACGTAGGAAGTGGTGAAGGGCCGGCGTTTTGGGGGCTGTCTTTTGTAAAATTGATCTTCAAAAAGTGCTGATTTTCAGCCAAATTTGAATAAATGAAGATTTTATGTATTTTTTTTAATTAGCCTTAAAAACTATAGGTATGTGACACGAAGTAATAGGTATTTTACGCAACGAGTAATCAACCATCAGGCGATAATTGGAATAAACAAGTCATTGCAATTTTCCAATTAAACTTGTACCTACGTCTCGAATGTATGTACAAAATTGTATTTTAATCGCAACTTCAAAAACACCAATTTAATTAATTAATTCGTTATCAATTCAATAAGTCTATTATGGGAACAAAAAAATGAAATTCAATATTTGAACTTAGGTCTTGAATGATCAAATTAATATGATAATTATTTAATCTATATTAGATTAAAATTCCTTTGACGCTATTTTGACATTGCCTTCAATTGAAGCCTTTTGAAGAAAGGAATATTAATAGCCTTATGTAGTATGCTATAAAGCAATCTAATCCTCTAATCCTATTGTGTAATACTTTTTGTTTAACCAAATTTTACTGAAAAGTCGTACAGATAAGAATTGAGGTAGGTAAGTTACTAATGTTTTTATTTTTAGAACTAGTTAAGTGATTCTTACCGTTCCGTGTCCTGAGGGAATTGGTCAACACTCATATAAAAAAAAAACTTTACAAAATTACGGTCGTGGGTTCTCTTGATAGTTAACTACACACCCAATTCCATCATCATAACAAACGGCTAGACAGTTCAATGAACTTAAAACGATTATTCTAATAAAAAATCTCCTGAAATTTTAATTGATGAAATATTCTGTAAAAAACATTATTCATATTAACAACTTAGAGCCCCAAATTTTAAACTTAAATCAATTAACTTGCGTTGTGCCGATAAAAGGGGAGTTTACCCCACTTATATAACTCAGACATTTGGTCCTATTGTACATACATACAATAGTCCTAGACAATACATATGTAAATAGCTAAAGGACTGTCTACACAATGAACAGAGCAAACACTTTACATGAGTTAGGTCCTTTTATATGTAAAGCGAAACACGAATTCGTGTCAAGGGACCCTTATGAACATGATTTACATTTAAATATTTTATATCGGAGATCGATAATAGCTTAAGAATTTTGAAAAAATGTTTATTTGTTAAATAAAAGTACCTAAGCATTGATCAATGAATCAAAATTTTTTTTCAATAGAATCCCTATTTTTTTTCATTCAAAACACATATTTACAACATAGTTCTTATTTTTTGACGCGGACGTAAAATAGATTATATGGGAGGCCATTTCACACCAAGTAACCATGTTACATTCTTCAGACACAACTTCTTAAACTCCATCCATAAAACCTCAACACTAAGGAAGACAGTTCTTCACACTTGATAGAACTGGTCATAACTCACCATTTATATCACAATAAGACCCAACATTTTTACAATCAATTTGCTCTCAGCCTTAAAAGCTTTTCAAAGAAAAATCACCGATCGGACGGCCATTAAACTTACTTTGTCTTATAGTGATATTGAAGAATATTGAAGTCTCGAGGAAGGTGGCGAAAGATTATTAAGCAGTAATAATACATCAGACTATTACGAGTAAGAGTAGTGTAACGTAGATGAATGCAAGTCATTTGTTTTGGAGCGGTTTAAGGGATAAGCGGTAGCGGGGATGAGTTTAGATTAATGGGAAAGAAGATTTCTTCATATAACTAAGTGATATCGAAGGATACTGGTCTTTTACGTCCTTGTATTTTATTGGGTAATAGCCATAATTGAATTCAGAACTAATGTTGTGGACTGTCCTTAGTAGTAATTCAGTTCCCTACGTACAGAAAAAGCGAGAAAAAATATTGTTATTGTTTTCAAATCTCTCTATTTTTTTTACATACGTACCTATTTATACTGATCTTCCCACTCTAAATATATACATATACACTTATAAAATACTTACAACTAATATAAACTACTTAAAACAAAATAGGGCTGTTGTTTTGAGTAGTTTAATTAAACTAAACTAATAATTTGTCTATTTTATTTTAGTAAGTGTCCTTCAGATTACATAATTAATCGCTCCCGCTACCTTTTATATTTCGGTCACAGCTACACAGCACGTTCTGTAAATGATCGCAACACTTTCTGCAGATAACAATAATAGGTGCTCGGGCGCAGCGTCTCGTGTAAATAGTGTATTTCGTATCTAGCTGGGATAACTGAATTTTATGGCCTTCACTGGTAGTAACTGCCTTTATTTAACGATAATGAAGAGACGACGGGTTGATACCAAAATTCTTGTTTACGTCTATTCTAAAATATTTGATGTCTGCACGATACATGCGGTTTGTTAAATTGTCTGACATTTACACTGAAACTTGTATCAAATTTAATATTATATAGTTCTTTTAAAGAATTTATGAACCTAAGTTGTCACTTTCAATCTATCGTAGGTATGGTACATTAGTCTAATACATGTAAATAATCATATTCTATGATGTAATAAGTTATTTCAAGGACAGTTACTAATCCTTCATACACCGACTATGTAATCAGTCCACAATTATCAATGAAAGTTACTCGCATAATATAATTTTGTAACATGATTTCATACCGCTGTGTAATAGTCTAAAAATAGAGCTCTACTCTTTTATTATAATTGACGATTTATACTCAAGTTACCGCAAAACCTCTGTTATATCTAATAAGGTGCAACAGACCGTAGCAGATTACCGATACCGAACTATAATGAGCCCTCTAAGTTGTTATATCTTTTTGTCCTAAGTCAAATGACCCGAACACAAGCTAATAAAGCAGAAAATAATCTCTTTAAGTGTGAATTTCTATAGCTTCGTACCCACAGTTGGGGTAACCCAAATCTCTTTCCGATAAAGACGAGTAACGGTTGAATGAATCGAAGAATTCGCTGGAAATAAGGCCAGGTTTTTCGGAACCATTTTTTGCAAGATAATTTTCTCAATTTTCAATAGAATGGAAATTACTAAGCGCCCATAATGGCTTCCAGTTGGATGAAGTTCGTTTTTTAATATTATTTATTTTTAGCTTAGTTTGTGAAGTAAATTTGATCTATTTTGGGTATTTGAGGACTCTTTTATTTTAGTAATAAGTAATTGTCCGTACCTACAGGAGAATTGATACATCTGTTTTTTTTTAACTCCACTAACTTATGGAAATATTTGCTTACTTCAGACGAAATTACAAGCTATACAAAATCGATTTCAAAGTACTAAACTAAGCAATGACGTAATAAAGACAAACTTCCACTGTGACGTGTTTATTTACGTCACCGCATAATTCTCACGTTCACAATTTTCCGATCAAAAACAAGAAAAACAAAACCAAACCGCACCAAGAATAATACTCGAATCAACAGAAGTCCGCTACGGCTATTTAAAAACTATGTAACTATACTGACACTGGAATTTGGACTTTGTTACATGGAGTTAAGCTTTAATATCGTGTGTGTGAGAATAGGGGTTGTCGGCTAGTAGGGCGACAGATCGATACCGGGTTACCGATATAAATAGGACGGGCGAACTTTAAGGCCGTATGTCCTCAAACGCTCGGTTTCGTTCGCAGGGATCGATTGTACTGCCTTAATAGTATCGAGAGCAGACTTGAAACTGGCCTACTTGTATACTCCGCATATTTGACTGTAAAGGGGATGTGAAGTGGATATTTAAACTTCATTATCGTGCGGATTATGCAAAACTCTAAGTTTAGAATTAGGGGAGAAATGGGGCCCGTATCAAAGTTTTAGGACGATAATCTGAATGTAACATTACTCCCTTATAGAGTGATTGGGGTGTGTTAAATATTTTAACATATATTATAATATCTTGATAAACTGTTTTGCATTTAAAGTTCTACAGCATAATTACCAGTCAATGACAGTAATTATTGAATATTTATCGTAAGCCGAAATTTCGTCATTCTATAAGCTAAGTTTTAACTTGTAAAATCGATAAATTTAAATGCCAAAATGATACCTTTACAACAGTCACACCTCGTAAAATTAGCTGAAATTGCTGAAACATCGTGTGTTCAGCTATCTAACGCTGATAGCGTGACACTTCGCTATCACGTCAAACACATTACCTTTTAATGGTACAACGTATGCGAAACGGTCCATTTTGTATCCTGATTTTAACCGCTTATTTGTGTAACGGTTTAATTTAACTGTTCGAGTTTAATTTCTGTTCTTTGAAGTTTAGTTTATTTTGACTTTAGAAGCCGACTGAATCAATTAAAAGTTCTATTTTGGTAAGAAAGAGTAAATGCATGAATGCGAAAGTCATGAATAGTTTTTAGTAATTCTTCTACAATTTGTTATTTGTTTATATATAATAGGATTATTTATATATTTCGACATGATGTTATGCAATCAAACAATTAGATGCGTTAGTTGCAAGTTAAAAATAGGTTTCTAAACCGAACGATTCCAAACAAAACCGAACGACGTGAATTTCAAAATGTGTAGAATCGGTTTCTACAAATTGAAGTGCAATCTAAACACAAAGTTAATTCGTGTTAGTAACTCGGAACTAAATAATCTACTTCCGGATCTTGACCTACTTATAACAATTGGATTTTAAGGACGCCATTGTAGTTTGACAGGTTTATTATAGAAGAAAATACTATAATTTGTAGCACGGAATGATTTTTGTAAAGAGAAATAATAAATTGTTTGTGGTACTACTTTTCACAGGGTGACCTTTATATACATTATATTGGAGAATTTGTTATTTTAGTAGATCGTTTTTCCTTCTACGCCTAAATAAAATAAATCGGAATGAGCTATAAATGTAAGTTTTAACACAGTTGACACCAAACTCAAAGGATGAAATACAAACTAGGTACTAAAAGTACGCGAAAGTAGTTTTTATTTCAAACGGACGTTTCTAGTAATGCATTTCATGGTGAGCCAAGTTCTATTCTCTATCTACATATGGAATTGTTTGTCTGATAAACCTTAACAAATACATAGAATATAAGGGTTATCAATGACTAAAAGGTGTAAAATAGTTAACCTTGCGCCATTACTGGTTAAAGTTTTGGTTTAAGTATGTAAGTAAGTGGGTGAATCGCGATTACCGTACCACAGAAATGGGGGAGGACTTTATTTATTACTATTACTATATTTTATAAAACGGAAGGATGGTGGAAAGTCTTTTGAGTAAAAGGTCGTTTGTGAGAGCCTCAGACCTGTTTACCTATTGCACTTTTCCTGTGTAGTTGATACAGTTGACTGTCAATAATATCTCATATTATCTCTAGTCGTAATAATTGTCTGCAAGACATTTCCACAATTTCAGAGTTCAAATATTCCCCCAAAACACACTACTACCTTAACCCTACAATAGCAGTTCTATACCTCATACCTCAAAAGGTTGATCCTAATCCGTCAATATGGGGCCTTTGATCCAAGGCACTGACGCTTTTTAGGCCGTTATGGAGGCTTTAATCGCGAATCAGCAGCACCTAAGTGATTAATCTTAGGTAAATTAATTACCCCGACCTTCATACGTCACGGCTCACATGTTTAGGCAAACTGCCGTGGCTTGGGAACCCGCTGTTTTTGTTGTAAAATATAAGCTGAAGCGGTTAAAAGTTTAGAATAAAAATTACGTCGTGTGTTTGGGTGAAACGCGGATCGGTGTATTTTGACGTGAAGTGCATTATTTCTTTAATGAGCCACAAAGCAATTAAGCCATTTTTGTTAGCAATCAAGGAATAAAACAACTGCTTAAAGAACAATATTTCCATAGCAAAGGTGTAATTACTATTTTATTTAAGGAAACAAAATTCAAAACAAAAATGTTTAAAGAAATTGTATAAACCGCTTGTCGCTTCCACTTGTACCACAGATGTAGGCCGCCATTTCTCATCATGACCTTCCTCGTGACAAGGGTGGCTTTGTTTGAGATATAATGGTGGGAACCATTTAGCTGGAAAATGTGCCTGGAAGCCTCATTCCTCCGTATTATGTAGGCAAGTACGTAACCTAGATATTTGTGCTGAATTATAGTCGCTGTCGCATCCGTGTTACTCTTGAATTTATTGTTAGCTACGTACCTACACGTTAGTATTTCGAATGATCTAGAATTCTAGATTTTCTAAATTAAACGTCAAACATGCGTTTGGATATTGTAAATCAACATTTTTTATTTTATATTCCTGGTATTTTCCTGTTTACGAATATAATTGTTACGGAATTATTTATACAACATCGTTTCTATGGATAAATTCTTACAACGTAATGTAAGGAATTTCTTATCGTTCAAAGAAAATTTCCCATCAACGCGAAATATTCATAAACTGCTCGAGATGGATCGAAATAATAATTGATTGATATTCAAATCCAAGATCGGTCTCGATAAATTTTCGTGTAGGCATTTTACGATCTTTTCAAAAGTCGCTTGAAAGCATTATGTATATTGGGTACCTTAGACCTTCAAAGCCTAAGCAAATATGGAACATCTCAGCTCACATAATGTTAAATCGTTTCTTTTTTCGAAAAGTTTACTCGACAAATGTAATTCGTTTCAAGCAAACTTATCTCGGCACTTCAAATTTCTGGAGGGACCTTCAAAAGGGTTTTGGGTTCATTTCGTTTATTCCGCAGAGACCATCTGTTTGAGCCTTATCTAAAGTTCCTAAGGCTGCGTCATTCAATAAAATCTCACTCCTTCTTTATGTTGAGTGAAATTGAGGAAATCTCAGAAAATACAAGAATAAGAAATAATCTAGCTCCCGTGTTTACAAGAACGCCTCTTTTGAAAACAACTAGTAAAATAACTTGATTAAAGTAGGATCCATGTTTGTTGTTTCATATTCGATCGGGTCACGACATTCAAGCACAGTTAAAAATAAACTTACATCGCAAAACGTTATTGATTTTAAGCCAACAAAACTGCGTGTTTGGAAAATAGTGAAAATTGTAGGTAGTCATACACCTTAAATAAATAATAACTTAAATCTATATCTCCGTCAACAAGAAACTTTTCTCGTAGATAAACATTCATGTTTTCCTTCGAAGCATATCAATGATTGATCTTCAAGAGGAAAATATTTTTTTAGCACCGCCCATGTTTTCCCAATCTATCTTGAAGATATTTTCATTATAGTCCCCAGTTATATACCTTTATCGAACGAAACGCAATGAATAAGTATACCTGGTACAAGAAAAGAGAACCTCGGTTAGCATTGATCCATCATGTTAAAGTATTTTAAATGAACATGGTGTTCACATACAGCTCCTAGCTTAGAGGTACATAACTCCCAATAATATACCTACTTAAAAAGCAATAAAATTCAAAACTAAACAATAAAAATACAGGGTGCATCGTACAGCGATCATTCACGCTATATCTCGTACCACAATCACGTGCGAATGAAATATCCAGCGACATTTCTAGTCTGAAATATACACTAGAACCGACTAGAACTTTCTAGCTGTCGGCTAAACTACGAAATAGTCTACCCACTAGATAAACGTAGGATGTAATAAACATGGTGAAGATAGTTGCAATAGCATTGTGCAACTCGAAGCTGGGGAGTTATATATTAGCTTCGGAATTTAAAAAATGGGGAGAGAGAATTTTGTTTGTGAACTGTGGAACTATACAAGGTGATTTTGAATTCGCGCGTGATATTTCTACCACATGTTTTACTCATGATTGATTACCATTTGAGCTCATAAAATAGTGTATTAAAATTGTCAAGAAAAGTTCTTTCTGGGGATTCTATGGATCAAGTTGACTCACTCGGTACGGTAGATCTGCAACTGTAAATATAAAAGAACTCTTTCTGAAACATAGAAGCATCTAAAGAGATTCTAACTTTTCGCTTCTGCATGCGTGCTTTATCAAGACCTACTCACTGAAAATAATCTGCAGGATAAAATTGCTAATTAAATGGTAAATTTTTACAATGACGGTGCAAAAATCCGACGAAATCTGAGCACGTAAACAATACAATCATTATTTAGACAGAAGTTGATCGATTAGAATCTCGCATAATTTTGACTGTTCATGCTTCGTCGCTATAAAATGAGGTTTATGATAATTATCTCGTAGATCGAAATTACAAATATTATATATATCTCCTTGTTTTTGAGACGTCGGTTAAAATGTACTTACTGAGTCTTAGTTATTTTTTATATTTACCAAGAATGGCATTCCTGCTATATCTTTTCTGCTTAACCCATTGATAAAACCAAGCCTTACCTACTATTAAAAATAGGTGAAACCAAAAAACCCACGTCTTATTAATATATTTATAATAATAGCAGACATGGCATCATGCATATACATAGAGGGAGTCTTGTGCCATAAAACTGTAACGCAGATAGATAGCTAGTCTGTCATACTTATCTATCAATCTTAAATTGAAGTCTGAAGGTTAACTATCGCTTCAGTTCTAGATTAGACATCCATTTACTGGCGTGTCAGTTAAAAATTACGTAGTACATCATGATAGAAACTGCTGATAACATTGAATATTACATTTTTGCTTTTAAGAACATTTTCTTCGCTCTATAGTCAGCTGCGTAGCTAGTAACTTTTCTATTCTTTATCTTATCTTTTCAGAGGCTTTCCTGTAGCATTTTTAGACCTCTTAGTTACCATAGATGCTTCTTACTCCAAGGCATTTCCATAGTAAGTCATAATATTTTATATAGCATCTAAAATTTTACGCCTTAGTTTCAGCATTACCAAACCCCTTATCGTAAATCCACGCGCTTTACATTATTTACAAAAACCCATTTCACCTGTAGGTACTAAAATAAATCACGAGCAAAAAGCATAAGCTACTAAAATAGAAAGATATATTTCTGGTGATAGTTCTCTAAAATACAGTCGGTGGTAGGAAAAAACCGAAGCGACAGTCACGGCCGTTCTTGCACGTGACCTGGCACTTGATAATGGGTTCGGGATGTTCCCTTACTAGTCTACTATATACCAGACCGTACTAAATTAAATAAATTTATTTGTTTACTACGCTATCATAGGTCGAGTAACTATCACTGGTCATTTCTACACGTTTTCTGGTATTAGACCATAATGTTTTAAGTGAATCTCCTAAAAAAATATTTTGCTTTCTCGCCTAAAACTGACGTCATCAAACTGTTAGACTAAGGTTTAAAATATCATACATACTAAGGACCAATTTCACAATGTCCGAAAAGCCACTATCTACCGAATAAATTAAAAAATGGAACAGAATTTGTATGAAATTATCTACCAAATAAACTAACTGGATCTTATTCGTAGGTGGTGGAACAGGCCTTAAGAGACATATTTTTTTTGTGAGAATGCGTATTTCTCACACACATGGACAGTAACGTCAGTTGGATATATAAACATGGTATATAAACTTGACTTGATTTAATTAGTAACAAGCTTATTTACGGTAGATACAGATGAAAATATATTTGAAGGAACATAATTTTCGTCGAATAGACAATCTTTAGACACAATGCGAATCAAATTGGTCGAGTATCTTGGAAGGAAACGCGAAATATAAAAATAAATATTTTGAATTAGTAAATATTGTTAAATCTTATCTTATATTCGTTCCGATCGTTGTTTTTAATCTTTTAGAAATATAAACAATATCTTATAAGGAAATTCTATAGATTAGGGTATCGATGATGTGTGTTACAACACTACACGCTCGCGAGTCGCGACACGTCGGAAGGCCAGAGTTAATTCAGTGCGGAAACGTTCGCCAACATCCAGACCGGGGATCGACGACCGGGTATAACAACAAACCACCGTACCTATACTAACTCAACGACAAAATACGCATTTATGCCTTATCTCTACTTAAGTCATCAGCATATTTTGAAATCTATGCCACATTTAGTTAACCTAATTTAGCTGCATACATGCAACACCTTCACAATTACCTACATCGTTTTAAAACTTTACAATAGACACATGTATTTCAAAATCGATTTCTACGCAGAATCGTCTTCAAACTAATCGCCATTTAAATATTAGATTTGCAAATCACCTAGGAACGACTATTCTGAGTAGCGAATCGATTCAATTTCATTGATTTGTTTCGATTACGGCAGATAACAAAATCGATTTATGACTTTAGTTGAAATAAAACTGCTTAGTACGGAAAGTAAACATTTTTATTATTTATGTTGCTACGGACCGCTTAGTTCTCATTGTCACGGTCATAAGCAGAGGTCATCTTGAACGTTCAATGTTAATTTTTACTAAACCTTCAGCTAAAGTAGACGAAAATTGTCTCGATCGTTGACTTAAGACGGTTATTTATGTTTCATTTTAAGTAGAGCAATTTATATTTGAAACACCATTGGATCATTTTGGTAAATATTGTATTTTTTTGTCCATAGTGAGACCAAACATGCATATTGAAGTGCAAGTCGCCCTAAATTTCGTCATATCCTACCTGTACAACAAGCTACCAAGACGGCGCGTGAACATCTTCGGTGAGGAGTTGGAGAAGGCGCTGAAAGACAAGTTCCGGGGTCACTGGTACCCCGATAGGCCGTGCAGAGGCTCGGCGTTCCGGTGCCTGAAGACTGGGGGTCCATTAGACCCCGTGCTGGAGCGAGCGGCGAGAGAATCCGGGGTTCCGGTCCGTGATGTCCTCGAACATCTACCGCGGGATCTCGCCGTCTGGGTCGATCCAGGTGAGCCTCTACTCTATAATATGAATATAAACCTTAACAAATCGTACTTTATAGAAAAAGGAAACGAAAATAGGTTAGACAGGAAGACACATTCACACAAACCAGCTGAAACTTAGAGAAACTTTATTTCAGTTGCAATTGAAATCAAAAACATCCCGACCCACATTGCATTTTGCTGTCAAAACTTAAAACGGTTACCCAGTAAACTGTTCATAGTTTTGCTGTGGGAAATTTTTGACAAACGTCACTACCCAAGAAGTTTTGACGCTATCCCAGCGTCGTTTCACTTGGCTCGTTTGCCAAATATGTGACGTAACGTAACATACAATCTATGTAGACCAAGTTTTATCTTCGCTAAGTTTGTCCGTCGTCGAGATAAAATTACCTTCATTTCCCATTATAGTTTTAATTATGTCGCCGTGACGATAACTGTTGTGTTTACGCTCGTCACTAAAGTAGATAATAGTGACAGAGCTAACGCTAACGATATGAAGTAATAGCTGTAATAGCCGATAATTATCAGCATTCGACCTGGAATTTTAATTGGCTTTCATGTGTTTAATGATAATGTGATGGATATATTTTTTATAAACAAACAAAGCTTATAGATTAGCTTTATTTTTAACATGACGCAGCATTAAAGTCAGTCATTTTCGTTGTTTGCATGTTGCATAATGCGCAAAATGGACGAGGTAGACAAACAAACAAATGCTCCGAGAACGTTAACTTCATGATTGTAATACCTTCATCAGTTGCATTTGGGTTGTAATCTCCACATTGAACTAGAAACAGACCTTCAGGTGTTAATGCCGTAACTCTGTTCTAGAAACAAATCAATATGTTAAATACATCTATGAAACTTGATAATCCTATCACATTCTTCGTCAAAACATTGTTAGAGCTCATGTATCCAAACCAATCAATCGAAATGAAACGAATGTCGAAGAAATCGATACCAAAATGTAATGTAATTCCTCGCACAATTTCACGAAGTTGAGTGGCGAAATTGCGAAAGAAATAAAGACGAGATTTTCCTCCCGTTTCAGGCGAAGTATCATACCGCATCGGAGAAAAGGGCGCTGTGAAGGTGCTCTTCAGTAGTGACGAGCGAGCCGCTGATGAGAGGACCGATAGAGAGGTGAGGATCATTATTCAACACATTAAAAGGCTGTAGCTACAAGATCTGCACACACATTAACAGATTTACGCGGTTTTCTTCTGCGTTCTAAGGGAACAAGTTCTTGCTCAGTTATCAAAAGCCGTACCAAATGTCATCTAAATCGTTGCAGTTATTTTTATCATAAAAACAAAAATACATTCGCATAAATAATATCAGTGAGCATGATAAACATTTCGCGCAGAATGGAAACACCCATTTGTAACATTTATTGCTCCTGAAGACAATAGCCGAACTAATTTATGTTGTCTGGCTACGAGATTTGGCAATAAAGCACGTCAGGTGGCGCAACCCAGTTATCATTGATAAATAACTCATCATGACACGTCTATCGAGGCGTTAGCGTGCGTATTTTGGCGATACTGTAGTGCGCTGCGTGATTTGTAAATGTATGGCGACAATTAGCACTTTTGTAACACAGCTTCGTAGTCACGGGATGGATGATCATTGCCGACAGATAGACACGTTTTGCCCTGCGAAATAAACATACATTCATTGATATATCATTATTTCCTGTCGATGAAACAGCCTTTATGATGTTGTACTCATAATATTTTATGATTTTGTTTCAGGTAACCCGCGCATTCAACCCTGAGGCGCAGTGCTTCCGGCCTGTGGAGCCCGCCGCGGCACCTTCGCCCCCCGCGCCCGCCACTTTCTCTCCCGCGCCACCGTTCCGCGCGCAACCCCTCACCTTCACGACGGCGACTTTCGCGCAGACCAAGTTCGGCAGCACGAAGTTGAAGACGAGCAGCAAACGCGCGAACCGCATGTCGCCCACCGAGTTCAGCAACTACATCAAGCAGCGGGCGATGCAGCAGCAACTGGCAGCGCGCGCGCTGTCGCCTGCCTCGGACCCCGCGGCGTACTTCGTGGCGCGGCGCGAGCCCGCCCCCGCCTCCGCGCCGCCCTACCCGCCGGCGCCGGCGCACCTGCTGCTCGCCAACTGAGCCGCGCACGCGCGCTAGCCGCCCCGCGCGACCCGCTCATAGAGTCTTTACTTTTTTACGAGAGAGACGCGCGCCGCGATTTATTTTTTTATTTTCCGCGGGGGCGTCCCGCGCCGCCCGCCGCTTGTGATATCCGTACGATTTTCCATAACTTTTTGTATTCTCGTTCGTTACGTCGATGTGTAAATTTATCGATAGGAGCAATAATCTGCCGCGCGACTCGCGGCGATTTATTTTCGTAATATTTAATGCTGAGTCAAGTTTTTGATGTCTTCGTTCGATATCGATATATTCGTAGGGTGTAAGGGAGCGATAGGCCCAACGGCCGCGTGCGCTTACGACGACGTACCTTCTAGAGCGAGCCTGTATACATACGTCCTCCGATCTAAGAGAAATACTGATATTTAAATATGTATACATAATATATATTCGTACGCGATAATCGTCTAATTTTTCACGTGGAAACGAGGCCAATAGAGAAATTACGTATTTTTAATATTGAAATTGATAAATTCATACTTACTATTATAGTGTACTAGTACTTATGTATTGTACTCGTATGTTGTAATAAATGTTTGCATATCCGGTGGGACGTGGTCGGACGGCGGCGGGCCGCCCGAAGGCGTCGGAGATCTCACATAGTGTAATCATCACTCGTACGATTGTACCCTTATAATAATAATTATTATAATACTATACATAATATATTATAGGTTTAGCTACGTTTCAATCTAACAGTATTTTTTTAAGAAGATATTAGTCCTTGTGTACATTTGCCGGTGGACCGCGCCGCGGCGCCCGGCCTTAGCGTGTATGGTATACTTATATTGTTAAAAAAGACATGAATATGGATAAATGATAGAAAAATATTTCTCAATTCATTAAGATAACGGGTGCATGCAAATTCATAAAAATAAATACTATGTGTTATTTATCTTTTTTATATTTCACTTGGCGCTCGGTACAGTTTTTCAATGGAGGTCTGTAGTGGTGTAGGTGCAGCGGCGGCAGGCAGCGTCCAGACACGCGCATGTGCGCCCGGGTTCCATGCACAACACTCACAATATTGTACCTAAACTGATATGTACAACTATTTTTTACTATTTTTATATTTTGATTTAGAATTAAGGCTAGTTGTATGATTTCAACCTTAACATGTACTTTATTAACGCCCTATAATTAAATTATTACGTAATATGTAATAATATCGGTGTGATTATCGATTGAGAAACTGACCGAAATGCTACAGTATTTTGTAGATAAAATCTATAATGTAAGTTTAATAATAATACAACTTAGCGTAATGAGATTTTTTATTATAAAGATACTTTTTATTTTTCTTTCTTTTGTAAGATATATTCGATGGAAGTGTTAAAGATAATATAATATTTGCATAATATAGTAAATGCGGCTCTCCATGTCCGCTAATATAATTAGTCAATAATAATTTTTCATATTGTTGTACGACTTTTTAAGTTTATATTAAAATGTTTTGTGCAATCTATAATGTGCATTATTACAACCCCTGTATGCCATACCATCACACTAGCTGGAAAGCTTGCCTGAGGGCATACAAGCTTTAGATCCAGATATTAATGAATAAATCACTTTATTTAGAAAACAAGAAACGAGCTGTAAGAAAGTCAAGTTTCAACTAAATAAAGTCGAAAGGTAGGTAAGTATAAAAAATTCAAAGACAAAGTTAATAATCATTAAGTCACTTTATTATCAAACCACAAAGATGACAAAAGTGAACCTCATCTATGGACAATTTTAACAAATTCAGACGCCGTCAAATACAAAAATATTTATGCAGTTCTTACGTTTACACAAATTCCTTGTCGCGCTAATATTATTAAGTTCAAACAAAACTTGATCATTTGTACTAAAACTAAAAAGTATATGCTACACCGATTACAAAATAAATGAGGATAAATGATTATTAATTAATAATAGTGAGACTGACTCGAATTGAGTAATTTTGTCTATGACTTAAGATTTAATGGTTAATTTGATTAACCAATAAATTCTTAGCTAAAGCTAGTATACATAACCATGTAAGAATTTCTGCAGGAGTAATCATATTTATAATTCACGGCGTCTCAAAAAGTGCTCCACAATTGACTATTTATCAACAAATTTCAACTATGATATAAAATCGCACTCAATCAAGGAAGGACATCTTTACAGTACATAATATCACTTAATTTGTACATTAATCAAGAAATGTAAAAGATTATTTTTCTTCAGTTTCCACTCCAATTTATAAAATATTTACATTAAATGTGTATCAAGTTTAAGGCAATCGAGAAACGACAAACCGACTTGTCTCAATATTAAAGTTTACGTCGGAAAAGGATGCAATTCTGTTACTATGGTTAGTCCGTCAATACTATAGTACTACAAACTAAATTCGAAACGTACTTAATTCCATATCATCGTATTAAAAAAGTATATTTACAGTGTACAATTTCAGGAATATACACTTTAAATTTACAGGAACATTTTATATCTATTTAGTAATTATGATATTAATTATGTATTGATACAGAAAACGGAAGATATCTTTTGGCACCGATTGACAGCGAGAACAGAATATTTTGTTGTAAAAGTATAAAGACAATATTAACAATATCCAACATCTTAGATAAATCTTACTAGTATATTTTACACATCATTTTGTCCAGATTTTTAGGCCTTTATCACCAACTAGTTTTACAAAATTATACTTGTTACCATAGATGAGGAGATATGCCCTTAGTGGTTCACATAGAATATATTAAAATTACTAAAAATAATCAGTACATTTTAGTGAAACACAAATGACCTTACCATTTTTATACCAAATCAAATAATTCATTGAATCCCAAAAATTACAATAAAATAACTATTTTATATTTACAGGATAAAAACTAAACGTATTTCAAAGAAAAACGCGTAAGACCATACAATTATAGCTTTAAAAAATATTCATACATAATAAGAAACAAATTCTTACACACAAGTAAACACTGGTTGACTGATTTTGACTATGTTTCACAATTTTGGCCCGTGATTCCAATATTCAAAAATAGAATAGTTTGCTATAATTATTTACTTAATTATCATAATTTATTTAGTAAATCATGATAAGTACTTACATTTCTATAGACATAAGTGTCCAAGTGAGTCCACATAAACCATTACATCAAATTGAATCAGTAACAGTCTTTATATCACTATGGACAGAGTAGTAATAATAAATAACACAATTTGTGAGCAAGGCTTTACGAGAATAAACGATGGAAAATAAAACTTGATTCCCATTTGAAATCAAAAGTCAAGGAGTTGGCATCATAATGATACGAAACAATATAATTTCAGTACAGCCGAGCTGTAGCAATAGTAAGTCCGTATAGAACGACTGTATGTACAATGTAAAGCCGGCGGCATCAAGTCACATTGACACCACAAAAGAAATTAGTTTCAAAATAACAAGTAGTGGATACGCGCATCGCTTTCTTCCACCCTCAAAATATTATCCTAGAGACGAGCCATAGCTCGATTTAGCCGAAGATCAGTGAGCCATCTCAATGTGTCGCTGTAAGCTCTTCTTGTTCATGTAAAATCTGTCGCACATGGCACAAGGGAAGAATACTTTTTCGTTGTCTGCGTGCCGTGCCCGGGTGTGCGAGGAGAGGTCGAGTGCCCGAGCGAAGTACACTTTGCATATGTTACAGAAGAATTTGGTGGGAGTAGCATGCATCGTGCGGTGGGCGATGAGGTCTCTAGGCGTAGCGACGCCATCGCCGCATTGGGCACACGTGAATTCACCAGGAGGAGCTGCAGGAACATTTCCGTCATCACTTTCTTCCGCAGACTCTTCTTCTTCTCCGTGATGTCTCGCACGATGTGCCCTCAAGGCCTGATCATTGTCATACTGCGCGCCGCATAGATCACAAGAGAAATCATCGTCCCCCTGACCTGTAGCAGAGGAACTGCCTTCTCCACTCTCGTAATGTTTTTTCATGTGAATGAGCAATGTCGACTTTCTAGTAAAACTCTTATCACAGACCGGGCAAAACACGGAGTTCGGTTGGTGCACTTCGTCCATGTGGCGCTGATAGGCCGCTCGTTTTGTAAACTCCTTGTCACATATTGTGCAGTATCTATCCTCCATAGAACCTGAATTCTGCATATCCATATCGACAGAATCGTCTGATCGTAATTTCTTGTTTGGATTCACAACGGTTACTTCGACCTCTGGAGGTAGTCTTCTTTTCGCTGCGGTAGCGGAGACAGGTGCGGGAGTCGTAGTATGTGTGACCTTAGCAAGTTGCGATGGGTCTATGACTTCGTGTTTGCTTATCTTGCTAGTAACTTTGTGCTGCGGCATCCAAAGCCCAGAATTATTAGCGGCCGCTTTTCCGTCGGGTGAACGTAAATGCCAACCGCGATGGCTTTTTAGGGCTGATATTGAAGTGTAACTTTTATGACAAATCTCGCAGTCGAATGTCTGTGGTTGTGATGGTAACTGATTGACGCACTGGTGGTTTTGCAAAGCAAGCAAACCAACAAACTGTTTGCCACATGTGTCGCAGGGGTATCTCGCTTGATAATCTACGCTGGGATCAGCGGATTCTTGATCGTTTTCATAATCGGGTTCCATCTCCTGTGTCATGTCTTGAGATTTACTTGAACCTTGATTGGCGTTATAACCTAGCAATTCCCTTGCGTGGGCAGCCTTCAAATGCTCATACAACTCCAAGGTTGAACTTAGAGGTTTGCCACATATTTTGCACATTTGAATGGTGGACTTGTGGACATTCTTTCGGTGGCGATAGTAAGATTTTTTGTCTGAAAACGTGATCCTACATATAGTGCAACTAGACCTACTACTGTTGTCCCCACTAACCGATGGTGTGGACGTATCGTTGCTACCACTTGTGCTAGGATTTACGATTCCGTGTTTAGCGCGCTTGTGTTTCCACAAACTAGTCCTAAGCGGGAACCGTTTAAAACACAATTCACACGAGTAAGGCATTGTTTCTGGTGTCGCTTGTTGTACATTGTTTGGGAAATTAGAAAAGTTAAAACTATTAAATTGCGGCGTTGAGAGTGCGGCGCCATTCTCGTCAGGATTGAATTCTTCCTCTTCAGTCGAGGCTTGCATGGTGTTCTCTTCACTGTCATGTCTATCAACTAGAATATCTGCATGCAATACCTTCTTATGTTTCCATATATTCTTCTTATGCATGAATCCTTTGCCGCAAATGTCACATGAGTAGGGAGCGTTAGGTATGTTGTAATTAGGTTTAAATGATACAAACCCAGGTTGAACTACGGGGTATTGTTTAATGGGTTTTCCTATGATTTGTGGCGCAAAGCCGCCTTTAATTACGCCTGGTTTCCTGTTTGTGGTTGGTATTTTAGCGTGAATACGCATATGGTTTGAATATGCCTGACGACTTTTGAATGACCTGATGCAAATGTCGCAGAAAAACTCAGATTCAGTAGCCGCGACTGCGCCGATTCCCGCATGTGTCTGTTGCACATGTTCAGACAGTTTCTGAGGAGTGCTGTAAGAGTTGGGACAGACACTGCAAGGGTAGAATTTAACCCTCAAATGAGTATTCTTATGCTCCGCGAGCTCTGAGGGACGAAGGAATTTCTTCTCACATTGGTCACAATGGTGAGCCACTTGGTTATGTTCCGCGACTTGGTGATCAGTCCAAGCATCAACAGTTTCGAATATGGCATTACATTCCGTACACGAGTAATGATACTCCTCAGCTTCTTCCTTTACAATGGACATATCTGGCTCGGTGCTAGCCATGCCTAAGGTTCGGTCAGAATGCTCCATGTAAATGTGTTTGTTCAGATCAGTAGCTTGTTCGAATTTAGAATCACAATGCTGGCAGTAATGAGGTTTCTCCTCGCTGTGAATAATCTTCAAATGTTTCACTAAATTCGGATAGCTGCTGTTTTTCTTTCCACACAATGGACAGTCAGTCGGTCGACCGTCGACACATTTACTTTGATTATCAGACTGATCGAAACTGCCAGCGTGGATAGCTAAAGCGTGATCGTTGAAGTCTTGCATATTCCCGAACTTTTCTGTACATAAATCGCAAGCTATATAAACTGTACATTCACCTTTACGAATGTGTTTTTTGAGTAAACTTTTGTCTTTGAATCTAGAACGGCAGTGTACACAACAGAGGGGCACTCGCGACTGTCCGTCTTCATGTGTATCCAAAACATGCTTCATGATAAACTGTTTTAATTGGAACTTAGCTGGACAGAGCTTGCACGCGTACGATCTGGCATTGAAGATATCTTTGTACTGTACCTTGACCTCTTTCGGCTCATCTTCGAGTACTAAGTCATCAGTAATGCCATTTTCATTGTAAATAATTTTCCACAAATTGGTACAAGAGTTCGACCTCATATGGCTGAGTAAAGCGCCAATGTGGCCGAATGTGATGACACAGTTATAACATGTGTGTTTTGGTACTTTGTGGCCATTTTTCTGCAAGTGTTGTATAACTGCTTTCCTACGGGGATGCTCCCGATCACAGCACAAACAACGCTTTGTGTTGATTTGTTGAATGATGTCGCGATATTTTTGGATGAAATCTCTTTGGGTTTTAGTAACATAAGTTTTGTCTGGGTCAAGTTCTTTCACCTGGTCATCATCGTCGATGGTATCATTAGGATCAGCAGTTTCGTCTAGTTCCTCGTCGTCTTCATTTACTTCGCTGTTGAAAGAATTAGTTTGTAAGCCCTCATTTATTTCGACAACTGGGGCTAACGTCATTGGAAGGTCGTCATCTTCTTCTTCCTCACCTTCGTTATGATTCATCTCACCATCTTCTTCTCCATCGTGTTCTCCGTCTTCATGTTCTCTCTCTTCTTGGCCGTCATCGTCCTTCATTTCACCTTCGGCTTTAATATCAACACTGTCATCTTCTTCCATATGTTCTTGGCTTTCTGCGGTATCATCGTTAACATCTTTCTCGTTATCGCTTTGAGCACCTTCCATATTGTTATCATCCTCACACTGATCAACATTTTCATCGCCATCAGCATTTTCATCACCTTCTTGCCCAATGGCTTGTTGACGAGCAATCTCGATTTCGTTTTCCGAGTCCATATCAACGGTGTCATAATGTTGATTTTGATTGTTGTGCATTTCTTCATCAGCTTCCTCGTCACCTTGCTGAAGATCGTACGCATCGGCGTCCGGTTCCGTTATAATAGCATCTGCGTCGGGTTCCGTGAGAATAGCCTCAACTTGAAAAGACGCAATCTCAGGTTCGGATATCAATGTTTCTGGACTTTCAGGTCCAGAATTTAAGATTTCAGGTTCCGATACCAGTACTTCAGGTTTAGAGGTCAGTAAAGTCTTAAGGATCTGTGGTTCCTTTTTCTTTATTTGCAAATCTTTGAGTGCTTTAATGCGAAGAGGATAAGGCAAGTTATTTTGCGATACCTTTGAAGTTTTGATTGGAATTGGTCTCTGTGGCGTTACAACTTTGTTCATGGGCATAATTTTCGCTGGGATGTTTTTATTCATGAATTGCATTTTATGGCTAATAGGATTCGGCATCATCCGTGCTTTGGGGTTGAACGGGTTCGGTCTGAGTTTTGGTTGTAGATGAGTGAGAGTTTTCTTAGGGGTGATTTTGTTTGTGTATCTGTCAAAGCTGTGGGAGGTGAGTTCATGTCGGCGGGCGTTGTGTGAGTACCTGTAGGATCGTCCGCAGACGAGGCAGTCCTTGGACGCGAGTTGGTGGATGCCTTGTCGAGCGTGCAAGGTTTCGCCAGTAGGCCTCATCACTGTTATGGAGACCTCCGGCATGTGCGGAACTTTTGGGTAGTTTTGTATGGGCTCATTTATTTCTTCCTCTTCTTCTTCATTGTTTTCACTCTCTGCACCCTGAGAATTGAGATACAATCAGAAAAAAATAAATTGCTTATGCACCAGTTATTATTATTACACACAGTTACGATTTTTTGAGTATGGAAATAAATTAATAAACAATGTATAACAGAATAAAAAATGTGCTATATTATTGCATTAGTAACATTTAATGTGACACTTCAAACAACCATTATCTTATGTATAGATATAAAATGGGAATTTAAATTACATACCCACTTGAAAGATTATATCTAAGTACAAATTAAATAAACACAAAAGATCATAAAAAAATTGAAATTTCAAATAGACTTCAAAATACAAATAAAACATTTCATATAAATCTTGACATTTCAATAACATTCAAAAGATACTCTAATGAGTACAAGTAGTACAAACATTAACGGAGTGCTCTTTACAAATAAATTGACCACACTTTACGCAGAATTGTTTAGTTCTCCTATCTCGTTTCGTTGTTTTCACACATATTTTGCATCTCCTTCTATTCTTATAATATGGTTGCACATTACTCTGTAAGAGAGAGTATTTATTTTTATTCTTATCTAAATCCTGTATTGGAGATATTAAAAGTCTTTCCTCGTCTGGTTCAAGCAAGCTTAAAGCTAAATCTTTGATAAATAATCTTCGCTGAGTAATATTGGAGTTTTGAGAGCACCACAGCACTTGGGAATTTACTGTGGCTATGTTCAGTAATGTAAAGAATAAGGACAAAGTCCAATCATTTGTGTGTTGCATAGTAGTGTAATAATTCATGAGAACATCAACTACTTCCACAGCTGACTGATTCTTCTTGTACACGGATACTACTGTAGTATGATTTATATGACCTTTCCGATAATATCTTGGTTCATTGGTCAATACATTCACTGATTTTCCTTCAGTATTGACATAAGATGTTAATGACACTTCATGATCAATAAATCCAGACATGAATGTTCCACATTTCCTGTATTGTGAAAGAAATAGTGGTGGTATCATATCACTGTTTGGATGCAACGCTGCAATGGAAAATAGCTGGTACTCATTCTTAAGGCAATCAAACAATGTAGTAGATGTGAACCAACTGTCCATCACAATAGATCGACCGGATCCAGCTAAATGATGAACCAACTTTTTCGTAACCTCCTCAGCACCAAAGTAAGGATCGGTTATGATGTCTAAGTTGCTCATATAGAATGTAGATGAATCAACTAGCAGTACCATTTTTATACCCCGCTTCAGTGGTTTCTTATCAATCTCATATCGAAATGGGCAAGGTCCGTAAACTGGCACGATGATCTCATCAATAACCGCGATGTTCTCGATGTCGTGAGATGTTCTGCAATTCATGGCGAAGATTTCAAATACTTTCCGCATACGCTTCATTATGTCGAACTGTATAATACCGTCGTCATTCTCTTTATCAAAGCTGATGTTTTGTAGCAGGTATTTGAACCTTTCGTACTTCATGACATTTCTGACGCAGGGAATACCGCATTCACTGTTCCAAAGGTCAGAACATTTCTGATGCGTCGGCCGCATTATGCCATGCAAATATAGTATACCGATAAGCGTTTTAATTTCGCTGACGCTCGTCGAGTCCATGAAACTTTTCCCATTTGTCACAATATTTTCATTAGTTGAAGCGACAATCAATTCTAGTAGGTCATCTGTGAATAACAACTGCCACGCATTTTTAGGTCGTGCACAATGTTTACGGACTTCTGATTTACGTTTTCTGAGTTTGAAAGCTTCCTTGATTCTAGCATTATTGACAGAATTTGATAGTTTTGGAGCTTTGGATATGACTTTCCTATTTTTGCAAATGTAACCGCTTTTGCAATCAACAAAATCATCATCAATTTCTGGTTGGAGTTCAGCCTCTGTATCAGAATCATGATCAGAATGCTGCAAAACATCGCACTCTTCTTTTGTCTGTAGAGAATCAATCACCTCATTGTCTTGAACCATGTCCAAAATTGCATGGACCCGATGCCAATCCATTCGAGGATCCACACAGTTCTGTGGATGAAATTAATTCAATTGAACTATTCTCCTACTGGCATTCCTCACATATTTTTTTACAACATATTATATCACTAACATTTAACAACATAAAAAATAAAACAGTATATAGCATAAGACTATTACAACCAAAGTATGGAATATTGAAGTGTCACATTAAATAAGAGTATGTGATATAAACAAGCACTTGTTACATTGATTGATAAACTATATTGGGCATAATCTCTACCTTATCACTTCTTGGTGTGAGCCCCAATGAAGCCAAGATTGGGGGACCTTCAGGTTGCACTTTGTTTGACAAGCCGGCATTCTGAAATGTTATAAATATATTATGAAAACATTTTATTAAGAAATTGAAAAGTGACTTCGGGCTTTTAGTTAAAGGCTTTGCATAAAAGAAAACACTGTTTTAAGTACCCAGTTACTGATTACATCAACCATAGCAAGTGAATGTAAGAAAAGTCAGGGACTTGTGTGCAAGATATTGTGAACACACACTGTAATGTAATACAATGTTTTAAGATTACATAAAAAACTTGAATGTCATAATGATGACTGAAGGTTATTTAATTAAAGGAGCCATGAAACATGAGGAGTGTTCTATAAAACTTCACTGTGGTAATGCAACTTAATAATCAGTCCCGTAAATTGGACCATACAAGGAAAACACATTTAAATAACAGACGGATACATTTCATTCTGGACTTATCAGAACAGTCAGCATTCATAGCTAACTCATTATCACTAATACACATAAGTTCTCTGTTTGTTATTTAGTTGAGAACTCTCCAGATGCCCTTGACACCAATATGCAGCAGTGTCTTAGGGCTTGTACACCAGACCAGAGCTATTCAATAACTTCCACTACATAACTCAACTAGATAAAGAATTTATCATAGCCAGTACTAAACTGACTCATACATACCTCAATGACAGGATATGAGCCATCAATGACCACTCCATCATCATAAGCCTCATCAGATAGTGGTTCACTTTTTATTTTCACCTGAAAATACATATTTCCACCATATAAACAACAGTCACAAAATGCTTATTGACAGTTCCAAGCTCAAATATCCAGAAAGATAAACCCACCTCTTCTAGTTGGCTGCCATCTTTTAGAGACTGTAGTTTGTTTTGTGTCCTTTCACATACATTTTTAAATACATGCCAGTTATTGACATTGTCCATGCATTTCCTGCAGACATTAGTGGGCAGGTCGTCATTTTCGTTTATCTGAAAAAACAATCATACGTAATCATCGCACGGTGGGCAAATAGGCGCTCTCCACGACGCGCTCGTTTCATCAGAACGAACGAGGCGAAACCGCGCCTCGTGTATAGATAGCTACGCGAGGAGAAACTAAGTAGGTAGGCGTAGGTATAACCGAGCGCCGGCGAGCGGCTACTCCTCGACCGAATAAGTAGAAGCGAGTCGAGTGGCAGCCAGCGAGCCCCTCGAGGGTTAGCGCTCGATATACGCACACAAGTATAGCGCACTCACGCCGACAGCGACGCTCGACCCGTCCGAGGGACGAGCTGCAGGCTGGTCTCGTCCGATAAATCAATACGCCCGACGGCCAAGCCAAGTCGACCCATACCTAGCGATACGCAGCCCCCACCCGATATGACCCCCGGGAATAATGCCAACCCGACCCTCATGATAAGCGCCATTCCTCGCCGGCTGCACGGAATGCGACGCGACGCGGCCACGATCCGAACGATAGCCGTGGAGCATTACAAAATGGTGGACAATCTTACGACATCTCCACCTAAACGCGCTGCCTGTCATTGCTCGAACCGAGGCGGATGACGAGTTCTCACGCATGCCGAGGGTCTACTTTCACTCAAAACATCACTTTATCACTTATTTTACACATTACATACCTGTACGGACACACAATCCTTGATTTTAGAAGCGAGGACGGGAGGTTCCGAGTCATCCGAACTGGTGGTAGGAAAAATCGGCAGTAATTCGCCTCGAGATGACAAGCACAGTCTACAAACACGATCATAGTTCACATTCATTGTAAATAAACGATATTTTGAAAGTATTAACACCTTCCACAATCTTTAAAAAAAGGACGCCATGTCACCATGAGCACTTCAACACAAAGCACTGCATATCGTTCTTGCTAGAGCACGAAAGCGGCTGATGATGAGGATGAGAAGTCGATAGGTTCGGTCGGGACGGCTGGTTCGAGTCGGCGACCACCTGTCGTTCTGCGCATGTGCGCGTAAAATTGCGTCAGGGTGGCCAACATAACAAACACAAAATGTAGTTTATCTCAGACTTCACAAACATTTTATCAATTCTCATTCCAACTGGCTTTGGATCTGAATTTGTTTATGCTACGAATATTTATTGTTAATCAATGTCAAAAGTATCAAAAGATTTAATTTTATTGCTTACGTTATTTTGTAGTTTCGACCCGAAATCTGCAAATGGTTTTTCGTTTCAGGAAAATCATTAATAGCTCTGGATTATGATTAAAAAATGTTTTTAAATATTAAACCATGCTGCAGCATACCAAAATTATATTATGTGTAGTACTTAGTAATAATTTTTAATTTTAATGTTACAATTTTAGACAACTTGTATACCTTTCGTGTAAGACAAATAGCATTCGTCACACCAGATCACTTTTTTTAGGATTATAACATACAATACAACGATCAAACGTTTTAAATCGTAAATAACATTATAGTATTATAAAAGAAATGGAAAGAAATTAAATCGTGCTCCACAGATCACAACATGTTCAGAAAATTATGTAAATTGTTTGTAATCTCTGGATCACACAACAAAAGTAGTTCTATCTCTTTCTAAACCAGTAAAAGCAAGGCGGTAGATTCAAACTTCGGATAACTTCGCTCATATTTCGTGGTGGCGGGAAATTACAAAACTCTGACTATTGTTTGTTTTGATTTATTTTCATCAAAATTCGTAAGAACAATATTTAGTATGACAGTCTTTACATTGGATTTTTGATACAGGTGGTCATCGTCCAAATATAACTTTAGACACTGTGATAAAAGTTTAAAAGCAATAATCCTAAAAACAAGGTAGTGCCAACTTCATGGGTGTTTATTAAACAAACGAATAGAAAGAAATTAGTTTGGTTCATTCATAGAGAGGTGGGGGATAGCAAATTATGAATGAAAACGTAAATGCGGTTTACTATACGTCATTAAAAAAGGAAAAGAGATAAAAATTGGGTCATTAGCCTTAAACTTCGTAGTATTTCTATAAATTATTACTTTATAAGGTGTCGGAATGTCATGTTGGTATGTAAAAATACCTAATGTACTTACCTTTTTTTTATGCAACAGAGATGTAAAACAGAACGTGCTTTGTGGAATTTCTAGTGATATTGGTTTTATTAAAATTTCAAATTTAGTTTGACTAATACCTACTAGCTCATCGAGGTAGGCTGCATAGTAGGCTTACCCACCCAACCTTACAAATTTTAATACATATGTGCGCGCGAAGTAACCAACACACAAGAAACAGCTAGTGGTCTATGTATGAATTGATCCTATACCTAAATTGTTTTTAGGTACCTAGGTTTCTACTATAGCATAATATTTATTATAAATAATTTAGGTGATGCTTATAAATCACTGCATAAGTAAGTTACGTTTGCTTTTTATACTTTTACGTTTAGAGTATAACAAAATAACTGACAGCGATCGAACGTGTCGAGCGTATAAGCGCGACAAAATCCGCAAGTGTGATTTCAGGCAAAATCCGCTATTACTTGCACGGCAGGACGCCTGAACTGATTGAGAATGTAATTTGGTATTTCTAAATATTGCAGGATGGTACACTATTGATATGATGAACTTTCTTGCAACGCTCCCATACAGAATTTCGATTTTTGTATGAAGCTCATCTTTGTTTTGTAGTTGGTGGAATCCACGAGTGCATAGCTCCGTCTCTTTTTAGTCCCAAACTCTCTCTCCCTCTCTTTCTCCTTATCTAAGTCGTATATTTTCCCTATTGAATCTGGCTCCAAACAGTACCTAATTTCACCTACATGTTTAGCACTCATTACTTTATCACGCATGCTTGTTATGTTTGGGTTCTGGGTCTTGTTGTTAACAGCATACAAAACAATTTAAGTTGTCCTGGGCGGTAATCGAAACCGCGACACGTAGCGCAGAAGCCGATGCTTTTGACCACTACGTCGAAAGTAACCTAACAAGCTAGTGTCAGGCTGGAGTTTTTGAAATCTATCTTGGAAATTTCAATCAAATTTCAAATAATGAGAAAAATAAATCTATTAAGGAAATATGACAGATAGTAGTCCCTAACATGATGAGCTGACGTCTGTACGTTTTATAACACCGACAAACTGATTTCGCCTCGACCCGGGAATCGAACCTGGGGGAACGGGCACAACAATCGCGCTTGTGACACTAGACTAACGAGATAGTCATCTTCATAGTTATCACATTGCTTAGTATTTTAAATACTTTACCTGTAAGGAATGATGGTAGGTATCGTGAAAGAAGAAGAACACTCCGTAATTCACTGTTTAATTTATTATTTTCTGCACAAGCAACATTCACGCCACACAACATTTAAACATAATTTGCAACGACAATATAATTATACAATACTTTACAAGTAAGTACATTAGCATCTTATTATAATTAAACGGCTTTCATTATTTTATTTTTAGTATAAAATAGAGTTGAGACGAAAATTCATTTGTTAGATGGAAACAATTATATTTCATTAGAAAACATAATTACAAAGTTTTTGTAGAATTCAAAAAAGAATATAAGTAAAAAATAATAAAAAATAAATATTTTATACCTCAAACCAAGAGGTTTTTTTTTTATTTCGCAACTAAAATACCTTCAAATTAGCAACATAGAGTAGCAGGTCTATCCTCGTCCGTTACTTGATTTTCTTGGCTTAGAGATATCTAAGATTTCATTAATACTTACTGGTAAACCAAAAAAGGAGGACATCTTGTCTTGCTTAATGAAAGAAAATATAAGGTTCTTCTTATTGTTACAATAATTCATATTACATATTATATAAGCAATATTTAATAAGTACATCTGATTTTCATTACAGAAAGGCTTTTGAGTACAATATTACGTAATCATCTTCGATATGTTACATTGTAATGCGATATTATTAACACACGTAAGTATATAATTTAATACATATTAGTTATCACAGGGATAAGGGTTTTGTTACTTAGATTCTACTTTATTACATTAAGGGCCAGTTTCACAGGTTGCTGATAAGTTCCAGATAGTTTATCTGGCAGATAATTTCATACAAATTCTGTTGAATTTTTTAATTTATCTGGTAGATAGTGGCTATCCGTAACCTGTGAAATTGGCCCTAAGGTGCGTTGATTGAGACAATGCGCACAAAATTGTCTTCTGATTCTAAACGAGTAGCAATATAGGTACGCGGTCATTATCAGGCCGCATCATAAGAGATTTTATTTATTTATGTAACAATTACCAATTGAAATTTGAACCATCTGAAAATTTAACCATGTATGTATTTTAAAACTTCAATCAGCAACAGTTTCCTGGCAAATCCAGTACAAGTTAATGAGCAATCAATGAGCATGTTCGTTCATTAGAATCATGATTATTCCATTGGCTTAGAGACTTGATGGGTCCCATATTATGTGCTAATACGGGACAGAATCCAGCTCTAGCAACAACTTTATTCATTTAAAAACTCTTGGCATAGTGAATTGAAAATTATTTATCATGATATCCCACCTAAACTTTCATTGTAGGTATTGTAACACTTAAGTAGGCAGTAGGAATGTTACTCCATACGAATATGTTATGGCTAACAGCAATGTGTTAGGACTCTTGAAATACAGCTACAATCTGTTTAGAACACCTTATCGACCATAAGCTGAATAATGACGATTATTAAATTCCGCACTAAAACTCGAGTGGTACATTTTCCGTGGGAAAATATGCATTTGCCACATTTTATTTTCTAGGAAACAATAGTGTTTCAAGACTTCAAGTATAAACAATACAGTATCTTATTAAACGATTAAACAACTACCATTGTAAACATTTTCCAATAAATATATTTTATATCAAAGTACATTTTACAAGCCCTTTTATAATACATGTTTTTCTCCTCGGGAACTCTTGAAACAGGAATGATACTCAAGGCTAATGATGTTCTGTGCTAATATTATGGGTTTCATCTGACTATAAGACAGGAAATAAATTACATTTAGATTTTATAACGTTTTGCATACACAGTGGTAAAGAGACACTTGTTGTAAGTAAGGTACCTTATCAAAAGTTACAGTAGAAGTTGGTAATTTAGCCTAAGTATCATCATTATGATATTAATTTAATATTTTTCACATTCATAAAACAATGTTCCACACTTGTGCGGTATTTGTAGCTCCAAAAAGCATCATATGCTCACTCACATCGATAATACGTCTTTTCACATCAGCGTAACATTATCGACTAACCAATCGAAAGTTCACGAACTTTGGTCCACTTCGAAAACGAACATATTCTGAATTCGAATTTCCCGCGGATTTACGAACATGGCGGGCACGAAGACCGCTGTTCCTGTGTTGGCTGCGCGCGCACGGCCAGCCTCGAGGGGTCGACGGGGTTCGCTTTCGCTACTAGAGAGCGTGCCACATGGGCAAAGGCAGCTTCGACATTCAGTCCGGTTTTGGCTGATGTCTCCATAAACGCGACTTGGTATTCTCTCGCTAAGCGCTGTCCTTCCTCCCGCCTCACCGCCCTCTCTAGGCCGCTGTCGGATTTGTTACCTGCAAGCATAATGTTACACAACCTCCGTTCATGTGACCTTGTTGGGTATTGAGGGGCTGCCGCATCTTTACAGACAGGTATGGCAGTTGTTTAGCCTTACCAGGAATAACAGGATTTTTGAGTGAAATCGTCGTTAATTTTGATCTTAGGGATTAGTTAAGGTATTAAAATAGTTCGTAAAAGCTGCTTTCAATTGTAACCCTAAAACAACGATTGGAAAAATAAGTATGTATGTGAATAATTTACCTAATAACATGATGACGACGTCATCCTGTGCGTACTCGCGGATCTCGCCGAGCCACGCCCGGATGTTATCGAAGCTGATCTTGTTGGTCACGTCGTATAAGAGCAGCAGAGCTGTTGAATGAGTGAGTGTGATTAGGTTCGGGAAAAATCATAACATAAATAGCCTATTTATCAGGCTATCTGGCCTAAACCCTAAACCCCCTGGCTGTAGCAGCAATTAAAGTAAAATATCTACTCAATATTCCAATTATATTGCAGCAACATAAATATTATTATCTGTGAAAATTTCTATTGTCTACCTAACACGGTTCATGTGATATAGCCTGGACAGACGGACAGCGAACTCTTGCTAAAAGGGTCTCATATTACTCTGGATGGGGCACCCTAAAAAATTGTGTTTGTTGTATGAACGCTACACAGACTACAAGATACACTACAGTCATACACAATAGACCACGAGAATAGACAACGCCGGTATGAATTAATTAGGAGCGGCCCGATAAGGACACGAGACTACAGTAAATGACATGATGTGACTACGACTGGTTGAGTGTGGCCCAGTCTAGTTCCACACGTGTGCAAATGTGATCCGGTTTGCTCAGAAACAGGTCGAGGCCGAGCCTTGAACGTTTCTATGCTCCTGTGCCTGTTATGGCAACTAATTGTCGATTTGAGCAAGAAGGGCATAATATCAGCGATGAATGTGGCTATCATAGAGATTCATGAATGAAAAACGTAATACATTAATATTCTGTATTTTAGTTTACTCTCGGAAGTTGATGTCGCCCTGTGGTATACGTTGTCGTGAAGAGGGTTAGGAGGTAGAAGTTAGTTCACACTCTTGCCGTTAGATGTCGCTACTGATATCGAATGCAGAAAACAGTGTTCTTATAAAAAAATAAAGATAGGCTTTTATTCTAATTTATTATTCTAGTTTGTTACCATGTGCATCCCTGTAGTATGCGTGTGTAACGCTACGGAAGCGCTCCTGGCCAGCTGTGTCCCAAATCTGAAGTTTCACCTTGATGCCGTCTACAGTCACTACCTTATTCTGTGGACAGATGGCGTTAGTTGTAACAAATAATGTTTTATTTTTACAAGTTGTGAGAAATAGAACGCTTCGAAAAGAAACGCGAACAGCTTCAACAATATCAAGAAAATATGCCACACTTTATAGGTACCTACGCAATAAATACTGCTATTATGCTGTAGACAAGAAAACTTCGATAATATAGTATATAATTTAACTAACAACGTCAGGTACAAACTCTCAGTAATTATAATATGACACATAAAGAAGTAATTCAATACATAACATTAATTAAGTATAACTTATTCATCACTCATAAATATTAGCCATAAACTTGTTATTGGTTACTCAGGTATTTTTTCTAGCCCACAAAGACAGCTGCAATAAATCAAACTGCAAAAACCGAGGACGCGAAAAAAAAAGACTTTTGCAACAATAAATCACTCAGGCGAGCCAGTCGATTCAATCACAGCTGTCATGGGCAAGGGGCGGGAACGGAAAAAGCGCGCCAAACTTCGAACACCAATAGCGTTGCGGCTAACCGGTCGCGTGCAGCCACTCACTGGCCCATTTGAACTTGGAACCCTTGATGGCCATTAATTACTTTTTATGCACGAATTGAAAATAATAATGGCATTATTAACTTTTTGCCTATCAATATTGGAACTTTTTGCGCTTCGTTTCGTTGAATAAAACTTGATGAAACTTTTTTATTGAACATTGAAGTTGAGTTTTTTTTTTCATTATCCTGTTTTTAACGATGATAAAGTAGGTGGAATAATTAATTCAGTTTATTAATTATAAATAGTGAGTCAACAAATTGAATCAGTTTTTTTTTTCAAATGCTAAACGGACAACACAATAATGTTTCTGGCTTTTTAATTTTGTTGCTTTATTTGAAAATTATTTGTAAAAAGGTTGTATTCTAATAATGTAAACACATCACAGCCACCACGTGTAAGTGAGTCATTGTACCCGGAAGTCGATGCCGACGGTGGATATGTAGTTTCCTGCGAGGAAAGTGCCGTCCCGGAAGCGGACTAACATGCAAGTCTTGCCAACACCGCTGTCGCCGAGTAGCATTACCTGCGAATATTGAAATGGTGTTGTAATGGGATTGTTCAACAGATATTATTAGAAAGCAAGATATGGTATTTTTACTATTAATATCCAAACATAAAGGCCTCCTAAGGAAGCATCATTACCTACAAAGAAGTAACTAATTTTGCCAATTTAGTAGATCAATAAATTATCAAATAGGTAGTGAGTTCAAAGACTTAAAGATAATTTTTGTCGCGTAGGTAGCTAACCTTTAACTAAATTAACTCTAAAATTTCCTTTTAAATCTAGTTTATCTATCTTCATTTCATGGAAATTCTTACAATTCGTAAGTAATTATCTAAATAAAAGATGGCCGACAAATTTTATTAAACTTGTTACTCTATCTAATTGAACACCTACGTATTTTACTGGTACGATTTTACCTTCTATTAAATGTAAAGATTAACAGAAATGAAGATACGCTAGTAGGAACAGACGCCAGCATATCAAGCTACCCGAAACTTTCAATTTTCAGCAATAAAGTTAAAAAATTATTACGGAAATTTGACAGATTGTAATAGCTTGATGTGCTTTCGTCTGTACCTGTATATGGAGGTTTTGGAGGGGATTCCACGTTAATTAGTTCAGTCAGTTTCCGGGCTTCCAAAGCCCTCTGTCGTGTAACGTGTAGTAGACACACGTTTAATTAAAGCTTTAAACGGCCCGAGTTATACAGTAATTATATTGTAAAACTGTATTGTGGCGTATGATGTTAGATATACATATATTATAACATGAGCTATATATGTATGTATACAACAGCTATACATTATAAGGGATCTGCCTCCTTAGTCTAGTAGTTGCATAGCGCGACCACTGTGCACAGGATCTCGGGTTCGATCTCGAAATCGCTTTGTAGGTTTTAAATAACTTTCATAAAGCAGCCCGGAGTTTGGAAGTTGGTGATTGATACGACCGTCTATCGGAGAGCACGTAAATGTCGGTCCTGCGCCTGATATATCTCCGGTCGTGTCGGATTGCCGTCCCATCGGACTATGAGAGTGAAGGAATAGAGAGTGCATCTGTATCTGTGCGAATGCTTGTGCACTATAATATCTTCTGCGTATCTGGCTGATCTCCTTAGAGAGAACGGCCGCTGTAGCCGACAATCGAACTGGACGCCGTTATTATCATTATAAAGGATTTACTTACCTATATTTAGATTATTTTTCGTAGGGTTTTTAATGTTATTATTAATGATCTACTGTTTATGTGTATGTTATTATTAAGGCTCTATTTATACAACCTACCTCTATTATCTACTTATTGTATAAAGCTAATCAGTACTTCCTACCTACTTATGACATCTATCACTGCTAGTTATCTACTATAAAAAAGGCAACGATGATCTTCAATTTCTTACTTATCATTAACTAGTTTTGAACTCAATATTGTCATACTCTTCTTCTACCTACTAGACACAAAAAAGTTTTTCTAGCGGTCTACTTATGCTTCAAGAATGGTTTCTAAGAAAAATCCATTAAGTCATGTTCCTAATGTGTTTCCATTAGTTTTCGTCTAGGCAACTGAGTCTCCTACAATTTACGGATGACGAAAACGGGATCTTTATTTATTTTGTGTCCTTTTTTGACCCATTATGTAATATAACAATGGCGTCCAGATACATTAGTGTGCTCTTCGATGCACGGGTGTATCAATCACCTGGGTTGCTTTTTGTGAAAGTTTCTTAAAACCCGAGGGCCGACCCGGGAATCGATACCGAGACAAAATGTTACTACAACCAACCAACTGTGACTAAAACCCACTATGCTCATTCTGGAGGTCTTTGTATGCCAGGGCCACAGTAACTCTTGCGAAAAACCCACAGCCCCGGCAAGTCTCGACCCTACGGGACCCCACATAAATATACGCTTAGATTCTAATTAATATACACATAATTATCCACTAATATTAAGGCAGAAGAAAGAGTAACTTATTGAATTAATAACGAATTTACTTACTTTTCCAAAAACATCATATTTGTCTTCTTGTTTCGAATGCTGTTCCCATGTATCTGTTGGAGAAGGTGGTTCGCTGTGTGGCATCACCCCGGCTTCTGCTTCGCTCTTCTCGTCATCCTCTCTCGCTTCTGGAAGGTTCCTTGCCCAGGTTGGTCTAACCCTGCCGACCACAACCCTCTTCTCTGTTTGTCTATTGTCCATAGCGTTTGGATTCCACATTGTGAAGGATTGGGTTTAGGTCATTACCAATAGACGATAACGTTTCCTCAGATACTGTTTTCAAGCGTTTTTTTTTTATATTTATGTATAGTCCATTTTTATGTCACTTTTATCAGTTCAATTTTCAATTTATAACTTTTTAAGAACACAATAAAAACCGATTCTTTTCTGCTTTCTAGTTTAATTATAAGTGTAGAAATTAAAAAAAGAACAGCTTCAGAGAAATAATCTAATTTGAGAACTAATGAAGTTGAAACTGTCAAAATAATGGAACAATTCATTAATTGAGTTTCAGAAACTTAAAGTACTACGTACAGTAACTTACTATTGAAACTTAAAACTGAGAATGACAACCTGAACAAAGTTTTTAGAAACGAAGTTTGGGAAATTGTAGTTTTGACTTGACTAGTGGAACCAGAGAATTTCGTAAAATCATTTTGTAAAAATTGTAGGTATATATAGGAGATATTATGACGATAGGTATGTAAAAAGACAATGATTCAATTAGAAAAAAATATATGTATACTTATTATACTATCTCCCCTAATTGTGAATTTTTTACTCATCTCATCTGCGTAGCCTTTTCTCAAGCTACACTAAGGTCAGTTTCCAATCTAACCGGAGCTGAGTAGATACCAGTGTTCTCAGTGAGATCCCGCTGTGGGTACAGCTGAAGGAAGTGTCAGACTTTTACTGACTAAAATCCAATTTTATTCCTTCTGGGGGTCTTTGTGTGTCGCTTAACTTGTTGTAGGTTTGTGGAGTTTCGTATAACAAATACGAATTTATCAAACTTTCAGTCAATCACCTGTCATTCTCAGACACGGGAATATAAGCCGCGACGTCTTGCACAGCACACACACAGCAGTTGTGCTTTGCGACCTATAAACTAAGTAACGGAGCAGTCAATAGTTAAATATACATTGCTGAGTAATTAGACTACTTAACCTTTACAATAATAAATAAAAGCCTTGCAAATACCGCTTCTATGAATTCACGTTTTATTTATATTGCTTTTCATCTAACTAGCACACCCTTTCCAAGATTTTCCCTCCAATTACTATGGCACTTATAAATATTTTATTGTCCGTTTCTACGGAACAGTAATGGACGGTATATAAAACCCTCTTTCCTTATAAGTACCTTACCTTTACTGAAGATACAATAAGTACCTTCTCCTTTTATAGCATTATTTACCCCGCCATGAGGGTAAGACATGAATTTATAACTAAAGCGTAGTGATTTCCAACTTACCTCTAAGATCGGCTGTGACGGGGTTTATATTCATGCAAAGCTTTTTGCCAAACCCCGATGGGCCATTAAAATTTCGCTTTAAAGTCTTCATCAGATAAAATTAAATCCTCAAAGAGGTACTTACTATTCTTTACTTAAAAATACCTACTGAAATACGTTTAATTTTTTATGTCCATGTCTAAGGTGAAATTAAATGACATAAAACTGATTTTCGTATATTAAACACGGGTTTTGTGTAGGGTGGGCGTTTGTCTTTTTGCGGATTGTCTTTTGTTTTGAAATTCGAAAAGTGCTGATTTATTAGCCATAAATGATTTAAGTTTCTTTTTCCTTATAAGTCAAAAAGTTAGTTTACAAACCTAACTGAACAAATCACTCTTATTGCGTTGTATAAAAGTCAATTGAGAACAAAAACAAAAATATTATAAAACCCTACCGAAACCCAAAATGCCCAGCACTCCATCATATTAATAAAATAAATAAATATTGGGCATCTGTCCGCAACAAATTCTACATCGAACTTACAGCCGGCATTAATCCTACTAATAATATAAAAACCAATGTTTTTAAGTATGTATGTATGTAGGTATATTTGTTACTATTTTACGCGAAAAAGCACTGAATAATTTTGATACAACTAGGCAGTTATGTAGCTAATATATCAGAATAAAATATTGGATACTATTTATCCAAGCGCGGGAAGTAGGTCCCTCAGGAAGCGTGCAAAACCGCTGACGGAAGCTAGTGTTTGCATAATAAGGTCAATTGAAGTGCCTGCTTTAATCGAAGTAACGCAGTTGCATGTAAAATCCTAGGTACCAAGGTCAAAGGGGCAGAAAATCGCAGAGATACATTTTGAAGTTCCCTCGAGACGCGGGTGGAATCTGTATCCTTATATTACTTATCTATGTTTTATTGACTCAACTGAACAAAGACAAACATACTGCAGAAGATTCAATGTAGTTATTGGATTAGTTTTATATTAATTGACTAGGTAGTGATATGTAGTCCACATTACAGGCATGGCGTTAATCCAATCTGTGTCGGTGTATCGCAATTCGCGATCAGTGTTGCAATTCGAGGGTTTACCTACGGGGAATTCCTAATAGTCCATTTTAAGCTCACAAATATTTATTTTTTAATTTTTGAATAATACAACTGTGTCTAGAAAAATGAGGAGAAATAAAATGTTATAGGCAAATGAGTGATACAGACGAGAGGCACATCCAGCTACTACATTACAATCTATCAAATATCTTTAACGGATTTAAAACTTTATCGCTGAAGCATTATGGTTCAACGTTGATAGGGAAAATTTTACAGTTTCGGGTAGCTTGATGTGCTGGCGTCTGTACTATGCTGGCGTATGTATGACAGTCCGGCCTTTTGATTTTTATGTGGGCACAAAAAAAAGGATAGGTATAGTATAGGTACCTATATTTTAACGTCCACGTAACACGTGTCCCATCTCTACGCTTTGCTATATATTTGTATGTATAGGTAGTGCGTCGTCAGTTAATCGGCTTACACAATCACCATGATACGTAATACTAATTACTAATTACGCCATTACTAAGCCACTAGGTACTAGTGTTATGTTATTTTATATTTATTCAGCTAATTAGTTTCTATAAAAACTATGAGGTGAACTTCCAGCAATTTGTCTGTTTTTTAGTTTAAAAAAAACATGATATACATATTAAATAGACATAGGTACGGTGTTTAGTAGATAAAAGTTCATACACTTATTTTAATAATAATATATACCTACACATTATGTTCGTGTTAATCTCGTAACTGTTTATATAATATCGGGATACCTTTTTCCAATGATTTCAAAAGGACGCTGGTAATATATATGTCTAGGTACCTATGCCTTTTTCACACACGATCGGTTAGCCCCATTGTAATTTAATGATTCGCTTGTGTTATGGGTGGCAACAACTGATAAACTACATATACTTTACACATATATATATTTTTATAAATACAAATTATAACATCAAGACTACGAATCCCGGAAATTGAGCAGTCCAGCATAGTCACCATTGCGTCAACGGGGTCCCCAAAAATGTTATAAATCACGAGCTGATCAAAGATGCCTATTGTATCAAAGTACATTACTGGATTCATCAATAGATTGATTACTTGTCTTAATCATATTTCTAAGCCCAGCAATTCGGCCCAACTGTGTACCCTTTCCTATCTACGGTTAATTTGCAGATCTTTACGCATCGATAAGCTTACGAAGGCATTATATATCTACTTATATAGTTGTACTATATACAGCTATCTCATTTATTGATTGAAGCCAATTATGCGCGATGGGAGCCGAGGCGAATATCTTGGATGCTGTAATAACTCTTGTTGAGATTATTAACTGTGCCTAGGTATTGGCTTACAAATAGGGCACATGGGAGCTCTGTAATTGAATCTCTTTGTTGTTCTATTTGACGATTATTTGAAATATTTTCTTAAAGTAATCGGTTCTAAAAATTATTGAGTTCAGTTTAAATTAAGAACATTGTTAAATATTTTGTGTAGCGAAGGATATTTCTAAATTTGAAATTAAATATTTGAATCTATTCGTGCCTATTTTAAAAGTGCCTTTTAAAATACACATTTCACTAACACTTTTTTTTTTTTTTTTTTTTTTTTTTTAATTTTATCATTTATTTACATTAATTATTACTAAAAATATACATATATATACATTAACTATACTAGGTATAAATATATACAAGCTTATACAAAACTTACAACTAAAATAATAATATAAAACTAATAAATAGCGTCAAAAAACTCATCCTCATCGTTGCCACCCGGTAGTGTACCCAAAAGGGCAGGGCTGGCAGCATTGCCACGCTGGATGGCAATGCTTAATCTTTGTGCGAATTATTACATTCATAAAATAGATTCCTACCTCATTTCCAAGCCCAGTATCCTTACTATGAAAATATAAATATATAAATCTATTTTATAACCCAAAAGATCATTCAGCGTGAGAAATCTGATCAATGTTATTACGAATAGTGAAACTTCTTACAAAATAAATATAAGCAGCCATTTGTAATATCTTAGGATAACAAAATAAAGTGATATTTCAACAAAATAGAGGAAAATAGAGCAATAGTTGTTATTTTATTTGTCTGATGTCCAAGTTCGCCGGGGGCTAGAGATATAACAAAGATAATAGAATTTAAGTTACCAACTTAATTTCAACATAGTAGAATATATATAGTAGAATAGGTAACAGAATAATTTGAATTCTAGGAAAATAGTCTTACCTAACTTAAGTTTATGAGTGTCTCGAGGATAGTAATTAATATACCAGCTTTGATAATTACGTACGTTGTATTTATTGCATAAGTGAATTGAAGGCACCTAGAAGATTGTTAAAGACGAAAGACGACATCTTGAGGGAACCTGGTCTGTAAAGTCTAACATCACGCACCCCCTCTGTGTAAAAGTAGGCCTGTGCCTAACAGTGGGACGTTAAAAAATCTGGAGATTATGCCCAACACGTAGGTATCTACGATACCAACACAGGCCTGGGTGTCATAATATTTATTTATAAATCTATGTGTTTAAGTATATGTAGTTTATCAGTTGTAGTGGCACTCTTAACACAAGCTTAAGTATCAATAGCTTAACTTGCGCCGACCGTGTTTGATGAAAAGATATCCCGTCCCTAGTATTTAGTTTTAGTTTAGCATAGGATGGAATCAATCATAACTAAAAGACAGCCTCAAAATCACGAAGCCTTCATATTTCTATAGTAATCAGGTTAAAAAACGTGACTTGCAAAAAACTAGACTTTATTGAAAGACTACAGTAATCCGTGAGCCAATTTGTTCCGATATTGAAAGGGCTCATGTACTACCTAAGCAGTGGATGATAGACTTTGCTCTGTAAAATATATTCCTTTCGGAAAGGCTTTGTAGGGAAACGGGTAGAACGGTACGTTACGAGTATATAGAATCGAGCTATATTGAGACTTCTCTGAGCTTTGACAGTATATTTGCAAGCGTTACCTACGTATTTACTCAGTCCAGTGCCCGCCATGTTTCCAATTATTTGGTTACTGCAACTTGTAGCTACATTTGTGTTTCTTGGATTCATTCCTTTTGAATGTCATGTCGGAATTCTCATAGTATTTCTCTACATGTAGATACATATTTTTGTAGTTCTACAAGGGCCTGTTTCACCACCTACGAATATGTAAGTTCCAGTTACTTTATTTGTTAAATAATTTCATACGAATTCCGTTCCATTTTTTTATTTATTTGGTAGATAGTGGCATTGTGAAACTGGGCTGTATTCTTTTCAAAAACAGAAACAAATAGCCGCCAAAATACGAGGCATACAATTATTGTCCTACTAATATGGTAAACGCGAATGTTTGAAAGCATGGATTACTTCTGAATGGCTTTGCAAGCAAAGAAGTGCCAACATAACACACAATAACAACAAGTGATAAGCTACATATACTTCATTCACATTATATTTATTATTAATACATAATATTATAACACCTAGACCACAGCCAACTCGACTGTACCAGGAATCGAATCGGGACCATTGCGCGAACGGGGTCATCTATGTAATTATAATTTCATTGATCTGGAACTCTTGCTAGTCTTGCTTATTTAGATATAAATCCTCGTTAACTTAATATGCGTGTCACCTGTCAAAGCTCTCTGTGTCGTCACCTCTCTGAAAGACCCCTACAAACAATATCTGAACTTCGGACTTTTTGAGTTGTTAAAGTGATCGTATTAATTCATTTAGTTTATAATGAGGTACCCCAAAATTTCAAATTTCAGAAATAAATTAAAAGTTTGGTTTGTATATTTTTCAACCAAACAGGTTAAGTTAATTCGCACTAGGTTTAGTGGTTTTTAAAGTCATACTTTTTGGATGAGAACCGAAACAGAATTCCTACAATTCACTTGGCGCTGGCTAGACAGTTCTTTTGTTTGAACTTGGCTTGACATGCTGTCGGCGTGTCAGGATCTCGTCATAGTTTTGCTTTAAACACTCGTTAAATAAGCGTTTTTTCATACCATTAATAAAAGTCTCAGTCCACATTAACATTAAAAATATACATTTTTTAATTCAACTAACTCTCGAACAAATTCAGAGTTTTAGTCACGTTCTCATTGGCAAATTAGGACCTTCAAAGCGTAATATTTCTAGAATTAGATGAAAGGGTTCTATGCTCATCCAGGTATGTTACAATAATATTAATCAAATCAATCCAACCAGTTCAGTTGAAAGAACAAAGAACAAACAATATTTAGATAATACTATAATAAAGTATGAATGTGTATGGATGGAGAGATAGAGGTAGACCAAGGAAGAGATAGATTGACTGCCTGAAAGACGGAGTGGATAGTAGTATGACGTCTAACAGAAATGATTGGAAGAGGAAAACACATTGCGCCGACCCCAAATAGAATTGGGAACAGGGCAGGCAGAAGAAGACTAAATTTATAACAATAACAGTTCCTAATTAATACATATATAAATATATATAAACATGGACATTATATTATAATCAAAGTCTTTGCCTAAAAAGCTAAATCAATAAAGGTTATATTATTCACCTTTCAAACACGCTCCACTGGTCCAATAAAGGACAAAAAGTACGCAATCTGTGGAATTACGGCCTACATTATTGAATTGTCGCTACGAGGCGAATCTGCATATTTAATTTAACGCTTGTTATCCTGATTTCAGGATGTTACTGATTATGTGATAGGTATACACGCTGTCACACCCTTTTTTGAAAGGGAGTGTCTGATTTTTACGGGCTAAAATCCACTATGTTCTTTATATGTACCGGGGCCACAGTATCTGTCTGCCTGGGTTGCGGGTTGTTTGTTCGTAAGAGTTACCGTGGCTCTGGCACACAGGGACCTCCAGAAGGAACATAGTGGGTTTTAGTCAATAAGAGTCTGACACTCCCTCCAGCTGCAACCTCAGCGGAAGGGGTCATTTGATGATTTCACACGAAAAAAAGGAGAACAACCCGCAGCCCCGGCAGATCTCGGCCCTACAGGGTTCCTCCGATGTTGCTGACTTATTCACACCGCCACCCCTTACTCTCTCACAGATAAAAGTATAAGCTATGTAATATAAGTATAGCTATGTTGCTCCTTTCGAATAATTTGGGTGTAGCGTAAAAGCTTTTTGATATAAATTGTGAGTGTGTATGTTGGTATGTATATAAATTTAATGAAGCTCACTTTATTGAATATTGTTCGTCGAGTGTCTTTGGTGTTTTAAAATAATAGCCCACATGAGTTGAATCTAAAGTATTAAAGTATTGATAGTAAAATATTTTGGTCTCATGGTTTTTTACAAGATATACTTAAGTTACATTTAGAAAAAGTTAAAAAAATAGACTTATGAAAGAAAAGCGACAACTCCGTAGGCACCCTAATGACCTGACCTAAATATCAATGTCATCTAAAAATGTTGTTTGTCAAGCGAGTTGCAATTTTTTCATCTATTTTAGAAGCAAATAAACAGTCCTGAAGATCACATGCATTTACTTTACCAAAATCCCTGCTCGGCAAAAGCTATCTATTCTACCAAAACGTAGTCTTTCATCTGAAAACTACTGAACCGATTTAAATGCATTTGGTGAGTAGATAGCTTGAAAAAAGATAATGTCTACAGGTGGCAGTCTCCTCAGAATAAGCTAGTAATATGATAAAAAAAAAACATTTTAATAAACCTATATTCGAAAATTCGACATTTAAACAACTTTATGGGCTGATGTGTCAAGAACAACGTTCATAAACAATTCGTGTTGTGACTGCAAAATTAAATTCCAGTTCACAATAAAATTATTGAATTTTATTAATTAGAGGTGAACGGTACAGTTTGTAAACCGTAGTTAAGTATTTTGTACGGTTATGAAATTATTTTAAACGTTTAATTGTTTACTGGTCGCGGAATAACTCGGCTGTTGTGAGCTTTTCATTATTTTAAGTAATTAATTATGTAGCCTTTGTAAATATTATGTTGTTACATATAAATTAATTAACAAGTGTTACTGAATGTTTTTTTTTTGTGAAGTTCACGGATTTAACAGTTTTAATATTTACATACCTATTTATTCGATGTACTTTTTTACAGTTTTACAATTATTATTCCTGATGTATTTTTAGTACTTATAGGGTATATTATCTTGTTTGTCGCTTACTGAGAGGGAGCTTTAAAACACAAGGGTACCAATTGTAAGCACTTTTTCTTGCAATTTCGTAGTATTTTTTAAGAATTCCTATTAGAATGAACCAACGCAAGAAGCTAAATCATCAGCCTTTTTGTGGTCCTACTACTGGGCACAGGACTCTTGTCACACTGAGAAGGATTGAGTTAATAAGAAGGTTAGTGATTTCGTACTTTATAGTCCAGGTTTCCTCGAGATATTTTCCTTCACCTGAATCAGTCATTGGTGTCCAAGATATACTTATAGAAAGAAGAAGCTAGACTAACCTAGAACCTAGTAAATAATAATTATGTTAATCCACTCAAATGCTCAAAGAGGTTCAAAGGTTTCGTCAAACAATTTTCATATAGTAAAGGAGTTTAAATTATTACTGGCAGGTTTAAAGATTAGGTTAAGAATTCTTGGAAAATGTTTCAGAAACTCTAGCAACGTTAACTTTGTGGGTTTAAGTACATAGCCAATACAATTATTTAATTCTAATGAGTATTTTACGGATATTACGGGTAGTCAGAAGCCAGTAAGTCTGATGCCAGTCTAACCAAGGGGTATTGGGTTGCCCAGGTAACTAGGTTGAGGAGGGCAGATAGGCAGTCGCTCCTTGTACTTAGCCGAAACACTGGTACTTAGCCGAAACCGGTTAGACTGGAAGCCGACCCCAATATAGTTGGGAAAAGTATGACGATGATGAGTATTTTACGGATATAGCTATCTTATTTTATTCGGTCCGACATGCGGCACCTAGTTTGAAGAAGCTGTCGCAAAAAAAAAATGGTTTTTTATTTGGCAAACGACAAAAACGACTCGGCTACGGTTAATCCACCATCTTTTAAAAAACACGCTGCTGTTCTATACCCTTGTATCCATAGAGTATTTTAGTTCCATGCGAACGAATAGAGGGTCACTAGCCAAGTATAAAATCAATTTCGACGCGGGTGGCGCCGCGTGGAACAACTATGTATTGCTTAGGGTAAGTAGCTCGAGAAGTGGGGCGAAGGTGAATTAAAAAAAATGCTGTCAAAATGTTGTTGCAAAGGTCTTTCAACTAATTTTAAAGACTTATCGATGTCTTCTTAAAAAGTTATTTAAGATTCTATCAGATGCAGACACAGGATATAATAAACATACTAACTTCGTCTTTACTATTTATGCTAATAAAATAAAGGTGAAGAGTTCGCTTGTTTGATTTTTTTTGTTAATGAGCTCAATCTCGGGAACTACTGGACCGATTTGAAAAATTCTCACAGTGTTAGATAGCCCCTTATTGAGGAAGGCTATCTTCTTTTTATCTGGATGTGCGGATTAGTTTCAACGGGACGCGGATGAAACTGTTGGCAGTTGGTAGTTTACTACAATGTAATATAGTTTTATATTCTCATATAACTTTCTTCACCAATGATCTTAAGAATAAAATTCAAGATGAAGTTTTATAACAAGGATGATCACAGAACCTGCAATACCGAATACGAAAGTCATTCGGTAGTGAACTAATATAACTAGTTAACAAATGATTTACAGGCAATTATGTGCTCAACAAACCCAAACTCCGAACAGACAAAGAGCCCATTGGTACTCGTTTAAACATCTATTTTCGTACCAAAAACACCCTGTATATTGTGGGACCTTATTTGCTCAAATGGGTGTACCCATTGCCCCAAAAAACAGTTTTAAAATAATTAAAAACTTTACAACGAGGCGAAATAAAATAAAATTTGCATATATTGTTTATACTTGAGCGAATTGCAATTTTCCTTTGATGTTCAAATGTAACGCGAATAAAATATCCTTTTCGTTCACAAGCTGTGACGTCACAGTGATACGTTTTGCTCCTGTTTTCAGTTTGTTAGTATTTGTTATGCTCGTTACAGATATCTAAGGGGAAAATCATAAGTTTATTGAGATTTATTTGTAGGTATGTAAGCACAGTTATATATTTATTGCTCTCTCTTATGATCCTTACTCTTAAACGGCTGACTCGATTTAAGGAAACTTAGAAGTAATATACTAATATCAGAATAATGTCTGCCACTAATATCATAAAGAGGAAATCTGTAAAGTGTATGGATGAATATTTCCATCGCTCTAAGGTTTGCTGTTAGAGAACCCAACTCTAGGTTAACTCGCTTTGTACATAATATTTAAAATTGTATGTGTTACGTCTTAGTCCCCTACTCTTTTACCTAAAAAGGTACATACCTACTATTATTATCAGATATCTTCTGTTATCTACTTCGACGAATTCTAGATTCTTCTTTAAATACTTACTCGAGATTTGAAATGTCATCAACTGAAAATAAGTATACAACAAAAAGCGCCAGAGGCATTGTATGTCAAACAATGATTCTTTTTTTAATTTTCCGGTATAAATCCACAGAAACCTTAAAGTTGAAAAGACGAGGGTATTTTCTTTTAGCGGTACATGTTCTTTCCTCTTTTCAAGTTTTTTTTTTTTATCAAAAGAATAAAAGAAATTCGAACTCACCTAAACAGTATACTTATAAGTATTTGTGATTCGCTTCGATCTTTACATTTAATGCAAAAAATATTACATAAGAAGTACCTCTAATCCATCTTTTTAAAAGTTATAATCATAGATAAAAATTTTAATTTGGCCGCATTGAAAATAAATACCTACATATATGGAAATTTGCACGAAGGCATTAAGTCCAGCGATCACTTTTAAACTAGGAATTACATCGTACGAAATTTAATAATAATAAAATCCAACCTTCTATAAGTCCTATACACCTGTACATAGAAGAACCTAATAAAATAGCACAGCCTATTACAAGAACAGAGAAGTAACATTTATTAATGGATTGCACGGGTTGCGCTCCAATCCCTTTCCTTCATCACTTTAGAACGACTTGCAAAGACAAAAGAGGGCAAAAAACGCGCAATAATGGACGGCAATCGAAGGTAAAGGGACGAAAAACGTCACGACTCTGTAATGAAGTCAAATAGACGGAGCCTACATCAAGAAGATGGATAATCTCGTTTGTTCGATTGTTAGCAGTTATTTTGTACTGTTATATATATTATTCTATATAATCTCTCTGTAATGTTTTCGTATTCAACCCCCCACATGAAGTTTCACAAGACAAACTCAAACTCTATTTTTCAAACTCGATTTCTCGAAAATTTTAAAAGACAGCCCCAAAAACGCCCATCCTTCGAATCATTTTGCTGTTTGGGTTTGAAATCTATCTATATATTTTTTTTTTCTATAATCCTTGAGCATCTCTCTAACGAGCTCTTTACTCTTGAACTAAGTTATTGGGTAGGCACCTGAGCCCCAGATAATAATGATTGGTGCTTCACAGTAGCAGTTTGTGGAAACGATTTACATAGTAAATTGTAGCAGCATCTAGGATTGATTTAGGCCTTATGTAATTTAGTAAATGGTCGGCCAATAGTGGTAAGCTATAATTTCATGAATTCCAGACGTGGAGATGATATTATGCTATGTTAGATATTCTAGAACTGTGATGTTTGTCTCTAGTACAAATAGCATTTTGATATCTCTTCTACAAGGGGACGCAATCATCGTTTTGTCTATGAAATCACACAATCGGAATTGAAAACTGCTTTGAAAAACATTTAATAAAGACGAAATATCAATTTATATCGTAGCTTTATTAAAATCTCGGTGTTTCCACGTTCATGAAGCTTTAGAGAAGGCACGAGGAATCTCAATTTTATTGCTTATTTTCCGTTTTTTTATTTTGGTAGCTACGTTTATTAATATCATTTCGTATTTATATTTTCTTCTCGTTCGCGACTTTGAACGTTGCGATTGGTTTTTTTCTTGAGATGTCGAGATTGACTCGACATTAAGTCCTAATAAAGTAGGTTCTTTAGTACTTTGTACTTTCAAATCGAAATTATTTATTATATACTTTTTATTTTCAAATGGTATGAAATGAAGCAGAAATACTGTTTGCTCTGATTTTTTTATCTAAGTTTTTTTTGTTTGCCGAGTCTGGTTTAGGCGAATCAACGCGAATGTGATCCCATGTGATTTCAATGCGGTGCTGTGACAGTTGTCGTCCCGCGTACGCGCGTATGGGTGCAAATCGTCTGTCAATTGTCATTAATAATACTATCCATTGCGAAAATACGCGAATATATATGAAAGGGACTGATCGCGTTCGCGTCACATTGCAACGCGTCGCGCCAGCCCGTGCTCATTGCATACGCCACGTAGGATATTTCAACAGGAATTTACTGTTTGTTGTTTTCACGACACACCGCGTCACACCGCGCCGCATTCGCTTCCACATCGCTCACGTAGGTAGGGCACGGTCGTATATCTTTCTACAGAACTCAAACACAAAAGACATCAACCAGCATCACCGTGTATTCTGACATTATATCGAAATAATTTTTTTTTTTTGTTGTTTTATGATGTGAGTGGAAAACACAAAAGCTTTTGAATTACAAACAAAAGTCAAAGCGTGTTGAAAAAAAACACGATGTTTTCATACGAAACGGAGGTTTGTCGGACTCGATTTTATTTCAAACAATATCCGAATATCTGTATTATAATTTTGTATGTTAACGTCGAATGGCTATAGATAGATAGCTGTGTAAAAATTACGCATAAAATAATGCAGTGTAGAATAACCCTTTTTAGTAGTCCGGTAAAAACAGGTAAGCAGAGTATTAGGAACTACAATATTTACTTACCTTCAATAAGTTTTTGGATAGAGTAGAAATAAATGTACCTAGATATAAGTAAATGTTCTTACAATGTTTTTTGAAAACATTTTTAGCAATGGGGATGAGTGATGGATGAACAAACAATTGAAAGTAGTTAAAGGGAGCTGTTGAGCACTCGTGCAAAGTGAGTATGATAAACTTTTAGATATAAAATATTTGTACTCAAAAACCTAGTAACGAACTGACATAAAATTTTACTTTTAAGAGTTTCACTTACTAGGACTCGCAAAACTTAACAAGCATCTGAATTTAGTTGAAACGATTTCAATATGGCGCATGAAGCAATATGGAAATGCAAACATACTATATTTTTGTTAAAGATTCTTTGCATTTCACGACCTTTCTATTTTATTAAATGTGCTACCTTCCGCCAGCGGTTTCTCCTGTTTTCTTTCAACGTCCCGTTCAAACTTCTTCACACATTCGGATATAAAGTAGAATAGCCCTCCACGAGCTGCGGGCTATTTAAATTTTGTAAATCGGTCATAAGTGGTTTATAAAATTTGCTCGTTCAAGCCAACAAACAAACGTACAAACGAAAAAGTTCTTCACCTTTTTTAATTTCAATTCAGATGTTATTCCATGCTTGAAAATGTGTCAGTAATTGCTCCTTGAACCCTTTTAAATAAATCTAATTCCTATTTCATTGGCATGTCTTTCGATAGACCTTTTTTGGTCCTTGAGATGCAGTGGCTCATTGGGACAGTTTACACATAATTAAACAAGTGCTTTGCCCTATATGACCCGGATAAGATTATAAAACAAAAGATAAATAAACAGCTTACAAAATAAGATATAAGTTGGCCCCAAGCCGATTTCGCAAAAACCTATAAGATTACTAAAACAAGGTCTACAATAGTCGATCCCCGCTGTTGTTCGTTCGTAAGCGATAATTAATCCAATTTGGGGATAAAAGGCGACCATGGGGGACTACCCCATGCTTTGAAAGTGTTCGTGTAGCTTGACAAAGTTTTTCAAAGAGAATAATAAAAAGAAATGAGTTCATCAAGATTTTTTTTGCGTGTTAGACGAACTTACTTTGTTGTGTCGGTCTGTTATCACCTTTAACCAGCTTTTTCTAAATATTTGTTGCCAGTTTTTATATAAATACATTTATATTTTTACTTTGAATCCTGCAAAGTGAATTGTAGGATAAATATTTTATCTTATATGTATATATGTAATGTATGTTACGTTTAATTTTATTACTATACATATATGATGACTCTTTTATAAGTTTTTATTTATGTCTTGTGATGAAGGCCCAATTTCCAACAGTTTCGACACGAAATTTAATTTAGGTAATACCTATTAGAATAAAGTAGTAATTACTGAGATTTTCTTGAAAAAAAAAGTCTTTATAGTTGGTTAGGTACAGCTTTTTTGTGGTTATTATGTCAGTAATGGACAACGTCCTTATAATGTTAATAATTTTATTTTTAAATTTCCTAACAAGCGATCATATTTTCTTGCTTCTTAAAAACTAATTGAGCTGAACTTGAATTAGTTATTTCAAGAAATTGTAAATTTAAATATGTTTTTTGGTACCGCCTTATGGTGCTAACCCATTATCCTCAGAGAAAAGCGATCGGATACAAATCCGAGTCTGTCCTCGGGCAACCTAGTCTTTAACATTTCTTCTAATTAGTTATTTTTTAATATACATTCAAAAAACTATGTTAACTGATGATGTGTCTAATAAGGCTTGGCAAAGACTTCTCTCTGACCTCCGAGACACCCTCGGGAAATCTGTATATTGTCAGATTAAGTTTCTGCTTTTTTAATATTCTGTAAACCAAGTCTTAATTGTAAGATATATGATGTTTTATACTGTTTGGTTTCACTGTTTAAGAGATTAGAAAACATATTTGACCTTATCATATTATAAAAAAACACTTGGTCTAGTTTAAACTATCAAAGACATTAGAAAATATATTTGAGCTCAACTTATTATAAAAAACTAATTTATAAGTAAGTCGTAATACATATGTAGGTATATAAAGTCTTCTTTTTATTCCCAACTTATGTATTACTCGTAGTTTTTTTGTAAAAATTAATGAGCATTCTTTAGGGCCAGATTCACGGGTTACGTATAGCCACTATCTACCAGATAAATTAAAAATTGAAAAAAAAATTGCATGAAATTATCTGCCAGATAAACTATCTGGAACTTATTAGCAACTTGTGAAACTGGCCCTTATTGTTGTATTTTCGGTAATAATTTTGAGAAGGAATGGAAATTGAAATTATGTATTTTCGGAGTCTATCAGATCAAATATTTATTTAGGCACTCTTATGCTAATATTTTAACAAGATATTTGCTCTTATGTAGCGGGTAAAACTAATAAATTGGTATTAACTAAAGTCCTTACAATAAACTAAATTGTAACCAGGGCCTAGTGGCAAGCAAAAGCCTCTCAAGTATGAGTACGCGGGTTCGACTCCAGGTCAGGACACACAGGGACCTCTAAAAAAGACATAGTGGGAGGTCAGGGCAAGTACATAAGGACACCAGCGATTGACTAAAAATCGAAGAAAACATCTTGAGGAAACCTGGACTATCAAGTCACTAACTCGCATTGAGCAAGCGTGAGGGTTAACGGTCAATCCTTCTCTGTGTGGAAGCATCCTGTGCCCAGCAGCAGCAGTGGGACGATAAAAAGGCTAATGCTGACGAGCAGGGAATAAAAACACTGTAGTGATTCACGTCATTCATAAAATCAAGTCAGCAGGATCAATACTTAGGTATAACATAAAAGATAAAACAATACACAAGTGCAATTTATAGCCGTAAGATATATGTAGACCTGGTGCGTAAATAGGTCAAATGGCTGAAAATAAAACATTTCCATAACACCGAGCTGTGATAAAAGCCTCCATGAGCAACAAGAATTAACTTCACATGAATTGGCTCAATGAATACACGAGATGGGTTGTTTTTAGCCATAGAGGGTTGAGTGTGGTCACCATGATTTTGGGAACAAAGTGAGACAATTACTGGATTTCGTGTGTGTTTAGGAAAGGGTTCGGTTTGTGTTCACAGACTTGTGACTTTCCGATGTTTGTGTTAGTTACATGACAATATCTGTTTTGATTAATTTTTGTAGATTATACGGTTAATTTTACCATTTATTTGGGCATATCTCTTTTTATTCTGATTAAAATGATAAAACATCTTTTGTTTTTCATACCTTTATCGTTTCAAAGTTATAATAAAAAAAAAACAAAAAAGAAACTGTCAAAATCAACTTTGAACCATATGCTTCAGTGATAAAGTTGGGAATCTATTAAGGAAATTTGACAGATTTTGGTAGCTTGATGTTCTGGCGTCTGTACACTTGTTTATAATAATAATGCAACTGTCTGTTTACACCGTCAGATGTCCCAGGTTTAAAAAAGGGAAAAATCTTGAGTTGTGGGCAAAGCTACTGCAAATTAAAGACTATCAACATGCAATAATAATAAAAAGCTATGTGTATCACTGTATCATGATAATACGAATACCTAGTCGTTGCTAGTATCTATCAGGTAGTAAATATCAAGCTGTTCAAATTACTAGAGCGTAAAATGAAACCATTAAACTTTGAAGCGATATCGATTGAAAATCTAGTAGCCAATCAGCTTGGCTGTCATCTCCGATGTTTTGACGTTCGCAGTTTAATCAGTTTACCTACAACAGATCGGACGGAATTGTTAAACATTGAGCGTTGTCGATAGTCAATGTTGTTTTACGGCAAACACCCGAATCGATTTGTTGTCACGTCCGACCGGTTTCGATGGTATCGAGTTACAAGTTGGTATTTTCTTGTTTTTATAAAAGTAATAGGTAATAATTTTGGGTATTTATTTTTTGAATTGGTAATTGAGATATTATATGATTTAGCTGTTTTTTTTTTTATTCAAAAGGACAATTTATTTGAAGATTTATTTTATAACATAAATGCAAATTTAAATAAAAAAAAACGTAATGTCTGTAATAAAATGTCTCACGGTTTAGATGGTTACCCTACGGAAAGGAAGGATCCCTCACCATTTTAGCTCAGTTCTGTCCCCACGTGAACGAAAATGGATTTAATAACAAGCTCTAATGGCTTTTAGTTTATTATTTCTATTTGTTTGCCTCTTCTGCCTGTTTTTTACTCTTTATTGAATGCTAATACTACCACGCTAAGTTTTTTTGAAAAATGTAAGAATATAATTACATATATAAGCCAATATTGACTGGTATTTATTACAAACCACATCAAGCTACTGCAATCTGACAAAATTTTCGTAATAGATTTTCAACTTAATGGCTGAAGCACATGGTTCAAAGTTGATTGAGAAAACTTGACAGTTTCGGATAGCTTAATGGGCAGGCGTCTGTAGGATTTCAGTATCAAGTCCTCAATTATGTTATATCCTGAGTATTTTTTGGAAATGTATCCCTAAACATTCGCGTTAAACTTGCTTAAAAAATATATTGCAGAACTACAACATTGACTGATATATGTAGATTGATTATATCACTAGATAATGTACGTGTACAAAGAAGTTTCCAAAATTATATCAGGGTTGCTATACTTATGTAAAAAAATATGTTTTTGCTTTACTCATGTGCATAACAGAGTTTCTTGCCTTAAAGCGATTGTTCTAAATATAGCATATTTCATTCGTGTCTACACCTACGACAAAGGTCAACGAGTAATCAAATTGAGCGAGGGATATGAGAATGATATGTCTTATCAAAGGTCAAAACATTTCCATTTAATTTGGCGACTTGAGTGCCCTTATAAGATTCTGGTCTCGGAAAATAAGTAAATATAGAAAATTGTTTGAATTTTCAAAATATTTCCGAGAACTCCCGAGTAATATATAGTAACATATATATAATATTAAGCATATTCTAAAAGATTATGAAAAGTACTATAGTTTGAAAAAAAAAAATGACGCACATATAAATAGTACATAACAAGAAAAAAAGAACAAACAGAGGGGTATGCGTAGTAGGGGGCAGGGTAGTATACGTCACAACCACGCAATACGGCCGTCACTCAGCATGATGCGCCCTTATGCAAAACAAAGGCCCAGCGCTTATTTTGAACGATAAGCGAAAGTAACCTATTAAACGTAAATACATATTTTAGTGAATAATTCATGTAGGTATGTTTGTAATTAATTCATGAAGTAATAATTCAATTACTTTACTCCAGGGCGCATTGATTGATGAATCCATTTACGACTGAGAAACGTTAAGAAACAAAAGCTCGAAAATCTTTCTCAATAAATATTGAATGATATGAATAACTAAAAAGACTAACTTACCTACAATTATTATTAATGATTTTATTCATTAGTCGGTGTCCTCGCTCTAAACGTGTGATCTTTTCAACCGTGTAATTTATCAAACTAATAAATATTTAATACGTATCTAAATTATACCATTTAGATATAATGATCTATTTCAAAGTATGTTGATTAATCTAAAATCTAATTTGCATACTAACATAATTCAGATTTTGTGTCTGTCTATAAAATATGTATTTTAACTTGAACATATTGAACTAGATTGGATTTCTTCATTAATTTTCAAATATCCGAACTAATTTAGAATTTAAATTGAAAAATCTGATTTTGTTTTTTATTACCATAAAGTTATTATGTTTTATATTATATTGAACTAGATTACGTTCACTATACTGCTGTTGATGAAATTATGCTCCAAATATCTATGTTTATGATATGGCTATGTTTTGGATAGCCGTTGGTTGCGGTTAGTGGCTTCATATACTAACCAAGCTTATATAAGTGAGAGATACATATATACAACTCAATTAATTAGCAAGTTATAATATAACACATTGCAGTTTGTTGGTGTATGGGAAACGTAAAATGGTGCGTGGCGATAAGTACCGATAAATGATTCTGAACCCAAAAAAAGAATGAATTATGAAATTGATAATGTGTTTCAATAACAAAGAAAAAATACACTCCAAATAGGCTCCAAAGGTACTTGACCGATTTCAAAAAAGTCTTTCACTTTTGGGAAACTACACTGAACACAAAATGTGCTATGTTATAAGTATACGTACGGGAAAAAGTTGGACATGGGAGAAACCATGGGGAACTGCTTGTCATACATAACCTTAATAGCAATCAGCTATTAAGGATTGCGTCACGCTGACTTAAATGTCTCGCGGACAGCTCCCACTAGTTTCGGTTAGGCGATTTCTCTGAAATATAGCGGTTATAAGTGAGGATGACGTATTCGTCACGCTCGGGACCGCTGCTGTCTGTCGGGACTGGTTGGCTCCAAACTGATATTTAACTTTTATTTTTGGTCTATTTTGAAATGCATTTCAATACCTACACGGACAAATTTTAGTTAGGGACCTTTTTACACAATGTCGGTTTGCACCAAGGTAAGCTATTGATTAGCGTATGTTATGATGAAACTGATATACTACATACTCTACACACACATATATTTATAAATGCATAATAATATTAAACGCCCAGTCTACAGCCAACAGGCACACTCATCACACAAATATTGACCATACCAGGTATCGAACCCGTAACTTTCAGCTCGGCAGTCCATATACCTATTGCTATTTTAACATCTTTATGTCGAAATTGCTGACCTAAAAAAGCGAAGCTCATTTATTTCACATGCAATAGAAACTATACAATAAACTTACAACAATAAACATTAAGAGGAATCTAAATAAAGATCACCTTCAATCTTGAACTCCTAAGATGGAAAAATCCTTTTACCGAACAGGTCTCCATAACCCTAAAAACTGCTATTACAATTTTACGACTATCCTGACTACAATAGCCTAACTTGATTCTCGAGAGTCAGATTTTAAACGCTTGAACTAAAGCGCCGGCTGAATCCCAGCCTCTAGGGACGTTTGTTTGATCGTAACCACTTAAAATGTTTTCAGCCAGTTTTCAAGAGATAATTATGATACTTGTTAAGTTGGTATGTTAAGAACTTGTTTGTCGAATTAAATAAACGCAATTAAACTACCATAAAGAGATTTAAGACTGATTTTAATGTCTTTGGGTGTAATTAGCATTTTATGTGGAGAGGACCACAACAACTTCAACATCGGCCTTTTTATCGTCCCACTGCTGGGCACAGGCCTCTTCTCGCACGGAGAAGGATTGAGCGTTAATCACCACATTCTTAGTTGAATGATGGGTATTTTTTATATCATCATCATCATCATCATCATCATCAGCCTATCGCAGTCCACTGCTGGACATAGGCCTCTTCAAGTGCACGCCACTGAGATCGATTTTGGGCTTCTCGCATCCAGCTCCTGCCAGCCGTCTTCCGTATTTTTTATATATTATGTATATAATATATGTATATTGTTGATTTGTATTTGGATGCAACATGGAATAAGAATAAGCCGTATTTGGAGCCTTATTTAATACTAACGGTTATTGTATATTATAAAGTTGAAAAGTGTGTCATATCATGGACGTTAAAACTACAGGGTATTTTTTTTTTGTAATAGAAAGAACACAAGACCACTAAACATGAAATAGAAATAAATAAATATATAACACAAATATGGTTGTGCCAAATCGACTCCAGTTCAACAGTTAATAAGCTGTAGTGAGAAGACGACATGTAGTAGTATGTATCTAGAATATTCCATTTGGTTTCTGTATGTACCCTTAAGAAGCCCTCTGTCAAAGTCTCCGAAATATTGTGGTAATATCAAGACATTTTAATAACACCGATTAACAGTAGGTACCATCAATAATTTAGAACATAAATATTCCATAACAGCATTCGTAAAAATGCTTCGACGGTGTTAAAAGACTGCTATGTCAATAAAATGACGCGATAATTCACTTTGATAACATCAGAGCTTAGAGCATTTAATCAACCGGATAGCATTGCCGTGCCTTCTCCACATACTCGTACATGTGTGCGAGAAGTTTATGCTATTATATGTATATAGAATTGAAAAACTTTATCGTGTGCGTGCGTAACGAAGTGGTCGAGTGAGCTATCAATATTTGCGTTGCCTTGTCTCCTGTGCGTGTATTGCCTTTTTCGCATAGAAATTTCTGCTTACGGCGGCTCCAGTTGGTTACATGCTCCAAGTATTAGAATCCCTGCCGAGCGTGATTTGTATGGTGACGCATTCGTATATAGATTTTTTTATTACACAGTTTTATTTAATTACAGTGAGTACGTCAGGACAAAAGTATTTGATTGTCGGTCGGAAGTTTTTGAATGGGACTACCCAAGCTAGTGTAGATTGATGGTATTCTGTATGGTATGATTAGAATTTAGTTTTCTTCTACTTGTTATTGTTAAAATGTGAAAGTTTTTTAATTGAATATACCTTAGTATTTACTGGGTGCCTAGCTGCCATCAATTATGCTAATTATAATATGCAGTTTATTGTACTATCACTACTAATAAACAGTCAAATTTTCTTAATAGGTTTTCAACTTTATCGCTGAAGCATATGGTTCAAATACAGTTTCGAGTAGACTGACGTGCTGGCGTCTTACATAGAAGCAGCCAATACTATGATGTTCTATTCAACTCAATATAGTTTTCTTGTAACTTGATGAAGGTCCTGTTTCAGAAACTAACCGTTAAAGGTAGCAGTACCGACAGAGAACGGTCTGTTAGCAATTTCCTGTGAGTGTACATTATAGAAACTAGGAAATATCCGGCCCGTTTTCCGTGGTGCAAAATACTAGGAACTCAATACTTTATGCATATTCTGCTCAATTGAGGGCTTTTTATTACTCTTCATATTTAGGAGCGAAAATTGTTAACTAGCTTCTTCCAGCGGTATCATTCGAATCCTGTGGGAATTTTGTCCTATTTGACGCACTCGGATAAAAAGTAGCCTATATTCTTTATCAATTAATGGGCTATCTTAAACGGTAAGATCTTTTGAAATTGGAGCAGTTCTTACTGAGAGAAGCGCGTTCAAGCACATAAATAAACTCTTCAGCGTTTTAGTGTACATGACTAAATAATATTTGTTTTAATCTAACCATTATCAGTATTGGGTTGCCCGGGTAACTGGATTGAGGAGGTTAGATAGGCAGTCGCTCCTTGTAAAACACTGGTACTCAGCTAAATCCTGTTAGACTGGAAGCCGACCCTAACATAGTTGGGATTAAGGCTCAGGAGATGATGATTTGATTAAGCGCAAAGCGATGAAATTAATCCTTTATTTGTTTATTTTTACAAGTGTTTATAACCATGAATATGAGTATGGTAGCTATTTTGTAGGTAAGGTTTTTAAATAGTGATTAAAAATTACATCAAATATAAATCAGCGTTTTTTACTTCGAAAATCCAACGGATTACAGAAATACTGATCTCAAATAAGCCCGACATTAATTGTTAATTAACTCAATCACCTGCAAATACATTAATAAAGTTTCAACGTAATCTCGAAAGCTGAATAAATGAGTATCTTCATATTTCAGTACCGATTTAAAAGTTATATCATTGCGAAGGCGCCCGACAGTCTTAACGCCTGAAGTCTTATTACAACTTGGTGAACGAAAACCATCAAGTTATTCGTACATAGTCAATTTATTCATAATGTTGATATCTTTTAACTTTCGTTGTGTATTTTAGGGCCTGTTTCACCACCTACGAATAAGTTCTAGTTAGTTTATTTGTTAGATAATTTCATACAAATCTGTTCCATTTTTAAATTGATCCGGTAGATAGTGGCTATTCGGACGTTTTGAAACTGGCCCTTAGTTAAGAAATCTCGTTGCATGGTATGATGGGACTGACATACACATCTGTGTAAAAGTCCTTAATAATAAATGAAGAGAAAAAAATAAATGGATTTAGAAAAATAATAAGAAGATTTATTTATAAAAAAAAACTAAGAGTAGTTATGCTCTTGATATTGCATCGTTTACAAAATTGACTAGGCCAAGTAGTTCGCAAATGTTACCGTGGTACTGGCACACAAAGGGCTCCAGCAGAACCAATAATGGGGTTTTGTCAGTAAAACTCCGACGTGAAAAAGTAAAGTAAAAGTCCTCTAGCTGCACCCACAGCGGGAGTGGTCATTAGATGATTTTCCACACAAAAATAAAATTACATCACAACATTTAGATGTAAATATATTATTTATTTCTAAGAAATTCTTAAACTACCTATCTACATTAATAACTTTTGAACGAAGTTTTAATTAAGAGCACGAATTTTATAGACACAGACAGTTACATTCACGAAAACCAATGCATTTCGTTAATGAAGCTTTAATTACACAGTTATTAATTATTCTGTACCTCTACTGTGGAGTCCTGATGTTTGAAACTTGGAATGATATCGAATATCTCTTTTAACGAAGGTCTTTGAGCTCGCAGGTCTGTACCTACGCAGGACTGGCCTTCCAATTTACCATTTTGAAATGCTTGATTAATATTCAAATTTAATTTTAGAAAGTAATTCCTACCGTAGAGAATTTAATTATTAATTTTACGTTCGAGAATAATTTCAAATTTAAAACAAAAACGAATCTCTAAAATGTTGCTAAGCGCAAATCTCGAGAGCAAGTGAACTGATATCGCCATTACGATTAATTACGAGGATGGTTAGATGGTGCAGAAAAATAAATAAAAGCAAAAAAGAGGTAGGAAGTTCGCTAGGTCAGCTAGTTGTAAACAAAAAAAATATGTATTGTTTGTACTGATTCTGCCTTATACACACATTTCATAATTAACTATCGTATATAATTTGCTATTTAATTTATTTTACTTCGTGTTAACGGTGAATGTGATTTTTTCTATTTCTACAGTTTTCTTGCATTTATGAAATTTTCGTTTACACCTAACTCATCACATCAGAACAGTACTGAGATAAAAAATAAACGAAAAATCGTGCAATATAGTCTTATCGTTTACAAAGCAACACAGCTCACAGGTCATCTACCTTCTATACTTCGGTCTAATGAAAAAACCTAGCTTTATTTTTTATATTTTTCGTGCAGGATAAAAAACATCGTCAAAATGAACAAAGCAAGGCCAGTGTATGCGCTGCAGCGTTAGAATGTTTTAATCAAATAAAAATCGACTGTGTATCGACAGCCGAAGCTCAACGTGGGCTGTGACGTCACTTTTGCCGTGAGCGTGTGAAGTCATCATTGGATACTGGAGTGATGTGAGATACGAATGCGAACTCTTGTTATCTGTCAAACTTTTTTCTAATAACCCGTAGTCAGGTTTTCGCAAGGTTTTATGTTACCTGCCAAATTATTAATATTGTATCGATACCTACATAATATTTGCGTGGAACAAAGGTTTTAAATGTTTTTAGATGGTCTTTACCCAATGAAGTAATAGGTAATTAATTCAAATCGTTCTGTGTCGAAGATGACGTCAGTTGAAAAATGACTGATGATAATTTTCGGGATCAACTTTTGAAAATAATCTTTCTTTCGAAGAAGGCACAAAGACAAAACTTAAATCAAATAACTTGATGGATTAGCGTGTAAGCAAATAAATATAAATTAAGTCAAACTTAAGTAATGGATCCCAAAACTTTGATCGATTTTGTTCTAATTAAATTGAGTTGTTTTGGTTGCTATGCGATGGTATTTCTAACACTAAGAAGTTAATTTTATGTGGGAGGTTCTTCCGAAGATATTTAAAATCTATTTGTCATACATTTGTACCCTTAAGAGTCTTTTCTTCTTGGTCTACTTGTGTTGACCCTGCCGTACCTTATTTGAAGGGTTTCCTATGTACATACATATGTTACAGTAAATATAATAACAGCTGAAATAATAATGTTCACCGTAAGAACAAAAAACAGAATTGCACTCCGTAAAAAAACAGTATTCCAATGTCTTTTCAATCATGCATGGCGCAGTAAAATCTTCAATACGCTGTGTATTGAAGATTACCTGAAAACAAAACACGAAATAAAAAAAAAACAAAAACAACACGTTGATGGTTTCCTCGATCAAAAGGGAAATATTGGCAGGTACTTGCAAAGTAAAGCCGTAAAAGCTGAGTTTGGGATACGAGTATCTGAAATAAAAGGTTAAGGAAAAGAGATGGATCAAATACCAATGGCAATAATGCTGACTCACGTTTGATTTCGAAGATTTGTTTCCTTGTTCTCTTGTACTACATCTTCATTTATAAGTGTCTACTTCATCATCATCAGATTTTTATTGTCCCACTGCAGCGAACAGATCTCTCTTCACTTTATCGCCGACCGCTTGCTTTAGCGGTTTCTATGGTAAACTGTGGTCTCATTTTAATAGTCTGAAGGGGTAGAGGTTCAGCAAGACCAAGCAAGAGAGATTTAGGCGCATGGTAGACTGGTTCTTTTAGACTCGAGTTCTGATCCTTTTAGATTACCTATACATCGTAGGGTCCTAACCACTAGACGATCACGGCCTATACATTTACATCATCATTACCTATACATCATCTTTCAATTTTCCATGTTCGACATTAGCAGTGGTTATTTACTTTTATAGCCCTGTCATAGCTACGATAAAAAAGGATTTATTTCACCCAAATTTAGACAGAAGAACGGAACACCCAAAAGTTCAACAAAGCTTTTACCAATCAAAACAAAAGGTATTGCATCGCGAACAAACAAGCTATGTACCTCAGTAAAGGTATTGGAAATCGATGGCTCATGGTTTTGTGTAAATTAATATGGCGGGGGGAATTACGTTCAGCGACTAATTGGTTAGCCAGCTTACATGGTTCATTTAAATAACATTGTTAAGTGTTAAGTATCTTTGAGTCAGTGTTAATTGAGAATCTGGGCTTAAGCTGGGGTTGTCGACAAGTCTATTGATAGATCGCTGTTTGGTTTCGTACATTGATTTCGGTTTATTGTTCTTTGTGAAATATTCTGGTTTGGGGTGATGTGTTTTTGTTTGTTTAACCATGTTGTTTGTTTTCGTTTGTTGATTCAGTTTGGAAGTTAACTGATAGATTTTCTAGGCGTAGACTGCTGATTTTTATATATAATATTCTCTTTATAAATATTTTTGATAATTTGTAGAGACGTTAGCTAACCAAGCTATTCCAATCTGAATTGTTTTTCCAATCGATTTTGAAAGTTAAAATCTTTTTTTTTATGATAGATTGGAGTAGCTTGAAATGCTGCTTCTGTACCTACAGATGACAATAGTTCTATTTTTGTGACATTTCTTTAATTTACCGCGTCTACTTTTGACTTAGTAAAAAAAGGTTCCGATCCTATTTTACTTCCAAATGGTGGATCCTCACGGCGGTACGGCATTGAATACAAACTTCGCTCATTACGTTCCTCTTCACTTTGATGTTATTTTATCGAATCAGTTTTCCTTACAATGTTATCTTAAAGACAACTTACAAAATAACGTATAAAGTTAACTGGAAAGTATTCTGATATACAATGTATGTAAGTAGAAAAAAATCCTTGTATGTTTCGTGAAATTAATAAGGTAAGATGTATAGGTTTTTTGCCTTACCTTATAATTTTTCCACCAGTCGTTTTACCAGTCGGGCCCAGTTTCTCAATACTTAGTTCTTAATGAAAACTCAACAGAAAAACATAATCATGCTATGCTGAGCTTACTAATTTATTATGAGTCACATAATATGTAACAATAATCAAAAAGCTTAGATTTTGAAACAAAATCTATCAAATAAAACCGCTACCGAAAATCTGTTCGTAAATTGAAATTGAACATAAAAAATACAACCTCTTTTCTTCTCTTTATAAAAACACAAAACGATGAGAATATTTGGTGCTGGCAAGGAAAATCGGATAATGTCTACCTGCTTTTGATCGCAGCCCGGAGGTACATCCGTCCGAAACGTGAATTAATTACTAGTAAAATAATGCTCCATTTTACTTGCTACATCACATATGCCGTATACCTACTAACATGTACCTATATATACATATAAACGAGATGAGAATGTATGTATGTGTGTTTGTTTGTCTACACCCCCCAAACGGCAGAAAAGATTTTCATGAAACCAGTAATATAGCTTGCACAGACGCCAGCACATCAAGCTACCCGAACCTGTCAAATTTTCCCATTCAACTTTGAACTATACGCTTGAGCGATAAAGTTGAAAATCTATTAAGGAAATTTGCTAGATTTGAGTAGCTTGATGCGCTGGCGACTGTACATCAGAATAACATATAGGCTACCTTTTATCTGGATGCGGGAAATGCTGAGTTGAGATAACACAGAAAGCGGGTGAAACAGCTGGAGGAAACTAGTACTATAATAATTATTGCATTTCAAACATCATTATTCCATTTGGTGTGATACGTACTTCCACGAAGTTATCAATTCCATAATAGCTAATTATATTGGAAATTAAGCCAATTAATTACGGTATCAATATTGAAACAAATTAATGTAATATAAACTATGATATAATTTCATCTACCTATGTATACCTATATGTATATAAGGTCTAACAATACTAGTGCACCATATTTTTACAGGTCATCTAGACAAGGTAAAGATAATGTTTTCCAGAAAAAAGGCATGAAAAAAAACAATTAATAAATTTGTCATCACAATCGCTAAATTGTACGCATAATGCCGGTGCATATGCACGCATAAAGCCACTAGGCAATTCAACTATTTTTGTGGTAAACATAATCCTTAGCATGTACTAGATGACCTATAAAAATATGGTGCACTAGTATTGCCAGACCTTATATATGCATGCCTTTCACTTAGAAGTAGTATATTATTTATCTTTTACTGTAACGATTAAACAACATTGATTTAAAACAATTAAAATCAACCTAAACTATGAATTGTAAAGCCTATACAAATTAACTCAATCTCCGCGGAACTCCGCTGTGTACAAACAGCGGGATTGGTGACAGCCCTGCTTGTGTTGCCATAAGTTACCAAATTAGTTGTGTTGGTAGAACACGAGTCAACAAACTGTATTATGATGAACCAACTTAGTTATTACTCCTGCTAATATTGTAATTTGTACCGTTAGGTAATACATAATTGTGGCGCATTTGTTACGTGTCCTATATTTGCTCCATGTAATAGATAAATAATTTTAGTGACGTGATTTCTGGTGACGTGGGTTTATTATGTTATGTGTTTGGCCAGTTCGCCTACCAATTTGTGTAAATGGAATATAGAAAAATTCATATTTTTAAAGTATCGTTTCGCATTTTTATACTAGTCAAATCCGTGCGAATTGATTTGTGTTGACTATTAACACATACATGCTTAACGACGGTCATAGATCTGCAAACATTCCTGCAGGCTCAGCATGGCGATTCTATGTCTATTCTATCAAGAAACGACAAAGCTCTTTCTGTCAATGTCAACATGTCTTCTGCCCGAGCATGGCGCGACCTGTCAACTCGCATACATATAATCACTTGTAGACTCTGTCGATTGAAGAGCCGAAAAATTTCTTTTCTACGTGTCAAAAGATATCTTACGTCAATCTGTCACTTATATGTCATTATATCCAGTTTCTACGGTTGCCATGCTAAGTGTGCAGGTATCAAGGATGTTCCTTGCAAAAGATTTAAAAAGGAAAAATCTTCCCAAATTAGAACCTGGCAGACCAACTTCCTGTCCATCACCGTCGTCATAAAATTACAAGCCATATAAGGAACTCGTTAGGTTTTTAATTAATTATGGAGAGTTGGAAAGGCAAAGTTAGTTCAGAGTTCAAAGCAAACCAGCAAGTGAACAAGAACAATACTTCTAGTTCACTCATAACTTTAGCCGCTCGTTTCGTTGTTATAAACAGGAATAGCGATGAGCCCGAGTCTCTAGTCAGATAAACTTCATTATTTTGGAAATTTATAGACATAATTTGTTTGGGGAATTGTTATTTTAGAATTAACAATAATTTAATACATCATTTTTTGTTGATTAAAATGAAAATCAGTTCCTTTGCTTGAACTTGGCTTAACACACTGCCGCGTATCTAAATTCATTAATTATTTGCTAACACTGGTATGCAGGTAATATTTTTATACAATCAGTTGCAATTTAAGTTGACCTTATTCAGAGAAAGGTGTATGAAGTTGAGAGATTTGAGCACACCATAACTATGCCGTGCCAAAATCTCGTCGGTCAGGGGGTTAACAAGGGTTAGTCAGACGCTCCCCAATCTAAACAGATTGACAACTTGTATATAAAGTGCGACTGATATTGTAAACCCGAAGCCTATTTCGATGAGGGGTAAGGTTACGAAGGTACTAATAATAATAATGGCGTCCAGACTGATTGTCGGCCCGAACGTCCGTTTTGTCTAAAGAGATCAGCCAGCTGCGCAGGACATGACGTTATAGTGCACAAGTATTTGCACAGGCAATTCTACACGACCGGAGAGAGATCAGGACTGGCATTTACGTGCTCTCCGATGCACGGGTGTATCGATCACCAACTTCCAGACTAAGGGCTGTTTTATGAAAGTCTTAAAACCCACAAAGCGAGAGCTTTAGTACGACCCGGGAATCGAACCCGTACCCCGTGCAAAACACGACGAAGCAGTTGGACTAACAATAAAAGTATGGCGAGCTAAGTAGGACAGCCATCAATGAGGTGGTTAGACGATCGGACAAAGGCGTTGGACGTAGGCCGCTTCTAACCTGTCCTTATGTCAATCAATGGAGAAGGTTCATGTTCAGCAGTGGATTTTCTATGGCTAAGATTATTATGATGATGAGCAAAGGCAGCAAAAACTAGTTTTTATAACAACAAATTAAATATCCAAAAATATTTTATACTGCAAATAAATCTAACATGATATTTTCTACGATCTTCAGCGTGTAAAACACAAAAGTAGTATTCAATTCAGATATGGACGTCATCGAAAGCTCCGTTTTTATTTTGTTATTTCGCCCCAGGTTAATTAATTCGCGGACTCCAGCGACACCTGTCGTTTGATGCCGAAAAGTAAATAATTGGTTTAGAAAAACAACATCGACTTGTTTGTTCGCTAAAACTTTAACAACCTGACGGGTGCAGTACTGAACACATTTCGTAACGTGTTAGGGCCGGCGCCCACTGCCGGCACGGCACGGTGTGTCATGGCAAAGGAATTTAATACTAATTAAGTTATTTTGAATCTTATTTCAATGAGTTTAGAATTTATGTTATTTTATTTTGATACCACGATGCCGCGACGTGCCGCAGGATGCTGCGGCATGACGCGACACGCCGCACGATGCGGCGGCATGACATGTCTTGCTTTTTCATTCCACGGGATGCCGCGGCGCGCTATTGCATCCCGCGAGACGTATGGGTCACTTTGGGGTCGAGGAATTATGATTGCTAGCTAGTTGAAATAAGGTTGAAACTTGTGCAGCATATCGGCGGCATGACATGTCTTGCTTTTTCATTCCACGGGATGCCGCAGGTTGCCACTGCACAACCTGCCGTGCCATGCCGTGCCACGCCGTCAGTGAGCGCCGGCCCTTAATGTTGGGAAAGTTTCAATGGTTCTAAACCTTTATTTTCCAAGTTTTAGAAAATAAATTAGTGCCTAGTTCTAGTAGTTCTAGAGATCGTTTTTGTTTGTTTGTTGAATTAATGTAGGTATCAACACACATAGAACTTTTTCCTTTGATAGAAGGTAGTTTTAAATGAGAGGGGAAACATTTTAATTAAAATAATGTTCATCTATTTATATGTTCGGCTCTGCCTTTTATTGTTCTAGGTTTCTGCAAATTCAGGTTTGTTATCCAAACTTATTTGTTTAGTATTAATTGTGAAAAGGGTATACTTTTCAAAAAAGGAGAAGGTTCTATTGATTACCATTTACCTTGGTTACTCAGGGCGAAGCGCACAATTTTATCTTTATTTTATAACGGGGATATTTTTCTTCAGCAAAATTATCCATGTCACAAATCCTTTAGACCGTTACTTTGTTATTCGTGTATGTACGTAGGTATGTAAAGAAATGACCGCTTTATCCCAACTGAAATTCAAATTATTTCAATTGCTGATGATTTAGTTTTAAATAAAGCTGAATATGAAGTAGGTACAGTCATGAGCAATAGACATACCTACTTAGCAAAATTTAATAGCAATTTCCTCCTGTTGTACCTATTGATTTATATAATATTTTTACCATCATATTGTTTTAAATACCAAACTATTACAAAATAGGTGTCTTCTAAAAATGCAACCATTATATTTCACAAAGAAATTGCTTTTAAATTTTGTTTTGTGGAAACATAATATTATTGCATGAGACTGTACCTACCTCATAGTAAGACCCCTTACTATGTGTTATCACTACATAGTATAAAACAAAGTCGCTTTCTCTGTCCCTTTGTATGCTTAAATCTTTGAAACTACGCAACGGATTTTGATGCGGTTTTTTTTATTAGATAGAATGATTCGAGAGGAAGGTTTATATGTATAATTTTAGTAATCAGCATTGCACCCGTGCGAAGCCGAGGCGGGTCGCTAGTATTAGTATAAACTACAGTTACTAGTTCTAGCACTTGTTAAAAAAAATGCGATCGTGTTTTGTGTCATTTTTTGTAGTTGTCATTTAGTTTGAAGCTGTCTGTGTCCTCGCGATATTCCGATGGATTTTTGACGAATGAATAAAAAAATTGGCCAAAGTTGCATGGATTTTGAGCGCAGCGTTTCGACGGGTTTGCAATTTCGTTAGCAGTTTTTATTTTATGTAGGAATTTTATAAATCTTTAAATATTTAAATAAAAATGCCTATAAAGTAAATGATTATGAAGAATTAAATATGGGTAGTATAATAGGTAAGTATCTGTGTAAAAGGGATCTGATATTTTGATATTTATATATGTACTAGCGACCCGCCCCGGCTTCGCACGGGTGCAATGCTGATACTAAAATTATACATATAAACCTTCCTCTTGAATCACTCTATCTATTAAAAAAAACCGCATTTAAATCCGTTGCGTAGTTTCAAAGATTTAAGCATACAAAGGGACATAGGGACAGAGAAAGCGACTTTGTTTTATACTATGTAGTGATATCTGATATTTTGAACGTCGGGAAAAATAGAGGTAGCGTACATGCCTTTATAATTTTTCACCGCGAGTAAGACCTGTGTGTTGTGTTTAAAATGTGTAAAAATCTAAAGTTTAAAATCATTCATATTTTGATTTAAATTACAAAAACTTTTTTTTAGGTGCCAGTTACAAAAGTGGATAATAACACACGAATCATAATAGGTATTGTACAAGGGGTGGTAGAAACTTGGTTGATCTATCAAAGTACTAGGATAACAGAAAGATGTGATACTTAGCCATGCAGAACGATGTTGTAAGCCAATGCTTGGATAAAAATGAAAGACTTACATATTATTACTGATGTTAAATGAATTGAACCTTAAAATGATGAAAATTCCGATTTACCTGGTAATCTGCGGATTCACTGAAGTCCATTAAAGTGCGAAGTATATACGCTTACAATTTCACTCGTGACCCGAACTCGAAGTTGTGGGCCGGGCTACTGTTTAATCCGATGGAATAAAAAAGAGACCCCCAGATATTATAAAACTGATTGCATTTACGTTGTATATACAGAAAACCCACTTGTACTTATCAATAGGTACATAATTATTACATTTAGGGCCTGTTTCACCACCTACACATAAGTTCCAGTTAGTTTATGTGGTAGATTCGACAGCCTATTCGTCTATTGCAGACGATTTATTAGTTGTTGTCTGTGACACAACGCCTTTCATAGCTGAACAGACCGATACGAGAGCGACATCATCTTACCACAGGCTTGAAAAGAGAAGTACCTAATTGAACATTATAGTCGAACTACATATGTGGTAGATAATTTCATACAAATTCTGTTCCATTTTTTAATTTATTCGATAGATAGTGGCTATTCGGACATTATATTACTGGCCCTTAGCCTTTCAGTATAGCAGAAGAAATGTTTCAGTAATAGATAGTGGTAGAATACATCCCTAGAAATGTTTAAAATTAATCAGTGATTAGCATACATTGATCGGGCATTAATTCGTAAACTAATTAATATCCGTAACAAAGGTATAGAACGCAGTCGCGGTTAACGGGTTTATCCTATCGGATCGTGGTTAAATCAGTATTTTGCATATTAAATTTCAAAATTCCATCGGCAGATGGAGCTAGTAGTAGGAATATTATATTTGAAATACCATTTTATTTATGTTGCCCGTGCGTGTATATTTTTAAATAATAATAAATAATTTTGCAAATAAATGCTTTAACATAATGGATTAATAACATTAAAGCCCATTTAGATTGAAGAATTAAAATATTGATTCAACTTATGATTTCGTAAATCAGACACACTCAACTTCGAGTAGGTACTTTATCCGATATTATTTCCCCCAAAAACTTCAGTATAATAGCAGAATGATCGTTTCGGTCCCTAATCGTTTTAACAAGAAATACACTTAACGATATTGCAACCTCTTCACAAAGTACGGATAGCAACAAAAAGGACAAATAAAACAGATAATTGATCACTTTTTAGGGTAGGTTACCAAACGAGATTACGAAAAATGTTATAGGGTTTTATGCTTAGCGGTTTTTGGACAAAACTTACTGTTTCTATAATATAGTTTGCAATTTATTTAAAAGCTTCTTTTAATTTATTGTGTTCTTGGATCAAATCCTAAATATTATAAAAAAAAAAAACTAAAAAGGTGATACTTAAAATTGAGTAGGTACAGATGATACGATAAGGTAAGAATAATTGTAGACGCCAGCAAGTCAACCTACCTGAATCTACCAAACCTATTTTAGCAATAGACTATTAACCTTCCGATATTGTGTTAAGGTTGAAATTTTATCGATTGAGGTAGGTTGATATACTGGAGTTTGTACATACGAGTACTCTTGCGTCAGCTTTCAAAAAAAAACTGTTCACATATATTTTTTAGAATGGCCACTCACCAAGGGCAACAAGGTTGCCTCACGCCATTGACTGAGTATCGTACTATCGCCATTTTGTGTCCCACTTACTCAGTGAGCCACGCGAATGTTCAGCGCGGATAAGCGAAATAATATAACTAATAAGTACACGCGACGCCGCCCGATTTTCGCGCACTGCTGCCCTAGAAGAATGAGCGTATGCATCGGCGCGCACGCCGACGAACGTACGCAAGAACGTGTTTAATTTAATAAAATTATTGTTCGTAATACAAGCTTTAATTAACTAAATGTTTATAATTTACTATGGTACTGTTACTGCTTCTAATAAACGACATCTGTTATACGAGATAATAATGACGAGCGGAAACCCCGAAATAATTTGTTATCACCTAGTATTATTTGCATATTTTTTTATCATTTTTATCTTATTATATTATGTGATGTACAGAAGCCAGCACATCAACCTTCTCGAAACTGTTCGATTTTCCCAGTCAACTCTGAACCATATAAGAAAATTTGATATATTGTAGTAGCTTGACGTGCTGCCGTCTGTACTTATTTTCGACAGTAGGTAGAGAAGTCATTTTCTAATTTTAATTCAAACTAACTACCAAAGTTTAAAACGTAATTACCCAAAAAGCATCATCAATTAGTCATAATAATTTCCAACTACCTATAAAGCCGATCCTCAAAATCAATTCGCAAAATAATTACAACAACAATTTCGTGATCAATTTTGGCAAAGTTACCCCGTTTGATATTCTGCGGCTTCGGGTTGAAAATAGTTGGAATGCATCTGGTTTAATCAAACCCATCCAAGTTTGCCAGTGTTGATTGAGGTCCTCGGTCAATATCCGAGGTACGCTTCAATTCACGCTATGGAGCCAGGAAACCAAAAAGACCTATAAATATACTCTCCGATGAAACAAAAAGTCGTAGTTCGCTGACTGATGTTGGCGCTTTTTGAAATATTTTTGAATATCTTGTGTCTTTAAAAATGAAGGAACAGTTTTGCTTTCATCATCGACCTTTTTATTCAGCAGAGCAAAGGAGATGACTTTTCGTACTGATAATGTTCCTCAGTATAAATTAAAGCTTAATCTAAATCTAAATAGCTACCTAAATTTAATCCCATATTTTATCCATTTTTTACTCAAAACGTGATCAGGTCCTGTTTTAGGGATGAAGCATTTTGCGAAAGCCACAGTGTTAAATTACGATATAGTTTCTATTTACGCTTATTACTAATAGGGGAGGCAATTTCGAACTAGAACATAATATAGGCTGATAGGTATTAATTTGGTATGATTAGACCACGAAATTACCTAATATAGGGGCAAAACCATATTTTTAGGTATTATTTAGTAATTTTACCTTCTTTAAAAAAGTATATTTCATTCTGAATTTTATTAAATCCCTGTTTAAGCACACGCCATCTTTAAATTACTAGCCAGATATCATAACAAAAAAAAAATAACTGCCGCCAAGCTACGGGACAATAAACTACAACAAATTTTCAACAAAATTATGTATTTCCCAAGATGCATACACCCATATTTCGGCGAAGACGGCCTTAATTCCTATTCAGACCGACAACCGTGCTGAAGGCTTTCGACTGAGAGTTTCCAGCTACAATTAAGTCCACTGCAGCGACAAAAGCGGCTTAAAATGCATTGTAGTAGCAGCCTATGCAGAATACAGACGTTGATTTAATAATAGCCGAGGCTCATAACTAGCCTGCCGGTGCTGCGGGACACAGGGACCTCCAGAAGTAACATCGTGGGTTTTAGTCAGTAAGAGTCTGACCTCCTTCCAGCTGCAGTCTCGGCGGGAGGGGTCATTTGACGATTTCCCACAAAAAAGGGTTGTAACTAGCGTAGCCGTCGTAACTAGCGACGTCATTAGCTAGAAAATGAGGAGGCCTTATATCAAGAACAGTACCTACGTAAGTCACGTGCTGCAGAATGTCCGAAAGAGGTACCACGGCCCTTGAAAATGAAGGTCATCAGGGGGAATATGGGTGCGATTTAGTCAGTAAAAGTCTGATACTTCATTCTGTCTCACTAACAGGTAGGTAACTCTTGCGAGCAAGCCTCAGCCTTGCGTGTTATTTGATGATTTCCCGTCTCCAATAGAAAGATTAATCCGGTTTTCATTTTCGATGAATCATTTAATGTTAAATACTCTTTGCAAACATTCTTAATACATTCTATATAAATTGATCTCCTAAACTTGATTATATTTGGAAATGCGCTGTAAGGACTACACTGGCGATATTGGTATCACGTTTACAGCCAAAAAAGCAGAGAGATATATATTTTGTACATACATAGAAACACATCTTGTTCCGTTATAGTGATAATGCTGATATAAATATCAGTGGTACGTCCGCGGTACATCCATTCCAGGATATAATTTAGGTGACTCAAGTTCTGTGTTTTTTAAAGTGAGACAATTAGATAATAAAATATGGATTTTAGGATCAGTTGTTGCAGGATATGACCATCAAAGGAGCATGCGTAATTTTTTATATATTTTTTTAATTTTATTCAACCGAGATAACTTATACCAATGTTAAGGCTCTTAAAGAGCTGTATTTCATTCTATGGGAACCAAGTTCAATTCTAGCGCGACCATGTTTTGGACATTAAACAAATGTCAGAGAAAAATTGTGCATCTTGCAACGTTGAACAGTTTTTATCTTACACCTTATCTCACATTCACCTCAACTTACTCAGAGTCACATTTGAGTATTCCGAGGTTATTCACAAAACTAAAAGTTGTTGACGTAGAATCGTGTTTTGTATGTCGTTTTAATAAATTATGAAAATAAGAATAATATGGATTATGTTACATTATTCCTTACTTGTTCCATCAATCAAGTTAAAAAAAAAAAATATTTTTAAGATTATTCTTATATTTTGTTTTTAAACAAATAAATTAATTGTAAAATTTTTAGATTCCGCAAAGTTGTTCTTTCTTTTATGACATTTTTAGACACACATTCGAAAAAATCGTTCTCTTTTCTAATTCAAAAAAATACACACTCGAAACAATCACAAACCCTGGCACAAAACAAAGCACTCGTTAAAATTCAAATTCCGAACGTTGACCGTCAGTTTAGGAGCGAAAAGTTGTCGCGATTTTCCCGAACATAAATGGCGGGAGTTTACGCGGCCGATGTCTCTCGTCGACTGGTCGAGATCCGTCGAGAGGGATGCTGGGTCCCGGGCACGTCCCCTCCCGCTGCCTGCTACCACATAGAAAGTATGACAGAAGGACGGTGCACAAATGATTCTAGCTAATTGACCAAAAAAGTTTATAATTGCTAAATTGGTGAAATGGAAGATAATATAAGAAAAAAGAAACTGGTAATATAATAAATAATATATACTACTAACGAGCTCCATAAAAGAGGAACGTCGACCTTTCATACTTTTGAATTTTTAGCAGAAAGTAGAGAAATCGAAAAATCATTTTGAAGAATGTTCGAGAAGACTTAATATGTACAGACACCAGCATATCAGGCTACTATGAAACTGTAAAATTTTCCCAATCAACTTTGAACTTTATGCTTTAGCGATAAGGTAAAAAATTCATTACCTAAGGAAATTTGACAGATTGTTGTGCTGGCGTCTTTAACTGATATGGCGCATCGAGTTGACATTCTAAAATGTATTTACCATGTAACGTCACTCTGGATGCGGCATTGAGCCGCTAGCCTTTGTGCCCCACTCAAATTGGATGCGGTTAGTACCCGCGTGACGGTATGAAAATACTTTGATTAAAGCACCCTACAATTGAATTCCAGTAATAAGTATCGAGCAAATACGCGCTACTTTTGCCGAAAACCGAATATTTAATTAGGCAAGTTGTATGTGTGAGTTTGTTTAACGCTCGCAAAGATCGAGAGTGCTTACAGAGTTTAATATTTACCTAAATGAATTAAACAGTTGCTTTTATATACTGGGATAGTTTGATTAGGGTGGTGTGGAGAATAATATTTTTTTTTTTAATTATTGCTTATCAGCGGACGTAATAAGTGCATACTTGATACTGTCACAACTGTCAAATTTTCCCATCAACTTTGAACTATACGTTTGAGCGATAGAGCTGAAGACCTAATATTCTATTAAGGAAATTTCACAGATTGTAGTTGCTTGATGTTCTGGCGTCTGTACTACGTGATTACAGTAAAATTTTTAGAGGCTGATGAGTCGCCATTCTTTGGATCTTGAAGAAAACATTGTGGTACTACATGCCATTTCTTATTCCTCTATAGAATAGTCTTAAAGTACAGATATACGTATTATCATGACAGTTTGGATTGCCATTCTCTTTTCAATGTCGGTTAAACAATTAGCGTTACTTGGTTGAAAGTTTCAGTAAGATATTAATAAAAGTGCAAACCGTATGCAGTATACATATAATCCTCTACGCTTCAAAACGAGAATAACGTAAGCGAATGAATTACCGTAATCACTACTATTTCCAAATTAAGAGGCTTACCTAGTATTTTCGAATGGTAACACATTTTGGCCAAATTTTAACAAATACTTCAAGGCATCATTTGGCTCGAAATTTTAATAAAGTATTACTCATACTTCAATATCGTGGAGGTACCTACATCAAAAAACTCTTTGCTGACTTCCAATGTAGATATACCTCTCTACGTCAGAATCCTTTGAGCTCGAGGCGCGCTCTTTAAAGCACTTTCGACTTGTTCCCAGAAACATTATTAGAAAATGTACAATATTAATACAGTTAAGAATCTCAACCCTTCAATATTGTGGCGACATGCCTGTGGTGTTTACACAGAGTAAATGTTTTATTTTCCGTCTATATTAGACACTGGAACTGCAATATCTTGATGGAGACTAAGAATAGACTGTATAAAAATAATAGGGTTTCCAAAAAGTTACTACTGGTTTTTAATTGTTTTCCTTTATCTATTAGATACGAACGATCTATATCTACGAATTATATTTATCAACGGCATTGAAGATACGAAACAATTATACTCTTTTTTTAAGCCCCTGAGGGAGTGTTATACTTTTACGGACTGAAACCCACTTTTGTTGCTTCTGCAGGCTCTGCATGACAACCGTAGTAACAAGTTTTATTTAGCGGAGAATGGACTAATGACAAATAAGTGACAGATTAACGTAAGATTTCTTTTTTTCACGTAGAAAAGAAAGATTTCTTTTCTTCGACCGACATAAGTCTACCAGTCGCCATGCTTGGGCAGAAGACATTGACACACAGAGCTTTGTCTTTTCTTGATAGAATAGGCATACTAGAATCGCCATATTGAGTCTGATGGTGGCTTTTGAGTGCCTGAGCCGTGATAATTTTTGCGAATAATCCCGCAGCAATGAACCCTAAAAACGTAAGTTATCAAAAATAAAATAAAAACTCCAATCCACATTTATGATAGACGTATAATAAATATACTTAAAGCGGTCCCCGCGTATGTGAGCACCCGCTCTAAAATCATTCAACTGGGTAGGTAATTACCTACGTAATATACGAGTACGTTATTATAAATTTCAAAGGTAAAGTTTCTCGGATACATATTTTAGATATCTTAAATCTTTCTTATTAAGATTTTCACGAATGCTAGAAGTAATTTAACGGCGTATATAATAAAATTTAGAGCATACATAATGCTAATCTGTACTTATAAAGCTGAAGTCTTTGTTCGTTTGAATGCGCTAATCTCAGATACTACTTACTATACCGATTTGAAAAAATATTTCGTCTGTGTTAGATAGCTCGTTTATCGAGACAAGCTACTTTTTATGACAGTGCACAGAAAAGATTCCGCGGGACGCGGCTGATACCGCTGTGCAGAAGCTTAGTCTTAAGTATTCCTACTTTAAAGGATTTTTTTCGCAAAATTTTGATATGCAAAGTGTTCTAAAGTAAACACACCGGAAAATTTATCCTTAAAATCAGAGAAATGTATACAAAAATAACTTGATCTCTCAATGTTGTTTCAGGTAAAATTGATAAGATATGAAAACATCTCATAATTTCAGAAAGTCCCTTGTAAACTCTTCGTTTCAAATTTACTTTGGCTGGGGGTTGAAATGCCCTTGTTTTCTTTAAATAGATTCGATGGATTTGTTAAAATTTGCTGGTACTCGAAGGGTACAACAGAATAAAATAGATACTTGCTCCCGCCAGCATTATACCTGCGTCGCGTGGGGACAATCTAAGCACTAGAATAAAAAGTAGTCTATCTATAGCCTGTCACGATAAATGGGTTATGTAACTACTGAGATTTGCGCCTTCTAGCAAGTCTTTAGTTTTATACCATTAGTCCAGAAATTAGTAATTTTGTCTCATTTATTATTTTTAAGATTTAAATATTTCGTTAAGTTTTTAAGTAATATGGACGGTTATGCTGGTCGCAAACTTATAGAAATGTTTCATTACACACTTTCTGTACATTTCAGTTCAAGAGTCATGGATCGTATTACACTTTTGATGACCACGGAAGCTAGTAGGTACCTACACAATATTTTTATCTCTAATGTATATATTATTATCAGATTAAACGGCAATAGACTGATAAGGTGATGATTGCATTCATATCCTCCTAGATTATTAATCTACTTTAGGAATATTTTTGCGAACCATTAAAACAATTTTAAACACGTAAAGAACTAGTGAAACAAAGATTCTCCTTTTGTCTAGCATTGTAATATGGGATAACAGACGGATTTCGCCCGGAGTTATAAGTTAATTAATTATGTATATATGTATGTTGCCCTCCTTTCTTGTTGACTTTGCACTTCAGAGAATTATTAAAAATCCCAAAGGCACAGGTACCTTATTCTATTAAAGATTAATTTTAAAAAGCAGGTTTCGGTTTTCGGATGTCATTTTTAAATTAATTAGGTATTGCCATTGTATCATTCATTTAAGTATGTGAGTGAATTTAGAGAGATATAAGTTTATTATTAAAAAGTAAATAAACAATAAGTACTTACACACATATTTAATCTATTTTAAGTTCAAAGTTGTTCGTTTCTATTCTTAATACAAACATATTTGAATTAAAATGTTCACATTAGAAGAATATATTAATACACAATGTATAAAAACTCATAGGTAGTTTATTTTTTTAATATCTCGCATCCACCAACATTTCTGTAGACCTAGATCCTAGAAGTATAAAAGTATCAAAACATACAACAAATACAAACGTTTTCCATTACCGTAAATGCATTTAGGTACCGTCACAACTAGATTCTATGAAACTACACTCAGAGGAATATATAGGTATGCATGTAAATAATAAGCTTTGCTCCGCGGGCCGTATTAATTTATATTCCCGTTTGTGATATTTTGAAAGTTTACACACTTGTTTTGGTAGCATATGGAAGTTTGTTTGTTTGCTTAAATGCGCTAATTAAAGAAATACTGGTCGGATTACTGCTCAAAGTATGCTTCCAGGTTTATATATTTGTTGAGGAATGCTTTTAGACAATTTTCATCCGTGTGCGCGAAGTCGTTCCTACACGACGTAGAATACATACATACAGAAGTTAATATTTGCGCTCGGCGCGCCGATTCGCCCGATGTAGCAGGGCGGTAAGGATCACTCTGTTCGTGGCCTACTGTCAGGCGTTCTACACCTGTTATCTATGGAAAAATTACACACAGCGGACGTACCACGCACTACGCGTGCAATATAACAATGCGTTTAGAGCTATGCTCAACCTTCCGTGGAGGTGTAGTGCGTCGGGCATGTTCGCCGAGAACAGGGTAGACGACTTTTATGCAGTGATGAGAAAGCGGGCTGCCTCCTTTATGAACCGAATACGAATAACTAAAAACTCAATTGTCCAGGCTGTGTATGACTGCTGCAAATTTGACATTTGTGATATTTAACAATAAATATGGCAAAATATAAAAATGTAATAATTAAATATTAATGACTTATGTTAAATTTAAATAATATCAATATTCAATACTCAATGTTATAAGGACGGATTTGTAATAATGTATATTATATGTTATAATTTCAATTTCAATTTCTATGTCTATTATATGCATTTTATTATTATTACTATTTTTAACTTTTTATGGGTGTGTGCCTGAAATAAATAAAAATAAAATAAAAATAAAATAAAAATAAAATAAATAATAATATATGTATATATAAATATTTTAGCAAAACGATAACTTGTTTGAGATTTAGCAACCAAACTGCAAAAACTCAGCAATGTTTGATAGTCGAACAAAAAATTCGATCAATGCTGGGCAGTTAATTATAAATAATTATAAAGCAACAGAAAAGACCCGATGAAATTTTAAATCTTCAGTTTTAAGCAGAGACGATTAAAGATGACCAAAGTTTTAAATATATTTCTTCCTTGTCATCTCCTTCCTTTCTTTTCCTTGTTCCTTGTCTTGATCGATGGAGGTTTCATTATCATAAATGGCTTGATAAGTCTACTTGTTTTCATACCGACTGTACATGCAAGGTTTGTAGTCACATTGTCCGGTCAACGGGGGGTATGTAAGACACGCTTGGTCGCTCACATCGAGGGAGGGCTCACAGGGGAGGTTTCAACCCTTATATTAGTCGATAGTTTATAGGTGAATGATGTCTTTGTAAGACAGCGTTTTATTACCAGTCTACTGATCTTACAATCGATATTGTGTTAGACTTTGATATCTGCACTAATATTATACTCGTATAGCTGAAAAGTTTGTTTACATTCGAAAAAACACTTTTTTCACTTTTTTCATTAAAGAGGTTTTTGTGGCACCAATTGATTCGTGCAATGTTAAACTCATCGCTGGCTAGTCAGTACCAAACCGAGTGCCGACAGAAGTTTGACCTTGGTCGCATCTCCCGTCGGCCGACAGCGGTCCACACTGTTGGGGCCGACAACAGACGCATCCTGTTGCGATGCGCTCCCGTCCAAAGTCGTTTGACTCCCACAACTGCAGGCTTAGCATGGCGATTCTATGTCTATTCTGTCAAGAAAAGACAAAGCTCTTTCTATCAATGTCAACGTGTCTTCTGCCCGAGCATGGCGCGACCTGTCAACTCGCATATAATCACTTTTAGACTTATGTCGATCTAAGAAAAGAAAAATTTCTTGCACTTTTCTGTCATTATGTCCATTCTCCGGTAGACAAAACTTGTTTCTACGGTTGTCATGCTAAGCCTGCTGGTCGGCCGACTAACGTCCACACGCTAGATTTTTACACCAACTTGATCAAGGTGACCTCTGTAGGTGGTTGGTTTGGATCGTGTAGAAGGCTTTTACTGAGCTTTTACATTTTTATCAGGTATGAAAAATTTAAATCGGGTGAAACTGCAAACATCCGCTAGTTTAAAAAAAATGTAGTTCTTAGTTCAGATTCTTTCGACTTTGTAATTTGAATTTGTTCTTTAATTAGAAGGGCTACCTATTTACAAAGCTATTAAAATTTTCAAAGGTCAAATGTGAAAGAAACTTATTTATAATGACCATTACAGATGTTCGTGAAATTGGTGTAATTTATTCTGGAATAATACTGTTGTGTAAATTGCGTTTTTTAAACGTTTAAAATGTTATTTCGTATAGTCGTATAGGTTTAAAATTTGTCTTTCAGATGAAATCTATTCCATTAAAATGAATTATTAAAATCAGTCAGCTAAAAAGTCTATATATTATATTTATTAATTGGCCTACATTAATTTTAATATAATTCTTAATTAAATTTAGCAATGCTTAATTACATAAAGTTTTAGGTACCTATTTTATATATGTGGCATATTTTCTTCACTTAAATTAAAGCTACATACATCTATGGTTACAATAAAATAAATAGGTATTATATAAATAATTTGGTGTAACGTCTTTCTTCTTTCTACTCGATAGCAATCATTTACCAATCGATTAGAGAAAGCCACAAAATGGCTGCACGCGTTCGTTTTAATTCAAATTTCGAACGATCCAAACCGCAACTTGATATCAGCGCGTTCGTGTTATGGTAAATTTACCGCAACCGATGCGTTCACTCACCGTAAATCCGATGCCGACTGTCGCAGAGAAATTGCCAGCTTGAAATTTTCCAGTCTCAAACTGCACTAGTAAAGAGGTTTTACCCACTCCGCTGTCACCAAGCAGGATCGTCTGTGAATAGAGAATCGAGTGATAATTGTTGGAACGCAGTTCGGGTATTTAGTTGATTGGTATCGGAAAGGCCTTTAAGGAATTTTTACCTAGTTTTTAGGCATGAAAACGGAATTATGTTAACGAGGCAAAGAGCTACAGCATTTAAACAGATCTGTAGATACCTATTTTTTAATAAAATTTCTCTTTATATATATTATATTTTAACGTTAATATTTAACAAGTGAAAAAGCCTTTCCTTATAAATACCTGATTTCCTCAAAGGATTTATATACCAGCCATCGTTTTCATTTATTTCAATTTCGTCATAAAAATAACTGAAATAAATACCTTCTCTAAAATGTACCGATATAAAATATAAAAATATAGGGGATCAAAAGGCTTTTTCAGATATTGAACGTAATAATAAAATGCGCGGGAAAAACTGTTAACAAATTATTTTTTTATCAATTCCCAGAACATGTCGTTATTCCTCATACAAATTAATGATTGTGGATAGTCGTATTTTTTTTGTTTTTTCAGTTGTTTTTTTTTTTCTAAACATTTGAATAGAAACGCTAGATTCCAATCAAAAAGGTTCAATTTTGTTCGCTTTGATTCATTCCTTTATGTTTATAAAAAAAGTTAATTAATCGCAACATTTTAATTAACCAAAGTCTTGTTAAAAAGCTGAGTTACAAAGAAGTGTTTCTCGGCACAAATTAAAATACTTCAGATATTTGAAAGTATTTTTATAATATAGCCTCGTTGTTGCTTTGTAAAGTGACTTTTTATAGGTAAATAATTAAAACTGGCCGCCCATCATACTTGACCCGACTGGGTTGCAAGGAGGGTTATTAACAAAAGTGTACAGTAGTAAACAAATGGAGGGGGGACAGAAAAATCGGAAACATTTCGTGTAATGCCCAAGAGTTCTTAAGTACAAAGAGTAATTAATAATGAAGTAGAAAGAGAAAGATAGCTAAAGCGTATTTAAAAATGAGTAGGTAAATTACTCGATTATAGAAAAGTGAAAGTTGGGATCAGGTCATGCAAATACTTAACATTTGACGTGCGTGAAACTTGACAGCAATATAGCTTGTATACACATAAGAACACTAAATGAGCTATTTTATATCCCAAAATAGTAGTAATTCATAAAGAGAAACCCTATCAGGATTACTGGATTAATCTGCAGGCCACCAACCACCTTATTATAAAACGTGCTCCTAAAAAAGTACCAGCTTTAATAATATAGCCTATATAATAGCCTAAACTTAGCACTAAACCCCGTACTTTTAATAACTACGTTTTATAATAAGGGGGCAAGTTTCCTAAAAACAACAGTTTTTTATTGTCTCTTGGACCAATGGCAGCCAAGAGCTTAAGGAAATGAGGTTGAAATATAAAGTTAGACCCAAACCCTTAAATGGTAAGTGGTATAACCAATTTAATACCCATAACACTATTACCTTCTACACAGTGTTGTCCCTTCAAAGGATAAACCTGGTTATCCAAGCTCTTTGCCGGTTATCCGTCCGCTGAAGTAACTCAATATTGGGGTATTGGGCACTACCCGGCTTGCTAAAGGTTTGGACAAAGCCTATTAGTACGTGTTTTTTAATGTACCTAGTATTAAAAACAGGAAGGCTTTAACAATCGATAATCGAAAGATGGCGAAAACAATTGAAATAATAAAAAAATAAGAAAGTATCTTTAAATAAATAATCTAAGCTGGGGGTTAGCCAAGATTTTTTTCTACAATCGTAAACGCTAGTAGAAATGATAAAAAGTATGGAAATGACATTTGCAATCGATCATAACGTGAGTCGAAATGTCACTTCCATATATTTGTGTCGTTTCTACTAGCGTTTACGATTGTAGCCAGACATCTTGGTTAAGCCCCCAGGCTAAGTAAGTTTCATCAAGAAACGAAAAAAATTAAAGCTTACAACTCAACCTCATAATCAAAAATACGAGAAAATAAATTTGGAAAATCTCTAACACACAAAAAAGGCTAAAAAGGCCTGCAAAAGCCAGAAAAAAAAAACAAAATAAAATATAAACTCACGGAGGATAAGTGAACAAGAATAATACAACCTACTTTCAGGAGATAACTTTGTGGGAATTAATAACGCCGAGATACTTCGGAATAACGTTAGGTAAACAGAAGTAATGCCTTTTGTCATGAACAGTCACATGTTAGGGAAAAAAGTACTAGAGAGATAATATAATTAACTAACTTTAGGGCCAGTTTCAGAATGTCCTAATAGCCACTACCTACCAAATAAATTCGAAAATGGAACAGAGTTTGTATGAAATTATCTACCAAATAAACTAACTGGAATTTATTCGTAGGTAGGTGTTGAAACAGGCCCTTAATCGTTTTGAGGAATTACTAATACTAATACTTATTTAACCTAACGAATTCACTTATGAATAAAAAAATTAAAACAATTTTGTCTTCAAAACGGTAACTGAAAATAACGTTATTTTACCTAATGAATATGATAATATAATGTATATTTTATTTTTACACCTAATTAACTACTCAGTTCTTAGCCGTGCCGTTCTGCTGCTAGATACAGCCAACTTCGGAGCGGCAAAGGTATTTGACTAGAACAATGCCCACTCGGATAAAAACCACATCATCCTTTAGTTTGATCTGATTGGCGTAGTCGGTTTGTAGATATGTGACCATTTATGTCATGAAGGAATTCCAACTCAATATTTGCTTTCCTTATTTATTTTCTTACTAGACACGGAACCACAAACATCGATAAAAATATTCAAAATACATAATTTCCCTGAATAAATAAACAGAAAATATACGTATTTTGCATAGAAATAAAACAAACTTATCGAAACGCAATCAGTTACTTTAAATTGACTTGTAAATTGCAAATGTCTGCGAAACTTTGGTGTCAGCAAATTGCTAGCGGCCAACACCCACGGTTGAAACTTCAAATCTAATTTGAATAATAATCTAAAGTATCCTGTTTTTTGTACCTCCCACGTATTAAAAAAAATGTAATATTTATTCATAAAAATAGTCTTATATTGACAGTGGGATTAAAAAAAATACATTTGTTTTATTTATCAATTTTGAGATATACCTATAGGCAATAGAAGTAATGTATCTCTACCCGAACTGTCAAATTTTCCCAATGAATTTTGAACCATATGCTACAGCGATGAACTTGAAAATCCATTAAGGAAATTTGACAGATTGTAGAAGCTAAATATGCTAGCGTCAGTAGCTTATCAATTTTAAAAAATATACTATGATTGATAGCTGCGATATGCTGGCTGGAGGCCTTAACCGCAGTAAACAGCCTCCTAGGCTGAACTGCGAGTTGCCAGTACCAAAAAAAAAGCTGCGATATTTTCTAAAAAAACCCTGTAAATAGTTAAAACCAGTTTTTTTTAATGCAAACAAAGTAAGTCTTCGATATACTTACTAATGTAAATATATGCGCAAGCTAGTGGTTATTCAAACTAAATTAAACAAACAATTAGAAAAACCAATGAACACAAAACAATAGGCCAATAATTCCATTCCATACACACAACTATGTAAGTGTACTTCAATTAATTTGTATGCTGTGCCAACAAGATTAGTAAAAGACAATGAGAATGCGCTGCGGTCTGGCGATGCTCGCGCGAAACAAAGGGATAGTGTAGAACCAACATTATGTTGATAGACTGTATAGTGAATATCATTTATGTTACATGTTTATACCCTTGTTCATGGTAAAGCTTTAATAAAAGGTTTTTAGCTGTTGAGTTCAATGACCTTTTCCATTATTTTTGTTTTAAGTTCATACTTTTATGACAATTGAAAAAAAAATGCTGAGATAAGAAAAACACAATGGCTTCGTAACTTACAGCGACTTTCATAATCATGTTTTTAATATAAAAAAATACGACCAAGCAGGATTATATATCTATCAATTAGGTATGTGTCTACTCTATCTACAAAAGATTTTAGTTTCAAATAAAATCTATGTTTCAAACTATGTATTTAAGTAAGGTTGTAAGTATTTTTTTATGTTTTTCTTTTTAGTAATGCTGGTTAACAAGTTATTGTCAACTGTGTTAGTCTAAGACACAATAAAATAATATACCTACTACATAAACTCGTAGACCATAATAAGTAAAAGTATGACAACTAAATAACATAATATAACATTTTTATATAAACAATCCAGAATAAGGTATGTACAGACTGTCAAACCTAAATAGATTTTCAACGTTATCGCTAAAGCATATGTTTCAAAGTTGATTGGATAAATTGAACGGTTTTAGTAGCTTGATGTGCTGGCGTCTATACCTCCAAAAGGTTACAACATAATATTACTCTTTTTTCCCGACTTCCAAGAAGGCGATTATCTTCGCACAAATGCTACATAAACATTGTCTACCGTCTACCATTTATTTACACATCAAAGTATATAATGTATGAACAGGGCACCAGGTAGACGACCTGAATAAACAAAATGATCTCACTCGGATGACGCTGATGACCGCTGGGTCGTTCAACCGTGCATCTATTAGAATTATGATTGGCGGACCATTATTGACGGGGAATATTTCTTCAGATAAACTAAAACAGATACACAATTATAACGTAGAAATCTATGGCGAGTGTATGAATGGATTCTCTCATTCATCTTCATCATCAGAGCCTTTTTGTCGTCCCACTGCTGGGCACAGGCCTCTTCTCCCACGGAGAAGGATTGAGCGTTAATCACCACGGTTGCTCCATGCGGGTTGGTGATTTCAGATTTTGTAGTCCAGGTTTCCTCAAGATGTTTTCCTTCACCTTTAATCAGTCATTGGGGTCCAAGATAAACTTAGAAAGTACGTATAACTTAGAAAAGTTATATTGGTACTTGCCTGACCTGGAATCGAACCCGCACCCTCATACTCTAAAGGCTGGTGCCTAACCACTAGGCCACCAGGACTTCTCGACTTCGTGGATTCTCTCACTATATGGGGGCAACTGCGCAAGGGCTGCTAGTTCCTACATAAGAATTCTGTCCCAACTCACCTTATGTATAATAACATCATCATCCTCCTGCATTCGTGCAGGAGTGGTCACGGGGGGATGGTAATCCCTGTAGCCAGTAGGGGACGGGGTGCTTCGTTGTGCAGAGTGCGTGGGCGCACGCAGAGTGTCGTCTTCGAATACGTCGTCGCTCATGCTGTCGTCTGTCCCCATTTGCTATAAGAAAAAAAAAACGAATGTAATTAGGTAATATCTAATTGATAAACTGCATTTCATAAAATGCAGCATTTCTCATTGTTTTAAAACAATGTTATGTTTTTTTTATCAAATTGCAAGGAGCAGTTCAAATCAAAATGAAAATCTCCTGTTGCTTCATAAAAAAATCGAACTTAGAATAGTTAAATCTTTTATACTTCACGATATTATTTACTGAATCTTGACGTCTCTGTAGATTTTTTTTTCGTAATGAAAGCTTTGTCTTAAAGGTTCTTTTATATAAAGTACAAAAAAACAGCATTTAAGAAGTACCTAATTTATTTCAAGTTTTCACCGAACCTCAAGTTACAGTAAACGCAATCACTAAAGAGTCTTGGGTTGTAAGTACTCTGAATACAGACGCCGGCAATTGGAATGGAATTCTCCACACTTTGGCTGTGTGCATTATGAAAGATGATGAGAAGCGCTTTGTTCTTATGACGATTTTATTGATTGTTCAAATTAATAACTTGGTAAATTAATCAGTATATTTATGAAATTACCTTCAGGCCAAAAAGAAATTGAAATTACTAACAACGGAAAGATTTTCTGCACCATTCTTATATTTTACTTTTGTAATGAAAATTTTCATAGCTAATATATTTTTTATTTGCTATGAAAAATAAGCTGAATTTATTTTCTAAAACATCAACATCAAAGCATTTCGTTATCAAAGTGACTTTACAAAAAAAAAAAACACTTTGATGACAAAATTAAGATCAGATACGTCCCATTTAAAAATAGGACGCCATTTTGAATTTTATCCATGAAATGTTAAAGGCAAGATATGATTCGCTCTATTTAAACAAGAACTATTAAATCGTTATCGTAAAGCAATTTTAATTAGTGAACTGCATGATTAAGTTTCTTGTTTCATAGCGGATTAATAAAATCAATAGATAACCCGACCTCTTTGATCAGTTAAGTTAGACTAATTTGTGTAGCGAAGCTTAACTCATAAATTCATTTTCGTCATTTAAGGGGCGATGAATAAATAAACCACTGTGTAGCTCACAAACCATTACCTATACTCGTAACTATACATACAACCCCGTTGGCGCAATGGTAACCACGCCGAAGTTGAGGGTTCGAGTCCCGGTACAGTAGACATTTGTGTGATGAGCATGCGTTTTGGTGTTATTATATGTATTTATAAATGTATCTATTTGTAAGTAAAGTATATGTAGTTTATCAGTTGTGTAAGCACCCATAACATAAGCTAATCAATAGCTTACCTTGCCTTAGAGCTAACCGATCGTAGCTATATATGACTGAAAAACCCGCCATTGCACTAACATGAGAGTCACAATTTCCGCGTACCGGATATCATTTTATAGTCAACAAAGTCTCTTGGACAAGTCTACTATATGCAAGTACGCATATGCATGCATAGATCTATCTACGTTCTAATATTATAGTGTTGCCGAGAAATGGTGATACAAGCGCTGCATGACAGTGCTTCCTAGAAGCGGTTACATTCCTGAATTTCAACAGAAACGGGTTATTATGAAATCTATGATTGCGTTTGCTCAATGTCAAGTCGTAATATGCGATCAAATTATTTTGATGTGGACTTAATCGATTATTAACATTCTTAAAATATTGGTCTAATTATACAAATTTTACTGGTATTTCATATCCGTAAATATCGACATTGCTTTTTAACACTTTCTCTGCCGATTTCATAGTTGACCGATCTTAAGATTAACCAAACATTATGTAAGTCCTGCCGCATAAAATCGCAGTTTCGCAGCAAGCCACTTCGCATCTTCTAAGTTTTAATTTTTAAATTGAATTTTGAAATAATGTGTATAAGTTATTAGCAAAGAGCATCGGGTCGCTTGTTCAAATGGGCGGAGGAGGGCAAATATACAGTCGCTCCCTGTAAAACACTGGTAACACACGTTATGTAAAAGGGCTATGCAGATGTAGTCTCTTTTTAACACTTTCCCATCAGAATAAAATTGTTCCTTGGGACTTTTTAATTTTAGGTCCAAATATCTTATACAGTATCGTCCTTGACGCTGAGGTAAATTATTATTCTCGTACAAATGTCAAAAGCCACCATAATGCCATTACCAAAAACGGATGTTACGCGTCATCATTCGCCATACAGCTGTCGCTCTTTGGAACACAACTAGTGCTGTCAAAAACAAATAAACGACCCGTCTCACTCAGCAATGACAACAGTTAACTGGTAATCGACACAAAACTGTATAGCAGGAATATAGTTCTAGCAACGAAGTCCAATATTGATCAATTATCCTGCCGAGGCCGTTGTTTATCGAAACACATCCGCGCAAACCCGGAGCTCGTTATTAATTTATTTTACGTTAGCCGAACAACTGGTGTTTGCCATAGTTGTTTGTGTTATTGAAATGTAAATAAACGTGCAAATAGTGTTGTGAAAGTGTATCGATAGTCTCTCGATGACGATAAAGTCTAGTATCTAGTTGTAGGTATCATAAGTTTGATGACAGCAATAGTATTGTGAAAATGCTCTTTGACTAGTTTTAATATATGTAGTTTGTACAAGACTGTCAGAAGTTGTACAATACTATCGTTTGTATCGAGACGAGAATATCTTAGAATTTCTCAACGATATATTATATAATACTAGGAGCATATACAAGCGTGCGTTTAATAGACGGTCTTGTAGTTAAGACTCGGAGACAACAGTTGAAGGCAAAAATGTGTTCAAAAGTTCAAGAAAGGCAAATAATGCATATTAAGTATGTAAAGTGAGTTGAGAAAATAATAACTAAATGTAGGTGGTTATTCTAATAAATGTAGATGTAATGTAAGAGCATAACAATAACGATGTTATAACTATCGATAGTTGTACAACACTACACCTTCTAGTATAGATATTATATTTTCGTATTTTATAAGCACTTGCAAATATTTAACACGCAACAAAAACGTGAATCGATTTGTTTTACAATTTTACTGTAAGTTATTAAGTTAAAAAGTACACAGTTTTTTGCTTACTTAATTTTGTTTATTTAACAATAAAAATTTCAACTTTGTTCTGTCTCTATGTAGGTGTCTTGCTGCCTTCTATTACATTTTATTGCAGTAAGAACAAGAATAAAGATATCGCCTTACTTGTCAAGTCATGTTATCAGATGTCCGAATCCCGGTACAATTGGCACGGGACCCGGGACAATCTGATACGGGCTTGTAAACTTTAATGGGACACGTTACGTCCCACGCTCCGGGTCTAATTGTTTTGCAGTCTATGGTCGTGGTACGTGCTGGGGGGCAATTATTGTTTTACTTGTGTATACCTGTACATGTGTTAGTAGTTGTAAAGATAGTAAAGATCCTATGTGAGCTGTCTTTGAAGTTTGATGGCGTTGTGGTGGGTTTGGTGAGTGAATTTGTATACCTCGTTGGTCTAGTAGTCGCATAGCGTGACTGCTATGCACAGGGTTTCGGGTTCGATTCCTGGGTTGTGCTCTCCGGTCGTGTCGGATTGCCGTCCCATCGGACTAAGAGAGTGAGGGTATAAACAGGTGCACTTGGGTCTGCGTACAGATCTCGAATGGCCGCCGTGGTCAGCAATCTATCTTGGCCTGCATTTTCAGGGTTTTAACGATATTCGTGACCGCAGAAAAAAATATCAACCACGACAGAAAGCTAGCTATTTGTAAAAATGGTTCCTTTATCGTAACCATTGTTGTATCTTCACTCAATAATGTTCATATAGTTTATTTGACGAGTTTAAGAACACAATATTATACAGTGTTTGATATACCCGTCTAGACTGAAACATAACTTTATAAGAGTCGGGTCGTCTGGAAAGTTCAAATCGGTGGAACTTTATTAATAAGAGAACGAGTTTAAATAATACAGGTTTGTCTTTTTTCTGATGAGAATGTCATGAAGAGTTTCCCCCAAAAATGCTCTTCAAAAATGTGTCTACTGCTAGTATGTCTACGCGGATAAACTTTGCAATTTCGCGGACATTTTAGAAATGTTCGCACGTAATTGTTATACTCGCTCCACACTTACCCCGCGAATCGCGCGAGAAGGCGCACCTACGCGCTACTTTGTCGCTACTACTTACTAGAGCGAGTAGACCATGAGAAACATTTGTGTGCGTCACAGTACTGGGTAAGATAATAATGATACAATTTATGAAGTACCTACAGTAATAATTTACAGGAAGGCAGCTGAATCTGATTGACTTGATGACTCCCTGCCAAGAAGCTCGACAGAGCGGAGCTCCTATTTTTTTAGGTGGTTTAAAACATCTGTCTGTCTGTCAACATCAACATGGATTTTAGACACAATATAGAAGATATGTTAGGATTCCTTTCGATTCGTAATTTGAAAATGGTAATATTGAAATTAATAAACAAACTATCAAAAAAGGTGTCATTTAACAAGTTGGAAATAATAGGAGGAACTGTACTTACACGTCGGAGTACCGCTACACTTTACATCGATTAAGGAACCTATTGACAGGAGGAGCCCCTTAGGGTCAGGGTCTGCCAGGGGGCTGCGGCTGCGGGTTGTTCGCAAGAGTTACCGAGGCAATGGCACACGAAGAGCTCCAGAAGGAACATAGTGGGTTTTAGTTAGTAGAGTCTGACACTCCCTCCAGCTGCATCCCCAGAGGCATTGATGGCAAAAAGGTACCTATTGATTTAAACTTGGCGGTACCTCGACGTTAAAGTAAAGCTTCGTTCTCCTTTTAATTTTTTCAATGTCGGCTATTGCGAGGGGGATTTTATTAAAATTGTAATTAAATGTTTTTAAAGCTTAATCCTGAATGCTTATCCTGATAAATTTACGAGCGAGAAACATCAAGTAAAGAAATATAATATGCGTAGAGAGACCCAAGATTTCGCAAGGTCTCTATTACCTCGCAAATAAAATAAGCGCTACACTGAGAGCGTTTTATCGACAGATTTATATATTGTTTGGAAAACGACACTTTGATGGCGGCGCAAACAGCCAGCGGCGGATCCCTAATGGAGTAAGGTGAGATCCCGTTTACATCATAACCATTCGTTATTTTTTGGAATTTTTGAATAGATAATAAGAATAACTATAAAAAGTCATTTATTCAAAGTAGGCTGAAAACGCCCGTCTTTTTTTGGTAAAGAATAATAGTTTACCCACTACAAAAAAAAAAAAAAAATATATATATATATATATATACATATATATATTTAACACGGGGTCAGCTAGTTTCTAATAAAAAAACAACAACAAAAAATGTTATTATTTCAAAATTCTTTTATATTATTAGGTAAAACCAATAGCATCAAATTAAGTTGCTGAAAATTCTATCAGCTTAGCTAATCCCTGTGATTGTACTGAAGTGATCAATATGATTTGTTACACTGCCTTATCCTAGATAGAGTGGAAATCCTAACTAATCTAATAAAGAGCTGTTTGTTTCAACTACTGGACCGATTTGAAGATTCGATTATTATCTTAATACCTTTTATATTATTATTTTTATTTCTCATGAGATGCTGATTAAAAAGGATATAAGATTTATTATTATATTTATCGAACATTTATTTTTACTTAAAATATGGTGGAAAACCTTAAAATAAATATTGCTTTACTATTTCACAATTTGTGGTTCCGACAGAAAGGTCAGGAGATTAATTTTCAATGGTATTTAGTAAAATTTATCTGGATAAAGTAGGTAGGTAAGCACTTAACTTTAAAAGGTCAATTCTAAAAGGGTTTATTTCAGTAAAAAATTATTACTTATCTATTTTTAAAATGCGAAGTTTTTTCAATAACAGGAGAGTGATTAATCTGTTTTAGATAGCTTTTACGAAAAAAAAGTGTATCTATCTGCCTAGTACCTATAAGTATAGGACAATAACGATAAATTAAATTAACAACGGGTAATGGAATAAATAAGAAAGTTATAAAATTTTTAATTGTTTGCAAATTGTGTCAATAAGAATTGTCACTTATTTTTTTATTTTAGATAATCCTACTTAAAAAGTTAATAATCTGCAAAACAGGAGACGTCCCTATACACGAACTTGCGTTAAAAACTCTGTTTTTTTTTTTTCGATTTTCCACTGTGTCCAATAAAGCGATTAATTAAACATTAAATAATTTGGTTAAGTAATAGCTTTTGTTTTAGTTTTTTCACAGATTTTTCGCACTAAGCTGTATACCTATTTTGCTTTTACTAACAATTTTTCTATCAAAGTGACTTTATTTAAAGATGCTTTACCTAATGAATATAATAATTTTATTTTTATCTAGTCAATTAACCAAATGGAAAGGAAAGTTAATTTCTCCTGCTATTTTCAACCCGAACGAGCGAACTGAGCTTTTTATCACCTAACGCCATCTCTCAAACCTCCAAGGAAAGTCGATCTTTCAGCGAATAGTTCCTTGAATTTCAGGCCATGTCGCCTGTATCGCTTGAAGCTTCGCAATATTTAGTTCAAGATATTCCTTCAAGATGTCACGTTTACTTTTAGTACCAGAATTTAACTACGATAACCTTTTTGCGTAAGTAGGTATGTTAAGCTTGGTAATCTATATGTAAAATTATATATAGGCGCAATGAGATTTTCATATGATCATTTCCTTCAAAAACTTACTTTACAAAACTACGTAACAGATTTAATCATAATATAAAAATACATTAAAAGTCATTATGACATTAGATATAGGTAAATCAAAACATGACCATGACTACTTTTTAAAACAAATCTCCTTTTCTAATAAGCTTATCTGCTTCTTCAAACTAATCATCAATAAATTGGTCCACTTACTGATCGCCAAGATTTTTAATTAAAAGTTTATAAAATAGATATTGTGAACGTCGACCGCCCAAACCGATTTTAAAATCAATATTTTTGCAGATGGACGTCGCAGCATCAATCTTCATGAAAATGAAATTTCTCATCGACGACTTTGGTAGGTATTCTAGAGATGTAACCTCTTTACATCTTATATCATATTTTGTGACAGGCCGGAACATCTATTAAATATAGAATCGTTTTAAGAATAAAGTAGTTAGTCTTTAGTTTGATACTAAGTCGCCCGTCAGCTCCCAAACATACAACTTGAATTTAAATATTAATATTTAAATTTATTATAAAATAATATTATCGATCCCAAGAGCGGTACCTGGAGGCCTGTATCTTCACAACTAGAAGATAGGTTTCCACAGTATACATCTTATTTTATATACCTACTCGTATATTGATTGTTTTTTTTTTATTTTAAATCTAATTGTCGAATATGGTATATTCTTTTTATAATAGCAAAAAATAAAAAACCTATTTATTTTATCCTTTTCAAATTTAAAATTTTCAATATTCCAATCCTCATTCTGTATTCAAATAGTTTACTCCCCATCACTAAACTGTGATAAGCGAGATTCTATTATCCACCCAATATGCATGCAAAGTAAAAGGGGACGACATTTCCATTTTCATTTTTCGATGGAGACGAGTGCCCCTGTCTCCCCTTGTTAAATTAGGTCAATGTCGCATTCAACTGGTGAGGGTGGAGTGGGGACTCAGCTATGTAATTTATATTTATTCCTTTTCGGTTGGTTTCGTCATTACAAATGATTGATTAGAAAAGAGGTTTTTTCGATGTCAAGCATTTACTTGGATCTCATTCATCATGCATGCTCAATAGTTTTGAAATGTGACACACACTCAAGGCAGTGTCCGGGCAATGACTAGCCTATTTTAGACACATATAAGGTCTAACAGAAATAGTGCACCATATTTTTAAAACTCATCTAGTACATGGTAAGGATCAGGTTTGCCACAAAAAAGTTAAATGGCCTACCTATGGGGCCAAAGTTCGAGCATTTCATAGACACTGGCGTTATGCGTACAATTTGGCGACTGTTATGAAAAATTAAATAAAGCATTTTGTAGTTTTCATGACTTTTTGTGGTAACAAGATCCTTAGCATGTTCTAGATGACCTGTAAAACTATGGTGCACTATTTTTGTTAGGCCTTATATATCAACTATTTTACATTGCATAAATTAGTCTGTTTTTGTAACGCGGACCCAGTTAACTTCCTCCGTATGTGTCAGCAATGTATGTAAATATACCCACAGGTGATAAAGCAAGCTTAACTTGTTTGTTAGCAGCCCGAAAAATTAACAATTTAATGATAGTAGTCTCTTGGGTGACACGTTCCTTCATAATATTTTATTTATTTCAGTAACTTTGTGGCGGAACTTGGCGACTAAGTAGCAACAGCCGTGAGAATTGTAAAACATCGTACGTGACTCTTCTGCATCGTATATGAAATGTATTTCTCGAGTTTTTTTTTATTCTGAGTCTTTATTCTCAGTACAGGAAAACCCAAAATATATGCCATCCATTAATTTTCTTTCGCGCAGACTGACAATACCAGCATCACGGCTGATAACGCCCAAACAATTTTACTCAAAAATTTTTGGACGATATAGAGGTAAATAAGAACAATGAGTTTTATGTGAAAATTGTAGTTTCATTAAACAATACTACTAGGAATTGATAATAGGATATTTAGAAATAGATACAAAGACTTATTACCTTAAGATAATTTTATGATGAAGAATATGGCATCGCCAGCTGGAGCCAGGAGGAGCTTTTATTTCCTCTAGGAAATAGTCTTTTGTGGGGCCTTGTCGGCATTATGAGAATTACCTTCTTATTAGTCTAAGGGCCAGTTTCACAATGCATGAAATCGAAATGAAATTCAAAATTAAATTCAAAAATGGAACAGAATGTGTATAAAATTATCTACTAAATAAACTAATTGCAACTTATTCTTAGGTGGTGAAACAGGCCCTTATTATTTGGTATTAATTAAAAAAAATGTATTTATTTATGGTAAGGCTAAAGTATAGTATATCAAGAAGTCTAGACTGTTCCACAATCCCACATACCTATTTCTACGTCATAGGTAGGCAATTGATGTTAAATAGCACGGAATCGAATCCCACGCGTCGTTTGAACGTCATTTCACCCTCAATTTGTTGGAGAAATAGCGTCGACATGATTACTGAAATTACATATAACTGTATATCTAATGTAAGTACGTCAAGTAGGTACCTAATTTTAATGAGTTTTATGAGAAATATTTCTTCTATGTACATACACCAGCCGGTACAAACGCGAATCTGTCGAATCTTAACCTTCTGGTATTGTGATAAGGTTGAAAATCTATTACAGAGGTTTGATAGACTAAGGTAGGTTGATGTGTTGGGGTCTGTATTTATTTCCTTCGTTCAATATTTATGTATTTTCTTTACTGAATAAAATTAAGGATCTTTTTTTTTCTTATTAATTTTCGAATAGTGTTTTTGATGTAGACAGCTTGTGTGGGGAGGCTTTTACTTTGATTACCGGTGGAAATTATATTTTTTTATAGCCTACCATCGATTTTATTGCTAAAATATGAATCGTTATAATGATCGTGATCGAGGCTGCTTGAGACTATTAATTTCAATGAATTTATTTAAAGTATATTTAATAAGTAGGTAAGTCATATAATAGATAAGAAGTGCCAACAATTATATTTGACATCTACAGCTTGAATATTACTATATTTCAATGATAGTATATTATAATAATATTATACAGTTCATACTAATAGATAGGTCATTACAATCGTGAAACCAATTATTGCGTGGGTACAGTAAACAGCAATAGAAAAAGAAATCGTGTGACAATCAATGTTTTTTCGCTGTGATTTACAGTAGATACATCTAGCCTATATAAATTATTGACCTCGTATTGACGTCCAGAGTATATAAAAAATGATCACGCAAAATTGATGCTATGTAAAGCTATTCCGCTTTATAAAAGTTTAAAAGTGGCACCGGTACCCGAAAATCTATGTGGGAACCGGCTAGCATGGTATGGGCATGTAATGCGGAGGAATGAGGATCATGTTGTGAGGAAGGTCTTGAACATGAATGTGGACCAAAGAAACGATGGATGGATTGTGTGAAGGTTGATATGGCTAGAAAGAATGTAACTTGTAAGATGACGGCAGATAGAAGAGCGTGGAAGACCAAAACATGCTGCGCCGACCCCAAATAAAACTTGGGATAAGGGCAGGAGGATGATGATGATGATGTAAAGCTATTCCGCTTTTAAAACCTGTCACCATATAGGTATCTACACATATTAAAAAACAACCGATGTAGACAGTACATGCGTGTCTACCCACTGAATTATTAATCACGTGTGTAAACGTAAAATTACAAAAATAACGACAGCAGTCATTTATTCTGAGCATTTTCATAACTAGGGGCTGTTCACAAGCACATTTTCAATTGCGTGTCATTCGGTCATTTTTGGAGCGTTGTGGCATAATTGTGTGAATTTATTTATTCATATAACATTCAACAAGAAATCGTAATGAGATATGATACCAGGCTGTTTTCCAATCTATCACTTGCAACCTGAAAATGTTACCCTGTTTCTTTAAGTCTTCTAAGGTTTCTGCCACCGGTTTAACCCGCGATCCATGAGAACTTCTTCGCGTATCAGGGCAAAAAGTAGCCTATAGTCTTACACAAATCTATCTATTGTAGCTATGTTACATAGCACAAGCTTTTTATAACGAGCTATCTTAATCGGACATTAGTCCCTGAAATTAGCGCATTCAAGCAAACAAATTAATATAAGTATGGATTACAGCCTATTTATTGGGTATTTATTACAGATGCAAGTATCACAAAAAAATTAAAAAAGTAGATAAATAACACAGTTGATTTACTCGTAGTGTACAGTCTTGGACATTTATGTTTGAGCCACCTGTCATTTTTGCATTAGTACCTATAATCAGTTATATTCTTGCATAGTGACTTCCCCAAGAGTAACCAATGACTAGTCAAACCAATAACTATGACCATTTAGTCACTATTTCCAATTAATACTCCTTTATTATTTTGTACACAAGCACCAGCCGAGTCTATTGGAGATCGTGTTTAATCTTGTAATCTCGTGAATTTATTAGTAAGCCACAAAATCAGAAACCAGTTTAACTATTAATGTCCGCGACTGTCCCTACTGGATTAGTTTTAATTAAATTCGGCTCAATTACTGCGAAGACTTCGTTTACCCTTATTTGTGAAAGTGTCTTTGTGTACAGGTAGATACCTACACAAGATTAAGACTGTTTGCTTAGAAACTTGGGTTCAAACTGTGTGGATGACTGCACAGCTTAATTAGGAATGTAGAGGTAGGTACCTTTATTTTATTAAACTAAGTTTATAAAACAAATTTAGCTAAGGGGACATAACATTACATAAAAAGAGCTTGTATATTTGGCGCTTATATATTTTCTTCCGCGTAAATCTGATTCGCTATATTGAAATTTAATTGCAAACTATTCATAAAAGAAATAGATTTACAATTTTCAATACATTCTTTATTGAAAATTATGGATTTAAAGTAATTTCGCTGAAACTCTTAGATATCCATGTCGAAGTACTAAAAACAAAAAAATATATTACTAAAAAAACAGTAAAAGAATGCATGTATTAGTAGCGTCTGAGAAACAATCATCAAAATCGGATATCTCTAACAAAAAGATCTAAAGTATAATGTTTTATCCCGAAATAACATTTCGGCTATTTCAGGAATTCCGATGGAACCTTCGAAATGCCGTATCTAATTCCTTCTGAGGGTTTCTGTGGGACGTGTTGACGGGATGACGAATAGTTCAGTATTGTTCGTATAAATCTCGTTTTTTTTTATTATTATTAGATTTATGATGGAATAAAATAAGTAGGAAGGTCGTTGCGTGATATCAGTGAGTTAGCATCCGTTGTCATTATTGTTTTATATTATTATTGTTAATGTAATGTTTTCTGCTTTTGTTGTTCATTTTAATTGAAAATTATCAGCAAAAGTATCAGCACTATTATGCTTTTTTTTCGTCTCAAATAATTTGAGATTGGACTTGTTATTGGACATGACGTGTTGCTAGTCTGTCTGTTAGTATGTGTTGCTAGGGAGTTTGTTGTCTTTTGTTTTGACGTTCGAAAAGTGCAGATTTTTCCAGAATATTAATCTGCAGTTTAGAACTTCTTGTTTGAAAACGCTACACAATTTACAGACGCCAGCACATCAAGCTACCCGAAACTGACAAATTTTCCCAATCAACTTTGAACCATATGGTTGAGCGATAAAATTGAAAATCTTTTAAGGAAATTTGACAGACTGACGTAGCTTGGGCTGGCGACTGTACATAATAATATAATGATCTTTGTATGTTGTGTTGTTGTATATAATTTTACTACGTAATTTTCAAGATAACGACCGAACTTGAGCTATATATTAGTACTTAGGATTACAATGTGATGTAACGACCTACATACTATAAACATACTACCTAATTATATTGTACTAGCTTCCTTCCGCAGTTTCACCCGCCTCCCGTGGGAACTATTCCACGCACCGGGATAAAAAGTAGCCCTTTCTGATAAATGGGTCTATTTATTTAACACAGAACAAATTTTTCAAATCGGCTCAGTTGTTTCTGACTTTAGCGCGCTAAAGCAAACAAACAAACGAACTCTTCAGTTTTATGATATATTTAAGCAAAGATTATACACCGTGCTTAACAAAAATATGAACATAAGTACCAAAGCATAGGATAATTAGCAGTAATACAGGGAGATGTAGAAATACGAGTTTATCAAAGAAGACAGTAAGTAATAATCCGAAGTTAGTATATAAAAAAAAATGGCGACAAACGCGTAGACGTCTGGAAAGTATCCAATTAATGTCTCGAGTAATTTAGACGAGGCTGACGAGGAAAGTATAAGATGAATAGCTACTGGGCTTGTCTGGGTGAAATACATCGTAGAAAGTATTCCTGTTTGCTAAATAGTAGCTGCAGTCATCAATATTGAGTAGGTTTTAACAAGGCTGAAGGTTAGATCATAATTATAATCGATTCTATTTTTTTTTATTTCCGTAACCATCCTGATAGGTACAGACATCAGCACTGAGCTACTAAATAGATTTTCAACTTTATGGCTGAAGCATATGGTTCAAAGTTGATTGGGAAAATTAGACAGTTTCGTCTTAGTAGTCTGATTCTAAAAAAAAATAACAGAAATCAGTTTACCTGATCAGCAATTTTTTTTATACTGTAGATATTGTAGTAAAAAAAAAAAACGTATTATAGGTATCAGGCCATTAACACGATTTTGGTAAAGCTAAATCTCTTTACGTATTCAATCTCATGACGTGCTTAAAATCATTATTGTAAAGCTAGCTTACGTATGCGGATTCATCTGCTTTCTTAAGGAACTAATTCCCGTAAATGAATAGGGATGAATGTTTATCTCCTAGTTTTAAGCTAACTCTCTACCAATTTTCAGCGCAAACGACGAAGCCGTTCTTGAGTTATAAGCAATTAAACACCATTTTTTCTTTAATATAGATTATACACGATGTAGACACAACGAAAATTTACTCAATGGCCTGTTACTTAATAGTAATAATTCATAATACTTATAAAGTTTTGCTTTGTTATAACTTATAACGTAGACGGAATAAGTTGCACTTTCATTATAAATGATATAATTATCTCAAAGTACTTCTCAAATCTAATAACTTAATTCCACTCAAATGCTATTTATCACTGATTACCCAATATTTGTATTGAATCCATATGGTAACCATGGTCACTCATGCATGACTCCGCCATAGACTGATAACCTTGAACTTATAGATATGATACCTACTCATTTTAGATAATGTGAATAACTTAATACATAATAAAGGGGGAGCAATAAAGAGGGGAGGTGCCGCTGAAGGAAAACTCGGTACAGTTTCGGAGTCAGAAAATTAGGAACTCGAAATATTTTTTTTAACCGTGAAATAAGTTTATTTAAAAACATTACAGGAAAGGAAAAACACAGTATTGAAATATTCAATTGAAATAAATAAACTTGAAAGTTTTTCTTTCTACGGTACCTAGTAAATAGAAATAAAGCTTAGTACTTACGCTCATTCTATTCCAAGGAAACTAAAACCACTCATTTACTTAACGAACTCTCAACACTATCATAAGACGAAAATATATGAAACTCGCACAGCACAACACATCCTACAACTGTCTACATCCAGACACAACCGAATATTGGCCGAAAATGTTCTAAACCAAGTCACAATCCACACCCACGCAATACCAATGACAACCGCAGTATAAATGAACAAAAACTACGGATTTATCGAAGTACTAAAGCTTCTAGTCCCAAGAAAACAGTGCATAGTCGATAACATGATCTGTTCGGGTCAAAAACTCAAATTTTGAGGTTATCTAAGGGATCGGCTAAAGTAGGACACATTGAGAGCAACCCCGTGACAATAAGGTTCAGAATTGCACGTGATGGTGTGCCTGTGTGCGTAGTTCAACGTCACCGAAATGCGCTTGTGTGCGGTGTTGCCGTGTGAGATAGGTATGTGTAGGGTGGTATTTGAATGTGTGTGTGACTGAATTCTTGTGCACACGGGGAGAGAATTTTCACGATGAATCTTGCTGGCTTGCCTTTGGATATGAAACATTAACATTTTCATTTGTTTTTTTTTTATATAAAAATCAGGTTGTAAATCCTGACGTTGTGTTCTTTTTATGCAGAATAAATAAAAGTTTTATAACAATGACCATTGAACATACATTGTATGTTTTATTCATAACAAAAATTTAACTTTCTAATGGAGAACTACTAAGTGAGAGGATTAAGAAAATCAAATCAAAGAAAATTATTTCAGAAAATCACAGCAGTCATTCATTGAGCAAAGGAACTTGACTACAGATAACATACATCTACTTACTATGTTTTTAGATGATTGATAGCAATTGTACTAAATTCTTAATCCGCGTCCGTGGAAATCTAATACCGTGTGTACCATGCGGCTGAAAGAGATCGATCCGAACGCCTGAGGGTATACCTTACTTCATAAACTCACCATTTTCGCGTCCCAACCATCCTAGCTTGTACTGTGTCTAATTTAATACACCAGAAAGAGACACGAGATATTCCAAAGTGAGAATTATCGTTCCATCGAAATCAATTCCAGTGGTAAGCACTTTCCTATTTTCATTTGTACGAGTGAATTGAACACGCACACATAGATATTAGCGCAACAATATTTTATCTGTCCGAAAAAGGTTCACAAATAAAAATGTTTTTCTTTTCATAAGTAAATAAGACTGAAAATTCAGTGACAAGTATCCTTTGTGATTGTTAATTGAGGATAAGTGAAAAATGTGAGACAAGGATAGTGATATGGCATGATGGTAGGAGAAGAAGGGATGGTGATATTTGGAATTACATTGATAGTATTTTTTCTATGTGTGTGAGGGCTGTAATGGGTGCGTGACTTATCTTTATTTGTACATTTCACCATGTCCGACATTAAGTAACCATTAGTTTGTTGAGATGAATCTCATTGTATCTAGTTGCGAATGTGTTGAGTCTGATTAGGCTTTGTCAGCCAAAATTACTTTCTTATTACTTATTTATTACTGAGCTCATTTATTAGGTAGGTAATAATACCTTAGAACAGACGTGGGTATTAGAATTGAGTTTGCTTATGGTAGTGGATTTAGTATGAATAATATGTTAAGGAAATCAATTTAACTTCTTATTTATTTAATAGTTTATGTACACAGCCAATAAGACAAGAAGTGAAATAGAACAATCAAGTACAAAGGCGCTGATTGTGAGTCAACAGGATAGCAGAGGATAACCCTAATATTTAAATTAAAATACGTTTCTTTTCAACGCTATCATTTAGTTTCCATACATTTTAAACGTAGGCCTGTTGATCCACACGTGTCTAATATCAGCACGGACTTCGCATACCGTTCTTATCTGCAAATGTGAAACGAACAGCCAGTCGCGATTCAATTTATTTTTATCAAAATGCACTTGACATGCGCGGCTGACCTCCGAATCGATGCCTCTTTGTTATTGTTTTATCTCTTTCTAAGTCTACAACCGTCCTATGCGTCTGTTTCACCCATCAAGGTGACGATAACGTCATTTCCATCCAATGGCAAGCGAGCCCGCTGGCTTGGTAGTTCACATTTATTCTAATAGATGGCACTAGTAGTAGTTGTTTGGTGGCGTTCGTGTCGGAATGCGCGCTTGGCAAGATCAATTGATTTCTGACCTTTTCATTGTATTTGGCTTAGTAATGGAGCTATTTAATTACGCCTTGGTACGCGATGTAGCATGCACTAGAATAATAATTATTCTGCTTCTGTGTTACACACCTACTTTGACCGTATTTTATTTTATTCATTGTCATTTGCTGGTATTTTTTTTTATTTATGGTGTTGACGATTTCAGCTTGCTTGCGCCTGTCCTGATATTTTACCTATTTATCATTTACTAAATCAGATTATTTTGGAGGTTGATTCAGGGAATAACTTGGAAATCTAAATGTAAATGAAGTAGGTATATTTAAAAAAAACTTATTACGAATCTATTTCTGAGTAAACCGTACCTATTGAGTTTTTCGTACGGGCGTTATCATGCATGACATGCGAAAGTCCTAGGGTGAAAGCGCTCGGATAAGGTAATAAATCGGCTTCAGGCAATGGCAAATCACCCTTAACATTAGATTTCAGAGTCTTCCTCGTTTGCCCTTTCTAATTATTTAACTAACAGGTAAGTACAATCTTACCTTAGAACATATCAAAACACTAAGAACAAAACAAATGCATTGTAATTTAAGTATTTTCCATAAAACCAACAAGAATGAAATTAGTCAAACGATAAGAAACACTCACTCCACGGCCATCCAAATCCGAAACCACATTACATCTTCAAAAAAGCTTTAATTAGGTATAAAGTAAAACCTGCAGATTGTAAGACCACACCTACTCCCGACAATGTGCATATGCACTTATCAGATATGTCACGTAGCATCACGCAATCGAGACAGCATCATTTGATACCGCGCCTTAATTGTCTCGTGAAATTGTTTGAAAGTCTTATCTTCATAAATGTCAAGGAGTGTATCATCAGATATACCTTGGACAGTAGCTCTATGAGGAGTTTTTTGAGGAGTGTCAGTTGATGCAGATTGCCTAACACCATTTTTTGTCAAAACCTGGGTTCTTTGCGGGATTAACCTGGCGGTATTCATCATTATCATCACAGCCTCCTCTCCCAAGGATAAGGATAGAGCTTTAATCACCACGCGTGCTCAATGCGGGTTGGCGATTTCAGACTTTATAGTCCAGGTTTCCTCGAGATGTTTTCCTTCACCTTTAATCAGTCATTGGTGTCCAAGATAAACTTAGAAAGTACGCGTAACTTAGAAAAGTTACATTGGTACTTGCCTGACCTGGAATCGAACCCGCAATCACGAGCATGACCACCACGACTTCGGTGATATTATTTATTTTCGACGAATTCTGCGGGCGCTTGGAAGCTACGAAAAGTCTTCTTGTATGATTTTATGCCTAAAAATTGATAATCATTCATAATGTAGGTTATATTTATCACTTGCGATGTAATGAAGCACGCTGAAAATCGGACATGCAGCGTGGTATGTAGCAATGTCCGTTTTTTTATCAACCTACCTAATAGTTCAATAATAATTTTTGAAATAATACATTTTATGCACTTGTCAATATTACAGTCGTTAACAACATAAGCAAATAAACTTTATCACGTACTAACGAAAAACCATAAACTAGATTATAACGCAAACTCTCCAGCGCACTGAAATGGGATCGAAACCAATAAATAGGAGAGTGTATTTTATAGTCTCCGATAAAATATTATAGCTTATGTAAAGGAAAGGAATGCTCTCAACGTTATTACTAGGTTATTGATAAGCTAATACCGAATCGCGTAAGGTTTTTCTCAATCCCGGTTCTATCTGCCTAGACTTTTTGCAGCTATCCTTATCACGATTCCTGTTAGGTTTAATCAAATGCCACTTTATTCTTAATCTGATCTCTCCAGTCTATTATAGAAAAAGAGTTTCCTTCGAGATAAATAGGATTCTGTTATCAGTTTAGAATTTTGTCAATTTCACAATCTTCAAGCTTGTGTTCGACGGTTAGTACTTATAGATTGCTAAACTAATTTGCCTTTTAAGGATCTGACGAAAATCGAGAATACGGAGTTTTTAATTTCACATCAAGGATCATCTTGATGTGATGTGGACCAAATAAAATTGTTGGCACCTACTAAAACTGGAGTTTTTGAAGACAGAAGAATAAAGCCTATGTAAAAGCAATCGCTGTTGCACTATTCGTGATAAAATAACTTAGTACAAAAGGTAATACTACCTCTTTTCAGTTTAGCTTTGAATTTCAATCCGTCAGAATACAATAAAAACCGTTATCGAGTCCAAGAATTACCTAAACCAACACCCGTAACGGTTTAACCCCAAAATAAAGACGATGACTTTTAATTGAAAAATTACACGAGCACAATAGCCGGAAACACGGAATAAATCCAGACATAGCCCCAGGGCTACAAAAAGACCCTTAAAAAGATATAAAAAACCAAGATGTATTGGAGCGACCGCCTACCGCAGCCAAAAATAGACTACGAATAAAACAAACCCTCTTAGGTTCCACCAAGTAAATCCAGGCAACCGCCAACGAAATTTCAACTCTAAAACTGAAAGCATACAGCTGGTTTTTCCTTGTTGTGTGCCTAGAGCTTGGGATGTTTCGGCGGTTGTGATGCAAGCATCCGTGTTTACATGTCGGCAGAAGAAATTATTCCCAGGACGTGTTTAGCAGTAGGTTTTAAATAACGTAGCGCACGCGAGCTTTTTCGGGCCACTGATAATACGATGCCGGATTATTTGGGTTTCACACCATTTGAATTTCAATGAGTTCCAGTAAACATATTGGATTATCCGTCACATTCTTTGGAAGTAGTTTCTTCTACATCTACTTCAGATTCATTAGATGTTCCCGGGTTATTCGCAGGAGACCCTGGCTCACAAAGACCTCCATAAGGAATAAAGTTGGTTTAAGTCAGTAAGAGTCTGATACACAGATACACCCTCAGTTGCACCCACAAGGGCAGGCGTCATTTGTCAATTTCCCATGTTAAAAAAGGTGTGTTAGATGTCCCATTTTATTAACCAATAATATAATCTTCGGTATCGCTTCAAATTAAGATTTATGTTTAAAAAAAAATAACGACAAGATCCGGATACTTTTTCATCTAGAACTGCTCCCCAATCAGATCGGAATCAGTTAGGGATCGTTACACGGCTATCATTATTCTAAATCACTAGTTTTCTTTAAGCTCTTTTCGTTTTGCCACTATCATACTGTTTACAAAGTGGATATGAACACTGAATCTGCGCTTCATGTTATGTAGACTCCTTCAAGACTGCTACTATCTGTTTATCTATACTAATATTATAAAGCTGAAGAGTTTGTTTGTTTGTTGGTTTGTTTGTTTGAACGCGCTAATCTCCGAAACTACTGGTTCGATTTGAAAAATTCTTTCAGTGTTAGATAGCCCATTTATCGAGGAAGGCTATAGGCTATATACCATCACGCTAAGACACACGGGAGCGGAGCAGTAACCAAAGATGCGGGTGAAACCGCTGGGGACAGCTAGTTCGAAATAATTAGGTTTACTGGCGATCATCGCTTTTACTTACGCTATTACATAAATCGCTATTTTGGACACGCTATCAAATTTGATAAATAATACTTAAGCTTATATACAACCAAAACCCACGACAACAAAGAAGACATAGCGGCAGTGAGCATTACGACGATTCACACTGTTTCGATATTTTAACAATCGTTGGTGAGCCAAATCATGACCATAACTTTGGACGGCAGAACTTGCTTACTACTATGTCACTACTATTCAGACTTAAAATGCTTCGATGGTATTACAAGAACGGTCGACCAGATCAAATTGTCTCTTGGTAATCATTGTCTCAATGGACATGTAGAGTAGAAAATGATATGCAGACTTACATGACAGATAAATGATTTACTTGTAATATCTTTCTAATTTCAACACTTCCACTCCTTCCAGAGAAAAAATCTTGGCTGCCAGACAGACGGTATACGAACGAACTGATGTTGGCGATGGCGCAATGATCGCAAAACCGGACTCCTGAACTGAGTATGATGAGCGGTATTTGTGTGATGAGAACGCAGACCAGTGCACTGTAATATGTTGTTCATCAGTTCTTTAAGCATCCATACCACCACCTTTGATTGGGGATAAAACAAAGGTGTCCCGATATTATTATATCAAAAAAGTTTATCTTTTCCCTTACTTATACAGAACCCTGAAAATAGTATTATTTTAATTACTTAGTCTACTTATTGTTTCAATTAAGTAGATGCAATAAAAAACAAATGTCCATTACACATAAATACCACTGTTTCCACACGCCATCCCCTTAACAATTTCAATTGATTAGAAACTACGCTACCGATAACGCAACATGTTTTTCTTCACTTAACGTTTATTAATCCTTCTATACCTACCTTGTCACGATTACCAAGACAAGTCATGACAATCATAACAAATTACCCAACAACGGCAATTACGTCACACATAATCAACAGAATTTTATTCCAGATGGAAAGGAATGTACAGTCGTAAATTAAATAATAAATCTTCAGTAATTATACCTAGTGTTTGTATCGTGAACACCGCGACAAGGTCACCGCGTACGGCACAGAGGATTGACAACGTCGCGTGACGGGGTGACAGAGAGAAGGATACTCCAAAGTAAGGCGTTAGAAAGAGATGTCAACATTCCTATTGTGCATTCAGAAGAGAACGGATGTTGTGAAGTCGTGACCCGCGAGAAAGCGGCAGATACAAGCCGATTTTTTTAACGAGAATAAATTAGAAAGGAATAGGTGAGTTTTTTGCTTGGTTTCAACCACTGTAATACGAAATGTAGGGTAAGAAATGTACTCGTGCGTGTATATTTGTAGGCCTAAATGACATTGCGTAAGTTAGTAGCATTCTCTTGATTGTTTTTATAGTCTGTAGTGTTTTTGCCAAGGGATGGAAATTTTTTATATGTAGATATCGGTAACGTCAATTACATTGTCCTAAAATTATAAGTTCTATAGAAAAATAACTACAGCATAAAATCTTAACTTAATTCTGCTTCAATTTGCAGTTAAGAAGATTCGGATCAAGTGCATTGGAATAGAGAAAAAATATACTGTTATTCTTTAATAAACATAATATAAATAATTATATAAAACAAATCACAGCTATTATTACTTGAGAAAAGATCATAATGTGAAATGCCAACAAATTACAAACATTTATAGAAGTGGATATGAGAGGATTTTTCGACAGAGATTATTCATAAATGAAATGCAATAATAATAACAGGCAATTATTACTTGATATATAATTCCAAGCACTATTATTATAACTCAGTTTAACACTAATACGGATAATAATGAAGCAATAATTATAACAATAAGTACCAGGCTAGCAGCGGAGCGCGGAATTCGCTAGTCCGTCGTTTAGGCCTAAATATTGGAAAACGCGTAGGGCGCGCGCTGTAAGGGGAACGAGTCTACTGTTAATTAGTATTGTAAAATAGAATTTTGTTATTGTATTAGTATAACGGAGAGATTATACTTAATTTCTAATAGGGGATTATAATTATTGTTGATGTTATAATATATTAGAGCGGGTTTAATAGGAATGTTTTATACATTGAAGTTGGAGATTTATATTTGTGCTACTAGTTCAGTCCTTATTTTTTTTCAGGTGTTTCGAAGCAAAATAAAAGGCATGTTTTTTAAATTTGTATTATAAGAAGTTCCCAGAAAATAAAAGCAAGATTGTGTTTGGACTGTCGGAAAACACAGAAAATGGTGTGTTTGATACAATATTGTCTTTAAAGTATTTGGAAATGTTAGCAACTAAATAATGATTTGCTTAGTTTCGTTGTTTAGTTAAAAGTATACGTAATATTCTATGATAAAATTTATTATTTTCGCCAAATAAAAACTTGCGGATAAAAATATACGGAACGATATTTCAGGGTAGGTACACCACGCGTGTGACGAATTAAAATTCGAGTGATCAAAGCATAATTTATCAATATTAATATGAACAGTTGAGTATGTAAGTAGATAAATAGTTAAAACTTTATTGTGGTCAACGGTCAAATAATTGATTACCAAAAGGACATTTTGTATTCTCAAACTAAGTTCTTTTGAAGCTATGGTATGTAAAGATTTGACTGGTAGTCCAATTGGGAACTCTGGCTACAGGCACCGCAAGGCAATTTTTTTTCTTGTCTTTTTTCTTGTGAAATAGGCGAACGGCGATTCTACCAAAATGCTGAATTAGATTTTACATATAGGTAAGTTCTTTTTTGCTATTTCAGTTACATGCATACCTATAGGTACTCACAAGGTAACAAACCTTTACTGAATTTGACTATTTCCATTATTATGTAAAGAAAATCTAATGAGATTTAAGCGATTTTGCTTTGAGTGTGCTGGTTCGTTTCCAGGCCAAGCAAGTACCAATGTTATTTTTATAAAGTATATGTTTTCTCCAAGTCCATCTTGGATTCTTAAATACCAATATCTTCGTTAAGGCGAAGGAAAGCATTTTGAGGGAAACTGGTTCTCGCAAGTCTAAAATTGCTAATCTGCCTTGAGCACGCGTGGTGATTACCGCTCCATATCATCTCTTCTCCGTGTGAGAAGAGGCCTGTCCCCTGCAGTGGGAGGATAAAAAGTCGGATAACGATGAAAATTTTTAGCGCGTTAGTTTTTGCTGCAAATACAAACTAACAAACAAACACCCCTTAACAATATAAGTTTTTGAGTTAAACCCTAAACTGTTAGATTAGAACGATGTTTAATCTCGATCCCACAAATAAAAACACTGTGAAATATTAATTACAATTCGTGTCGGTAACAGCGTCCTCTCGGAGGGAGGGTGGTGAGGGATGAGGGATGATCGGCATGTAGTTAAATATTGTTGAACACGTCCTTATCTTCTGTGCAAGTAGGTCTGGTTTTTATTGGGGATCTAAATTGCATCGATGGAAGTTATGATAATATTTTTTTTTATGTCTTGTAGAAGTGATTTTTTGTAAAAAAATATTTTTTGCTTTTTATTTTAAAATATATACCTATTTTTAAAAGATAGTGAATTGAAATTTTTTATGTAGTTACATGCGCTGTATTTTTTTAGAAAAATATAATTAAGTAAAAAAAGCAGTCAAGTAGTGTTAGTCGGAATAGCGCATCTAGGGTTCCGTATCATTCGTAAATACCCTTTAAAAATGCATAAGAAATGATGCAAACACGGCTGTGGTTTTTGATTGTATAGAATTGCCTAAAGATTTGATTTTATCACAGAGCAAAGGTACCGCAGACATTACCTGAAGAAGGTACATAGCTAGTATGCAAATTTGTATTGACGGACAAGACACAAAACGGACTGTAATTAATGTTTCAGCAAAAGCAGCTACTTCAAGATGTTGGTTTAAGTTGTGTTGCAAGAGTTTTCAAACATTATGCCTTAGTTATGTTGACTTCATTCAAATTTAAAAAAAAAAACATAACAATTCACTCATTAAACGAAAATTAATAAAAATTTTATCTTGTATAGAAACTGATTGATAAATTGGATTAGGTAGGTAGGTACACAAAATATAATGAGCAAAGAATATTTTTAAATTAATAACGTTTTTAGACGTCACGATTGTGACACGATTTTTGAATTGATTGTCCCCATTGGTGAATATCCAGCACTGAAGATCATTCTTCTTGTTTATTGCTTTGAATTTACGTATCTAAGAAAATATAACACAAGCCTACATTGCTCATCCGTACTTAAGTATGTAATCTCTTTTTATGTCTGGACTCTAAAAGAGACTGTGACCCTTGAGTTGGTTTCGGCGTTTCTTTTCAAGGTAGTCAGTTAGGAAATGCCGACCTCATCGCGTTTTTATAAAAAATGTGTTGACGTGTAAAAGTGTTGAGTTCAACCTATTTGCAAAATAAATATCATTTACCATTTATATTTAACCTGGTATTTTGACACTAAAGCTACAATTAGGAAGCGTCGCTAGCCGTGCAGTCGGCGGCTCCTACGTCATTTGACAGAATATAGACATACATATGCATGGGCTGACGTATGTCATCGAAGACGCTCGTCTGTCGTGAGCTGCGTCTCTGAAGGGTAGTTTAAGTATGAATAGGTCAAGATGTTCTACTTAACATGACGAGAGCTGTACCCAAAATTATACGATAGTCCGTGATGATGACCAAAAAGCCACGAAACAAGAATCAGCTATAGCCGTTATTGGTTATATCAATACAAGTATGAGTATACAATATGTATGAAATAAAAAAAATACCTATCTACATAAAAGAAATTATCTACTAACACAAAGTAAGTCGTTAGCTTAAAAGAAAAAATATTTCTTTCCTAAGTACAGACGCCAGCCAGCACATCAAGCTACCTGTCGTGTACGAAACTGTCAAATTTTCCCAATCAACTTTGAACCATATGTTTCAGCGCTAAAGTTAAAAATGTATTAAAGAAATAACAATAATAAATAATAAAAATTGTAAAATCGTATCGTCTAAAACGTTCCGATTAAAGTAATCCGCCGGGGTAGAAGATAGCCGCGCGGTCGATACGCCACCCTTGCTTCCCTTCTATTTACATAACTGATTGGTATGCGACCACAGAAGCCCAGCCACGCATAAGGTTGCTTTATTAATTTGGCATCTAGTCATACAAGCGCGCTGAGCGTTCATGGAATCATCAAGTTTTAAGTGATGTTAAACATTCTTATGGCACTCAAGACACTAAATATTACTTTATAAATTACACAAGGTATATAAATTCCCTCTATAAATCTATCTTTTTTTTTCATATTTATGATACGTGCCTATTATAATAAAAATACAGACAGTGTCGAAAATAATTCGTGACGAATTTAAAATGAATCAGCATTTTATTTTACCAATGTTTAGATGCCAGCACATGAAGCTACTCGAATCTGTTAAATTTTCTCAATCAACTTTGAACCATATGCTTTAGCGATAAGGTTGAAAACCTATTAAGTAAATTTTGACCGATTGCAGAAGCTATATACAAGTGACAACAATAATATTCCCACAAAAAGTCGTGACGACACACTCACGACTACCCAACGACTGTCAACAAAAATACTCCTTTTTGCAATCGCACATTCTAAATGCCTTCCACCCAGTGGGAGGTAATCCTGGGTCGATACGCCACCCTCGGCAGACGCCCTTCAGCTACCACTCGTAGGTACGTGGGCGATTAGCGGAGCCCTGTGGGTGTTTCTTTGAATTGCACTACTTTAGCTGAAAAGAAAATTAATTTGGAGGAACAGGGATAGCGACTGGATGTGTAGAAGTTTGGAGAAGTTCAATAATGTCAACTTACTAAAACCGTTTGTGTTAATAAACTGTGCTTCAATAACAATTATGATGAATGTTAATATAGAAGCTAGTAACAAAATAGTCCTTACGCGTTGCGGTGTCAATGCCCACAATATCATTTTTTATTTCAAACTAGCTGTTGCCCGCGACCTCGTCGTGTTATCCGCGTGGACATTAGGATTAAACATTCACCCCCCTCCTCCCCGTAGTGATAGCGTGATAATATGTAGCCTATATGTTGACCCGACCTCTTAGTTACATATATTCATGCCGTATTTGAAGCAAATCCATCAGACTTTTTTGTACTTTTTGAGATTATCCCGGACATACATACAGACAAGCAGACAAAAATTCTAAAACCTAAAATTTTGGCTCCGATATCGATTTTAAATAACGTTCAATTTTTTTTTATATATTCAATGTATAGTTTTGACTTTTCTACGATTTTATTATATGTAGGTATAGATACCAATTAGGTATTAACATGGAGAACAAAATGACTAGGGTATTAAGCTAATGTTTTACGACATGAGGCAATTCTGGGTATCTTAATTCAAGAGGCTTAATGTCATAATACCTACCTGTTTTATTATTGTCATTAATGATGTCTTTACCTACCTCAAAAAGATTTTCCTCGAACCGATCGATTCTTAAATTGATTCCATTAGCCTTAGTTGAGTCGACCTTCCAGTCCCCTTCCACCGTTCTGCAAAAAAATCTATAATGCATGCAGCGAACAACAATAAACTCATTTGGTTACAACCAACCAACCGTTCAAAGGTTGTTTTTTTCCACTCGGCAGGTAAAGAAGCCGCAAAAAGGTGTGGGTTTAGGTTACAGAAGTTACCTACCGGGTGCCAAACGGCCGTCCACGGCTTAATTATTCACCTTTCAAAATAATTATGACAGAATCAATATTTTGTATTCATCACGATTCAGTGGCTTCATCATTCTTTGACTGTCTTCTGCAAATAAAGCAACTGATACATGAGATTGATGACTTGATAAAATAATAAAGTATTTTATGCTATAAAATTCAGTTGTTCGGGGTGCTAGCTTTATGTCTTCGAATTTATGGTTCCTTAAGATTATGTTATGCAGATATTCCGCCCGTCACAGTAGTTGTAAAAATTTTAGACAAATATTGAAGAAGACATGCTGCGCCGACTTCAAATAAGGATCGAGATATTATTGGCAGGAGGATGATGGCGGGATATCTTAGAAGTAAGGTTTGCCAAGTCAACAGATAACTTAATCAGTAACTAGAACTACGTAATATACATTACTGATAATGTTTCAGTAGTTTAGGGTTCAGCTCATTAGTCACGTCTTGATAAATATATTCATTAGTTAGTTCAGTTCCATATAAGGTAGGTATGCGGTTTTTTGAACAAATAGTATAGGCATGGTAAAACCCACTTGATATGTTCATTGTACATGTTACAATATAGTCGACCTTGCCTCTTATTTTTCCTTATTGTTGTCTAATAATTAGTCTGGTTTTATTTAACTGAGGTAGGTAAGTAGGTATATGCATATAGAGTAGATACCATATATCTTAGTGATTTAAAAACTACCTAACGAAATAATTAGCTTAATCATTACATATATTGTAGTGTGTACGTAAACAGCCTTATTTAAAGTGCTTCTTCAGCACTACTTTCATTGTGTACTGTATTGTAATTAACATTAAAAATACAATAAACTGGACCTTCAAACTATACGGACGTATTATTTCTTCTAATCTATCGAACCACGCCAAACTACAATATACTTACTAGTCTTTACAGCTCATTTATTATCATTACCTGTCTACCCGGAGCAAATATTGTACCTAACTTCCTCAGTTCATTTACTCAGGCATCACGATATCTCCTGATAAGTCTTTATGCCTTTTCATTTTCTATCCATCTGCTAATTTTCTTACCTCCTACCATCCGTAAGGATCGCCAAAGATGCTGGTACAAATAACACGGGAAGGGACTCCACCCATCCATGGACCCGACAAGCTATGATATGTTAGATAATAGCCGTCAAAATCCACTTAAATAAATACAATAAATCGACAGTCAGTCTAGCAGTCACTATAAGCATATCACCAGTTCTCATAGGCCAAGCTTGGCGCACTATATCAAGCAGTGGAATAAGCACGCCATAAGTGGCTTAAAACCCTAAATAACTAGTATATTCTATGTCCTCATGATTAAGCTTAATTTTCAGCTAGACACGCTACTCTAGTTACGGATGCAAGGAGACGCGACCCTCACCCGCTTCCATGAACCTTGGAAAATAGAATAGATCACAAATATCGCCACGCTTTCGCACCTGTCCCTACTAATAGCCTGCACATACAAATGTGACACTCCCATTGTCCGCGAGCAATGGGGGCATCGGCAGTGGAGATGGTAAAAAAGGACGCGTGATGGAGTGAGTCACCTGCTACCAACTTACTATAGGTACCTACCTACAAAACATCGGAAAGGTATTATTTAACATAGGTACTTTTCATTTTATAGCTATGTTTATGCCACAGAAACTAAATCGAAAATCAAACATAGGTAACATCCGTTGTTCAAGACATGTCTATGTATCTATAAGTAAATACTGTAGAATCCAAAAATCCTAGTTCCATCATCACTCGTGAGGGCTAATTTTCTTCATCATGCATAACAGATAGCACTTCTTTTTAATCTTCTATAAATCAAGTTACATTCAAACTAACAAAAGACCTTACAGAAATATGAAGAAAGGGTGTTCTTAATAGCCCCTCCACATTATTCATAAGAAGTGGGAGTATCACACTGACACCTTCCTTCGAACTCCCTACAGTGCAATAGTCAGCTGTTCTTTTTACTCGCAAAACTTATGGTCAATATAACTTATAGAGTTAACTAACAGTTTCCTCCTTATGTCATATTATTGAATTAATAAATCAATTTTCCTTATGAGCCCATAACGTATGATAGTTTCAAGTTGGCATGTTGGTGGGGTCTGTAAGGCGAGCGTACGCCCGCGCAGGCGCAGGACCACTCCCGGGGGCGGCGCAAGTCGCTCGCTCCGCCCCACGCCCCGCCCTCCGGCCCTTTACAAGGTACTCGATGAATAGGTCTGGTAACTTTGATGAGATTTTGGAGATTTTTTGTAGATGTTACAGTTTTTTTGTTAGATCTCTCACTATTGCAATAAATGGATGAGATGTTGGGTAGCTTTGTATAGTTATTGCGGATTCTGTTTTTGAATAAAGTTCTTCAAAGGGCTTTTGTAGAGCGTAGGTGTTGTATGTTTTACAATAATAATAGAAATACGTAGTTATCATTTGTTTTAGCTTTGAGTTTGGTGTCAATTGGTAGGATTTGGTAATTGCGATCTAAATCTAGAATGTTATGTGAGCTGTGGGGGACTTTTTTATTATAATAATAATTCTAACATTCTTACCAATTTTCAGCTTTCAAGGAACTTATCTGAGGGTCTATGTGGCTAGCCCACCTACTTGAAACGGAAAGTGGTTCCGCTCGATACGCTGAGATTCAAAGTTATGGCGTAACTTATGAGAGGTGTACTTTACGTAGTAGTCAGGCTGACTGCCTTGATATAAGATAAGAACTTGATCGATAGACAGTTACGGCTTTTTATAACTCTTGCTATGGGCAGGCCTCCGTCACTCCATGTACTTGCGCGCTATAAGTGCCTACCGCCCAGCCGAGCGGTCTCGGTCCGCCGGCGGAGCAAATTCAGTGCGGCTTTCGCAAGCGAAGCGCGCGCACGTCGTTCAATTTTTAACCGACTTCTAATAGTGCTGTTCGTTCGTAGACGTATTACGATGCCGTGTGGTGCCTTATGTGCTGTAGATGGGTGTAAATAAAAGAAATAATTTATTTTTTGATGTCGGTGCTTTTTCGATTCGTAATTACCAGCTGTTAGCACCAACATAAAAAAAAAAAAACAAATTATTTCTTACGGCTTAGTGCCTTATTTGAAGTCGGTTCTCTTTTTTAGGCTTTTTTTTTCATTTCTAGTGAACATCTCCGAAGATCATCATCAAACTAAGAAGTATTATACTTATTTTGAAACGTTCTCCTAAATGTAACAAATCCTTTTCTGAAAACCGCATCGATATCGGTTTAGCAAAACGCGAGATTATCGCGCACAAACATACATACCTACAAACCATACAAGTCAAACTTCTCAGTTTGGCTTGTATCTATGTCTGATCACCTCCTTTTTTTAAGTTGGTTAAATATTTTATAAATGATAAAATTTTTAACTGCCACATAAAAGTCAGAACATATTCACAGTTCTCAATAAAATAGATAAAAAGTTTTGTTAATTTAATTTTACCGAAGAGGCAACCCTGCGATTACTGTGGAATCGCGCGGTGCGAAGCAATCACTTCTGTACGCTTGAGTATTTAGGCGCATTTTAGCATACAGTGGTTGTTGACGCGAAGGAGTAGGCAATTATCGTAATAGGTATTGGACATTTTCTACTGAGTGAAGTGTCTGTTACGTAGTAACTATTCAGTAATCTGTGCTATGGGTTCTCGCATTTTAGCCCAATTGGACTTCTAGGTAGGTATTTGCTCTGTATCTACCTGTATTAGGTAAACGAGGTTCGAGGTTCTCAATTCGACTGTTGTTTTTCTTTGTTTATTATTAACATGTACAGTTGAGGGAACTCCATAGCAGTTGATAGCAGCTGCCTTGTATGGGCTTAATTTATTCATATTAATGAGATCTTTTGGCCGAGATGGTTATGACTCCCATTGCGGGTATGAAGTAAGAAGAATTGGAACCCAGACACTGAAAAGGAAAAATAAAAAAAAACACATTTTACGTTACAAAAGGATTTGAACCGTCTTAAAAAAAATTGTTCAGAAATATAGGTACCTAAGAGACTGACATCCTACAATTGACATGATTCAAAACGTCGGTGGCAAAATAAGTAGGCCATGTAGTGCCAGCAGTAGTCGTAGTAGCAACCCATGTAGGTAGTCCCACCTGGTTTCAAGTAGGTACCTGATACCGATGCATCGTTCCGAATAGATTTAGGCTGCATTTATGTGATATGTCGTCGTTTCAGCCGAAAGATGTCCACTACTTGCCAAAAGTTTTCTGCAATTCGCATCCACTGCTTCCCGGCGACCTTGGCGAGATCGTCTGTTCATCTAGCGAACCTGCCCACGCTGCGACTTCCAGGTGGTCGCCACTGGAGAACTTTTCTACCCTATCGGCCATCCGTTCTGCGAGCTATGTACCGTACCTTGCCCTTTGTATGTGATAGGTAGGTAATTTTTACGTTTTTTTTATATACGGCGTTCTGAAATTAAACGAGATATTCTGGATTAATCATCATCATCACTAGATAGCTTTTTCAATTTTTCCACTGCAGTACAAAGAATACCTTTCATACAGAGAAAAAATCAGCACTTGCTCAATGCGGATTGGCGCTTTCATACTTTAAAGTCCACGTTTTTCGGACGGAGTTCAAGACTTAGAAAGTTCACATAGGTATACCTTAGAAAAGTTACATTGGGAATTAACTGACCTGGAACTGAACACGCAAACTCTTAATTGAGAGGTTGGTGCTTTAACCACTAGGCTATCTCGCCTTCTTCGAGATTAAATAAATAATCACCACTTCCTTTAAGTTTTCCTTTTAATAAGAACTTATTTTCGGTATTCAGTATTTCAGCACCTACTTACTACCTTCGGTTTACGCAAGGTTGCAGCTACCCTTGTTCACATTATTCATTTGGCTACCTGCATGGGCATAGAAGGCGTGGCTTATTCTTTGGAAGACAAGTACAAAGTATAATTAAGAAGTAAAAGAGCGTAACTCTATTTCTACTATAAACCAACTTGTTGTTAACTACGCTATTGTAACTAAGTCTATTAATAATATCCAATATTCAAAATTCGATAGTAAATTATGGTAGATACCTGAAATTTTTGAGCTTACGTAAATTACGATTATGGGAAGGAAAGTGAGGATCGGATTTAATCGATTTTTAGAAAGTCTCAAATACTCACCTATCATATCACTAAATAATCACCTATTATGTTAAGGTTATCGATAGAAAATGTATTTTTTATTCTGTACCCATTATTTTCATAATTTGGCATAAATACTTAGGTATCCGTTAAAGATAGGTTCCTAAGTATTGCTTACAACGGTGGCTTAGCAAACCTCAAAATTAAGCAATTTTAGTATCCCCTACGATTGTCCATGATTAAACGATTGGCGCATCATTGTTGCAAGAAAATCTGAAGGCCGTGCTATATAGTACGCTATAACAGGGGCCTATATTTAGGTAGATAATAGTAGACCAATAAAACCGATGTAGTAATGATGAGAAGCATACTCAATGAAAGGAGTTTAAAGTAGTTGTTGGTAATTTGCCATCAGCAAAATTATGAAGTCGTCATTTAAGTAGTGTCTTTAGAAATGCGTGACGACTTTACGCTTTCGTAATAATAGGTGGCGCTGATCGTAGCGGGACACGGATCTTAGGACCAAATCTGTATATTTATGCTTTTTTTATAGGTACCTAAGGCAACTGTGGGGGATACTCATTTTAGTAGTGTAGGTACATTTTTATTCATTGCAGCGGGGAAATTTTTGATACGTAACGTTTGAGTCATTCTATGCATGGCGTTCTATGCTTTATTGTAAGAACTAAATGTTGGAAGATTATTAGTTGTACCTACTTACCTTTGATATAACCTGCACCTAGGTAGGTAGGTACCTTGTATATTAATACAAGGCAGGTTTCGTCAACTAAGGAATTATGTAGAAGGAGCCTTGTCTCCAATATTGGTCGGTCGATTACCTACATTCAATTGAAACTTGCACTTAGGATACTAGGCATTTAGGGAAAACATCATATCTATGCATTTGAAAATATGTCAAACAATTCAAAATTTGACAGAACGTACCTACATTACGCATGTTAAGCCACAAATAGCGTCATACTATTGAGAAACAAAATACTACGCCAGAAAATAAATACACCAAAACCATACAACTTCCAAGCCCTACTCAAAAATTCAAACTCACACACACATACAAAGTATCCCCGGCCCTAATGCTAGAGCGAGACGGGGAGAAGGGGCGTGGGCGTGTCCATCCACAAGTGGTGAGACAGCAATACATCTCTGTGAACTTATGCGATCCTGGTACCTTGACGTCTGTCTTACCTGCGGGAGAAACGCGCCGGGCCGTCGGGTGGCGTTGTAGTTTTGAATTCAAAACTAGTTCTGTTCATTTTAAAATAGGATAAATTACAATTTATTTAAAAAACAGTCCCGAAAAAAATGTCCTAAAATTCGTTTGGAAAGAGCTGCCGAAAATATTATTAGGTACAATATTCAGTTTTGTTGATATGCGAAAGGTGTTGAGTCTCGCAAATTCAATTATTGTTTTTCTGATCGATCGGTAAGAAGCGTTTAATCCGTCTACTCTCAAAGTATGAGACAGCGTAATTAGCTATTAGACCAAACGATGTCTGTAGTTTATAAGAAGATACAAACACGATCCGTATAAAAGTAAAGTTATGATTTCTTATCGGTATAATTACAAAATGATATCAACACTAACGTTAGTAAATTGGCTCAATTAATCGACTCCTAAGCCAAAGGGCATAAACACGGGAGAAAATAATTATAAAAAGAAACAAAGTTTTAATAAATTAAACAACATCAGTAAAATAAAAAACAAATCTTAATTGAAATTATAAAGTTAAAATTATCAATTTGTTCAAGCTGCTATCTCTATTAATATCGTTAAAAGGGTGATGATAAATAATAAGCTCAATAGAAAATAGCTGTCGGCAAAATTAATACGCAATTTATACCTGCCTCAAGAAAATAACTATAAAGACTTTATCGTGGCTTATTTATTAAACAAGCTCAAGAACTTAATTAAAATTTTATTGAATTAATTGAATAAATAAATAATATTAACAAATTCGAAAATCAATGACACTTAGAAAATATGGTTTTCATTGACGGAGTTTTAGAAGTTTCTTTTTTATTTGAGTATGTAGGCCTAGACATAGGAGTTGATGGTCGTCGTTTGTCCTTAGATGTTTTTATGGTGGATGGTAGTTACTTGTTTTTCCATTTCCGTATACTTGGACAAAATTTTATATCTATAGTAAATATTAAAAGATATTGCAGATTTCAGAATATTGCTAACCTAGTTAGATACTGTTCGTCTTCAATGAAAGAAAGGATCTGGCGTTTACTAGACCTGGTTCGTGAACAAGACGATCGAGGTTATTATCACATTATCTAAGTTCCTTCTTCTAAGTTCTTTATCGGTGTTATGAAAAATTCTTTCAACGGAATCTTCAGAGATACTAGTGATGAACACTATCTCAATCGTTGAGATCAGTATTTCGACAGAAAATACGAGGAATCCGCAGAATATTTTATTGTTCATCTTGTTTTTCAGGTATCTATGGTTTATTTACCTTCTGCTCCATCACATAGCCTTTTGTATGTTTGCAAAAAAAACCATTGGCATTTTACGTACATCAGCTGCCTTTTGATTTAAGAAGGGAGGTAATCAAAAAGCATAGGTCTTCGATGATTTTCGGATAAAAGAACCGCTAATTATAATAGTTTACTCATAGATTTAGCTGCTTTGGAATAAAGATAAATAAGTGTTATTATATGTATGTTTTATTACATATATGCTCGAGATGTTTTTTGTGGATAGAAAGAAACTAAAGAAGATTTTAAGAAACGAAGAATTGCTCCCTGATGAAAGGCTGTAAAGATCGTAAAAAGATATATAAAATGTACATATCGTAGGAGCAATTCAGATGACAATTGTGTATGTATATATGTGTATACTATATGTAGGTGTGTTTATCGCAATGCGGATATAATAACAATGAAATAAATAGAGGTGCCGCTGTATCTTAGGCTAGGCGAGTACCGATCGCCAATGACGCCAAAACAAACGTCACCTCAGTCATAAAATGCGTTTCTTACTCACAAAACGTGCTCGTGTACATGAATTTATTAAGCAGTCAAGGTGACGATCGATGAGGTCGCGCCTGCGCAGAACGCTCCATACCACGTGGCTGTCAACAGATGGCGGTAGCTAGCACTGCGCATGCCTCACAATATTGAACGCACGCATACATAGATACTATACCGTCTATACACACTGTAACACTCTGACATAAATCATATGTTGTTCGCTCCTAACCATACGGCTGCAAATTGCTTCTGCGGCGCGTAATGACGCAAGTCAACCCTTATCTTCCATTCTCGAGCTTATTTTAATAACCGTTGAGTCTAATTTTGATTGTGGTCCAAGTCGTGGTGTAACAGAAGTGGACGAGTGAGCTAAATGTCTCACAGCGAGCAACCGTGGACGTCAATTACCGTCTTTATCTGGTTGCCGTTTACGGGACGGCATGGCATACCACTCCAACGGAGTATTTCCACATTCCTCCTTTCAAGATTTAAGTTGCTTAACACAAGTTTCAATTAAATTGGATGGGAGATAAAGGATGTTTATGTCCTTAGACATTTAAAGGCATTTAAATGCTCGGTCCAATGATGTAATAAAGCTACTATTATTTGGACTTGTAAAGTTATCATGGTATGAAATAACCACATCACTTGCTTCAATTTTTGTTCAATACCTAATGGGATTAAAATTGGCGCACAAACGTCAGAGGATTAAGAGATAAATGGCTTATATCTTCAAACTGATAGCAGATTAAACGCCCTTTCTATTTTCCGTTTTACAACTAGGATTATCTATTTAGGAACAAAAAGTTTGAAATCCTAATTTAGAAAGATGATAATGATTCCAAAATAAATTAGGTTAATTTGATTTCAAAATAAATTAGGTTGACATTTTTTTTAACAATTGGTAGAATAGAATAGGCAACAAGCGCACTAGTTCAGAAGACTTTTCAAGACATAAGTTACTCCTAAATTAAATAAAAATAAAGAAAGACACACACTACAATGATAATAAAGCTCACAAAAAACTTAGAAGACCGAAAAAAAACAGCCACCAACATTGAATGCGAAACCAGGAACTGCGAAACGGTAGTTGCTAACAAAACTATATTTAATGGGGGCTATGGCAAGTCTGCGAAGTTCTACGACCAAACAATTTATGGCGTTGGCCATGCCAAGTTTGTTTGTGACAAACTTGAAGCAGTTAATATAGAGGCACTTTAGAAATTTGCATGTTCATTGCACGAATGAAAATTTCATGACGCTGTTTGTTTTATATAGCATTTTATTGGCACAATGTGTGTTGAAAAGTAATGTTATCATAAGTTTTTAAACATAGGTATGGGCCAACTTTTGTAAAGAAAAAAAAGTCCAGCTAATCCCGTACCATTGAATAATTTGGTAACTTCAAAAAACAAATTTGAAGTGACGTTGATTATGAATTGAGTGAACTCTTTAGTCTTGATAAGAAAAATACGAAAAACACGCATATCTTCATTTGAATACGCTCGTTGAAGTGGCACTAGAAAGATAATAACATCTCTATTTACATTTTACGTCGTTGTAAAGGACTTAAAACAGAAACAAACAGATCCTCGAAACACAAAAAAGCAATCGACAAACAATCATAACAATGTAGGAGTGAGTAATTGTTAGTCATTGTAAGTCAATAAGCGTTCGGAAGCCGAACTAATCATCGAAAAAGTCTAAAAAAACAGAAAAAGATTCCAAAAAACTTCGCATCCCATCTGTGTAGTAAAACTAACGGCCTGTTTCACCACCTACTTTACCTATTTCCAGATAGTTTATTTGGTAGATAATTACATAAAAATTCTGTTCCATTTTTGATCTTAGATATCTGGTATTAGTGGCTATTTGGACATTGCGAAACTGGCGCTTATACTCGTAAGAATACAATTCATGAGAAAAATGAAACTCCAGAAATTTAATTGAATGATGACGATAAAACAATGTTTAATTAAAATTGTTGAACTTTCTTATTTACCGACGGAGTTAATGAGACCGGCGCGTTAAATGCTCAATCGGAACTGGTGACAAGTACCAGAGCGGCATAACGCACGAGGAAGTTCGGCGCGGGGCCGACGACGGAAGCCGGGAAATGTCTCTCCAATATTGCTGCCAAGCGCACACACTATAAAACTGAAGTGGATAGTCGAGTTCATTGCGAACTTATCTGCTGCTACAAAATAAATGACCGTCGAACAATATTTCTAGGTATACATTTCTTTTTTCAAATTCATGTATGTGATGATGTTCTTTATTTAAAACCATTTTTCTTCATCACAATATTTGTGTTTTGTTTTTCATTTATTTGAAAAATATTGGGACAAAAGGATTCATTTCCAGAACTGTTCTTTATACTCGGATGGCTTATTGTGTTTTTGTTCAAAACTGTTTTTTTATTTACTGCCATTGTTTTATGTATGAACAATGATTTATGTTAGGTAGATAAGGTAACCCACGCAGTTGTATTTTTACCTACCAGCTGATTAGTCACTTTACGTATTGAAGTTCTTGGAATCCCGTGAAATTGCAGAGAGGGGGATTGCCAGCGTGTGGGCGGTGTACCATTATTGTGAATGGGAGGCGTTAATTTATTATCGTGGCATTTAGCTTTATTTATTACGAATCATTTTGATTACTGATTCGCATTTCTTGTACCTAACGATGTCATGTAATGGTGCCTATATACCTAAAATGAGGTATACAGGATTTTACCTTTTGAGTAATGATAAATAAGCTCTTGATAATGGAATACTTAATGCGCTTTTCAAATCACAGTTGTATAAGGGATGAATTGCTAAACATACAGAAAATCTTGAAACATTTTAATACTCAATTTAAGGACATTGTCCATGAAAGACGAGAATTTCAATATAAAGGAAGTTGCAGACACTCTTAATACACCGTTATTAGTTCAACATCCTGCGTAAAAAGTTTATTAAGCCTTCAAAACTTCTAATCCCAACATTATCAAAAGTTTCCGTCGCCGAAGCAAACAAACTTTCAACATCTGCCGTTTTCTCAGGAGCGTGCCAAGTCCCCCTGATCGCCTTTGAAGGTACAAAGGAATCATGCGGTGCGGAGACAAGGACCGAAATATGGAATTAGTGAGGGAGTGAAGGAGAGAGGGATAGGACCGGAACATTACACAAGCGCGTCTCGGTTGACGGGTCCCGAACAAAATGAATGGTTGCGGCAGCGGATTAAAATGCGCCGTAACATCGGAATGAATGAAAATAATAAAAAAGCAGTAATTGCGTAACATGAGGCTAGTGGGAAGTTGAATGATGATACGGTCAACATGATGCAGCATGTATTTAACCTTGCAGAATTGATCATTGTTCTGGTTACAGCTATTAATATGATAATTGATGATATTGATAGCATTAGTTAAACAGTGCTAGACATTAACTACGCGCCCATTCCCATTCTGTGTAAGAAGAGATTGGTGGTTATCCTACTAATATTATAAAGGCGAAAGTTTGTAAGTATGGATGTATGGATGGATGGATGTATGGATGTATGGATGTATGGATGTTTGTTACTCTTTCACGTAAAAACTACTGAATGGATTTGAATGAAACTTTACCACAATATAGCTTATACATCAGAATAACATATAGGCTACTTTTTATCCGGGTATGGAAAGTACTTTCCTCAGAAAGCGGGTGAAACCGCTGGCGGAAGCTAGTCGAATATAAATAGCATTAGTAACATTTTCTTAAACCAAATTACGTAAAAAACGGATCCGATTGTAAAGAATTTGTGATTAGATGTGATTCAAAACGTATACATATGGTACTTAGTACCTACATATAGAGCACCACAGCCCTTGCAATATTGATGTTTTCAGGATAAATAACAAAACTGTTCAAAAGGCTAATTTACTAAGATTCATATTTGTTACTCGCATGTAAGACCGCGTTTATTCCATAAGGGAACACAAAGCAGTCACTATTGCAAACGTATTTACGACTGTTTCAAATTGGTCTTGTTACGAATTCAATAACTACGAATTCATATCGCACCAGGAAGCCCAAAATACTTATTCCAAAAAACCGGGATACTCGATCACTAAACTTATTGTGATAAGACTTGATCAAATTATCCAGATTCCAGTGACAAAGTGCCAGACAGTCAAACCCAGACAATAAATACCGTCTTGTCCCGGTCTGAAAACGTGATCCGGTTCGCTAAAACGTGTCATATTGTATTGGAAAATAAATCAAAAGGCAAAATAATCAACTGAACGTGAAGAAACTACCTATTCAGAAATCTTTACTAAAATTATTGTGTTACGTATCTAATGCTCTAACAGGCATGACGAATCTAATATCGGAGTTTTTTTGTTTAGCCTAAAATATAAGACAAGTAATTTATCTTTGCTCCGACACAAAGATGCAATTGAATTGTTTGTAGAAATGTTGTGTTCCGTCACTTTTAGACACAAATTTTATTTAAACGTGACGTCACACTCCCGATCTATGATCGCTTATAAACAAGAAATACATGTTCAATATATTTAGCAAACCCAAAATTAGAATCACAGTGGAATAACTAGAATCACTACAATTTAGTCCTGTCGTCTACCTATTGCATATCTTAGAATGCCTGCTTTAAAAATCTATTTGTAAACAAAGGAATAATGGTAATAGATACGCTCTTGTATAATTCTCTCTTGTATATTCTGCTCGGGTATAATTTTCAGATCTTAAGTAAGTAAAGCCGAAAGTCTTCATTAGTTAGTTTCAGAGTTATAAATGCTGCAATCAACTTAACCTAGAAATTCGTTAAATTAAATATAGTAGTGCAAACTACTGCCATCTATTGCTACCAATCAAGACCTATGAAATGGCGGAAACAAGATAAGTATCGATTTCCTGTTACATAGGTATTTAATTTTTTGTTCGCTTGCCTTCGCAACATTAAAACGTTCCGTCTAATCGGAGGATCGCATTATTTGTAGAAAGTTCATAAGTAATAAATAATTATTTAGTTATTTGTTTCAGCTTTGTGTGATGTTCTCCTCTGCTTCGATGTATTGTAAATGGTGGGGTGATGAAGACACCTTCCTTGTATTACTCTTTCCCTAATAATTTGACATAATTTTTTGATACTTTTTGATGTCTAATTCCTTTACGGAATATATAATTTTTTGGTTAGACTTCACTATATTCATTTTAAATTTTCAAACTGCAAAAGTAATTAATCGATCTCTTCTGCTAAGGACCAATCAAGCGTCTAGATACGACCTCCATACTATTTTGAGCGGGGTGAAAAATTTGATATAATTTTTTGAGTCATCAAACACTTTCTATATTACATTCAATGCACATCGCGGTAAAAATGTATTTTTTCTTTTTTTAATTAAAAGATAAGATATACAAATGCGCAAGATACAAATGAACGTGACAAATATCGTGGAACTAATGATAATGGAGGGGATGAAGGAAAATATGGAACATTAGAAGTAATAGAAGCATCAGTCATGCGGATCAAGAATGTTTATAGACAATGAATGAGGTCATTATTATGAGATCTCTGAACTATAATAATGAATTAATCTTATCGAATGAGGCGATTAATTAGGTAATTATGTTCAGTTACTGAGATATTTAAAGGGTAATGAAGCTGAAGGCATAAAGAAATAAATATTAGGAGTAAAAAAAATATATTTAGTGAATTAAAGAAAATACAATAATAAGCCCGTGGGGCATCTGAGGAGGATGACGAAGAGTTGTAATCCCGCGTTTAACGAGTGCTCCAGGGAGAGGATATTGTCCCTCACCTCCGGTCGGCTCGAGTAAACCATGACGGGGGACAGGTCTCTCACCAATGGCTTGCCTTCACTGGCCGTCCAGAGTGAAGCTGTTAGAGCAGCGTTCATATCTCTGCTCAGACGGCGGCTGTCTCGTATGCGAGTGGGACGGAAATTCTGGGTCCATAGGGTTTTAGGCGCGTGATCTGAGTTTAAAGCCCTCCGAGGCATTTTCACCCTTGAGCCACTCACGTCTCCGACAGATGTCCGTGGGTCCTGTAAGTGAGCTGGCGACTGACTCTGTTGTCCCATGGTCTGGTAGATATATAAAGTAATTATACTCGTAAGTCGTAATAATGGCGTCCAGACCGGTAGTCGGCCACGACGGTTATTCTCTGTAAGTTGAGCAGTCAGCTTCGCAGGATATATGTGCAAGCATATGCATGCACTCTCATAATACGAGGGGAGGACAATCCGACTTGACTGGAGAGATTAGGTGTAGTACCGACAGTTACGTGCTCATCCAGGCACTTGACCCTTGCACACCCGTGCCATGGGTGTAGGTATCATTCAACAGCTTCCAGACTCCGGACTCGGACATGACACGGCTCACAAAACGTGTAAAAGTTTCGTGAAACCCCGAAGTTATTACGGTCGACACGTAAACAGCGGTGGCGCTATGCGACTGTTAGACAAATAAGCTCGCGCAGTTGCTTCTTTAATAAAATAATAGAAAGAATGAGGTCGATGAATAACCAACCAAAAATCTTTTGAATGGCCGAACAAGTTGTTGAAAAAAGCTGATGAAATACTGAATGATACACTACACAAAGATAATGTTGGAAATTCAGAATAGTTCAGACAAACAAAAAAGATTTGTTTTTTATAGATCCTTCCCGTCTTTTATCGCGTGTAATAAATAATATCCGAAACATGTGTTTACGTACAGCACTCACATATGCTCCCGACATTCATTATAAAGATATTACGACGGAGAATTGAGACGTAAGCGCTTTATAATACCACCGCCATGGATTTAATATTAAACATTTCATACTCAATGGATTTTGAAGACAGACATTTAATGAACGACCTTCCCAAACAAGCTTCTGGTCTTAGTTTATATCTATCAGCAGCGTGTCGAAGATACCAAACATGGCCAAGACTTGCGTCACATTTTAAGTGTCTGCTAAATATTTATGGCGTCAGCGACAGCCGGGCGCAATTAGCATGTCTATCTGTCATCGCAGGTCCTCGCAGGAAGAGCTTGTCTCCACCGCCGCGCCACTTATGAGCTCCTGGTGTTTAACTCGAGTGCCTGTTGAAATGAATGACGGATTCAGAACATAATTCACGCAGCCATTCTTTGTAAACCAAATTGAATGAACGCTCTTTTAGTTCTTAGAATGTTGGTGTTAAGGAGAACAATATTTCTTCTTGCTTTATGATTTCCTGATCGTGCAGCGCTAATTTTGTTTCTGTTAGCGAAATTATTCGCGTAAACAATTCTGTTACTAACTGTATTTCTAATATAAGACTACAGTGGTTTCTCTTCCAAACATTTTGATTCTATCAGTATTGTTCAACGTATAATATATTTTACTATTAAGCACTTTTTGAGAACCAAGTTTTCTCAAAGGGCTAGAAATAGGATAAACGCAAGACACTAAAGCGACTAAAACTGCATCATGTCCAATGAAACGTGTCCAATAATAAAATCCAATCTCTGTATGATTGTATGTACTTTTACCGTGCGAGCTAATGGTGCTGTGCCGGGTCGACGGCCGTGCGATAAGGACCACCATATCAAATCCAGTGCGTTAGAACGAGAGAGGTAGACGAGAAGTGCTGGCAAATACGGTCGTAAAGTAAAACACGGTTTGTGCTTTTTGTTCGATTTAACTTAGAAGTTGCTGGGATTACGAGTGTAGGCCGAAAATTAGAAGGAACAAAGTCTACATAAATAGGTACGTCCCATTATCGATTACCGAATGTAGGCGAAAGAAAAGTCGGCAAAAGAAAACAACGGCATTTCATTCTTTGTGTCGAGCGTCCTGTAGGGCTGACAACAATAAATTGCTTGTTGTTTGTTATTCTTTAGGAATTTAATTTACTTTAAAGTTACTAAATGACGCTTTAAAAGATCGTTGAGATGCTACTGAATTTATTACAAAAATTCAAAGTCTGACTTTTCACCTGAGCAGTCAAACGGAGCCTTTAAAACTCTACGTATTTCATGACCACCAGTTAGGCACTTAGCTAGCAGTATTAAGGATACATATGTATACCTATGCATAAATATAGGATAATCAACGACCTAAAAAATTCTTACACGTTAATTAAGATTTCCAACATATTAATAACCAAAATAATACATAGGTACAGAAAAATTAAATCTTATTTAAGAACTGATTCCCCACCATTCAGATTCCAAAGTCATGTTATTAAGGAAACAGTAGGTAAGTAATTTTCTTTTCATCATCATCGGATACGCTTCCAGTATGGCCTGAACAGTTGAAGTTTAGTATAAACGCATATGTATACGGAGAATATGCTCCACTTGACCGTCTCAACCCAGGCATATCCCTTAGTAGGTAACTACTTGTCAATTTTCCTGGCTTACCTGGATACTGATACAAACTACTGAAGTTCACCAGTTTCAGTCCAGACCTTGTCCTCCAAAACACGGAAAGCAGTAATGTACCATTATTTTCACATCTCATCAGCTTTTGGCGTATGCCCTACAAAACCACAGTATTCCAAGGTTCAAAATAAACAGTTGGTTACGGGACTAAAAAGCAGTTAAATCGCGTGTTCCTCGTGTTAATGAGAGAATCTATCGGATGGCGTGTGAAGCAATCTCTGTTGCAAAAACTATGTTAATTAGTTCATTATATACTTGTGTATGATAATAATTATGAGTGTGTCTAGCACTGTAATTATGCATTATTGTAACTGATCCCGTTTAATTAATTGTTGTTATTAATTTCCATTGTTAGCGGTTTGCTATTCCAATTATTTCTTGTCTTATGCTGTCGCTCAAGTTCTCCTGCATGTATAATGAAATGTGACGCGGTATTCTGCTTGCTAGGCAGCTCATCGCAGGAGTAACTGTGTAGAAGTAGGTACTTGGCTAAATGCACAGTGAAACCAGCTATCTATAAGCCCGAATAATTTTGACAATGCTAGGAAGCCCACTGCAAGTGTAATTGCACAGAAGTACCTAGGTAAGTGCGCAGTAAAACCAGCTTTCTATAAGCCTAAATCATTTTGACAAAAAATCTCGTTACGTACTCATTACGTTACCTACGTCTCTCAGGCACTATAGCTGATCTAGACATGCAGGAGCGGGTCAAAACACACACACAAGATGAAGAAACCGGAGACCACAGCAACAGTTTGTCTAGGCATTTGAATACAACTGCAAAATTAATGAACTTTTAGGAATAATCGTCTCTTGAAACTCTAACCATAATCTTTATCACATAGAGAACTCCTGGTATTAATTTTTGAAGTATAGTGGAATTTCAATCTCTTTCCATTTTCGATATTTTTTCAAACAATCCACTCATTTTCTAATTTTTAGATCATGTTAAAATAACTAATCAACCTATCCCTTTACTAAGACCTCTCCCAAAAGAAGGTACACGTAATTAATTCTCTAAATACTTTTCTACCCCTAAAGGGCAATTAAATGTTAGCCCGACCTACCCTAATGGCTTTAATAAGTAAACAATGGGTAGGGCCGAACGTTACCTATCCGCTACCGCAGACAGGTAGTCACGTTGAGGTATTATCGAGGTATTTTCCTGTTTCCCGGCAAAGGTGAGTGGTTTCATTCAAATGAATTTTGTATTATTGAGGAAAGGTTCTGGGAGAGAATTTTCTGTAATAGTGTGAATTGGGATGATGGCTGTATTCCGCGATTAATTCCAGTTATTTTCTTCTTAAGGTCGTGTTATTCAAGTTTTTTTTTTTGTAAACTTCCCTAATAAGGGATAATGTCGGCAATTGTCTCAAGTTATCTTCAAAAAGATAATGTTTTCTTAGACGTCTTAGATAAGTATTTATTTGTTGTGTTTTATTTAAAGAAAGACACCGTTGTCTCGTCGTACTGGCCTGGTGATTTTCATAGGTTCGATCCAGTTAAGTACCATTTTTTTTTTAACTTTAATATTGTACCTACTTGTTAAGTATCCATATCTTCGATACTAATGGCTGAGTGAAGATGAAGGAAAATATCTTAAGGAAACCTGAAATTCATATCACCAATCCACTTTTAGCAAGCGTGTTGATTAACGCTCATTCCTTCTCTGTATGAAAAAAGGCATGTGCGCTGCAGTATATGGGACAGTAAAAAGTAAAACGAAAGACATTTGGCGAATATAAACTTAGCCTGGAATCAGAAGAAAAGTGAGCACAACGAATATTAATAATGGAGGCAACCTGATTATTTACTTAATGTAAATAAATCTTAAACTACACACGCACGTCAAACAAAGCAAAGCAATTAGGGGTCAGCAAGCGTAGGTACGAACCCTTCTCACCTGCGCGTGGCATAAACGGAATGATTAATTTGGGAACTTTTCGACGCCTGGACTTATGTTTAGAAGCAGTTCTTAGTGGAATACTGCTTTATCTTATAAATAAAAATAATTGATATTCGTTAGTTTTTTTAAAAACATAATGAACGTAATATTGGAAAAAATATTTAGTATTTTAATATTCTCTGTAGTTGTAATTAGTACGAATTTTCTAAGTTAGCTTTAGTTTTTATTTTGTCTGTAGCTATGCCTAAACAGGCCTTGATTATTGTATGCCTAAATGGGCTGATTGACGTAATGCGTAATTTGTCGGGTCAGCAAGTAATATAATTATAATTTTATTACATGGCGAAACATGAAAGATTTTCTATTTTGGAAAAACCCACATAAAAAGACAGTCTTTGGTTGCCTTCGCATCAAAAACTGTTCAATTCAATAACTCGTTCAAACAAATTATCATTATTCAATATTTTGCCGCTTAAAATAGCACTAAACAAAAATACAGGTACACATAATTTATGTAAAACCTACGTTACAGATTTACGGATAAATCGTGATCGGTAGCTTGAAGCCGGCCTGTTAATCCTCTGATAGATTACAGGCTGTCCCGCCATCTGAGTCCCCTCCGCTGTGTCCAGATTTGCATATTACATGATACGATCTACATAACTGCGGCATTTGGAGTTCTTTTACAATTACAATAAACAAGAATATAATAACGAATATATTGTTTTTTTTTTATATTATTTATATTTGTGTTTTTGTTTTTGTGTCCCTTTTCACTTTACTGCGATACTTTTCCTTAATTAGTTCGTAATTTTATCACCATTCGCTTTTCTAATAATTTTGTTTCAAAGAAAATGATGAATTTAAAGAATATAATTAAGATATCTTATTCTTTGAATATTTCAAAATTATACATACATAGGTATATGTAGGTACGAGTAGCTACAGTCACTTTTCAGCAGAGTAGACCACAGCACATCAAGCTACTACAATGTATCGAATTTCCTTAATAGATTTTCAATTTTATAGCTCAAGCATATAATACTTCAAAGTTGATGGGGATACTTTGACAGCTTCGGGTAGGTTGACCTACTGGCGTTTGAACATGAATTTTAAGAGGTTACAAAAATAGGTACAATTTTACTGTCATTGTTAATGCAATGTAAAAAATCACCCAAATTGGACATCAAAATGCTCTAGCATGTGGCACCATTAAAAATACAGTTCCTACTTAATTGACATTCAACCCTTGTATTAACGAAATATAGGGGTAGAATCAATAGGGTCGTCGAGTTGACACCAATTGAACGTTGCACCCAAAAACTTGTGATTGACTAACAATTGTCGTAGCGTCCGTTATTTGTAGTCAAGCGGCGGAAATATTTTTGGTACGGTGCGTTCGCAGTATACCGCGGTTGACTATGATACACTGAGTGATGAAGGAAAATAATATATTTAGCCGCGATGCGAACATTTTGTGCGGTTGAGTACACGAAATATCTGTATGTATGGCAAACAAAAAGTCTGCACATCTACTATCTATAAGCCGACCCGTAAGAAATACCTTATGGAAATGTAGTTTTCAATTGTAAATTTAATACTATATACAAAGAAAATAAAAAAGAGACAAATTAAAATAGTGCATCAAAAAATTCCTCCGCATCGCTGTCAGCGGGGATCGTGCCCAAAAGGCTGGCCGCATTGCCACGTTGTAAATATTATATTTATAATTAAATTGTAAATAATTATGTCCATATAAATAAACAAAATATCCCAACAAAAAAAAAATTGTAAATTTATTTATTTATTTATGTTAAAACGGTTTACAGACCAATTACATTAACATAGAATGAAATAAAAAAAGAACATAATAATAATATAAAAGAAAACACGAAAAACCTAATATCATTGCAAAGTAAAACATTAATAAGCAAAAGGTAAATATACAATTTAAAGTATTATTTTATACTTGAAGTACGAAAAGTAGAAATAGAGAATTGTGGGGTCTGTGTGGGTGGTAGTGTGTAAAAAATCTCTACTCCTTATCTTTCTTTATGGAAGCTGAAACAGCGCACCGCCCCGTAAAGGTCAAAGCTAGCAACTAATTCACATAATGTACTCAGTTTTTTTAAACCCTGTAGGATTCTGCTTTTGCCCATCTTCTGTCTTCTTCAATTGACAAATTATTATACAACACAAAAATTTTAAATCATAAAATGTGTCATTTAAGTTCTATAAATCGTACTTCATCATCAACAAACAGATAAATATTTATTAAAGTCCCCTTTGTGAAAAAAGCACCATATTCGAGTGCAATGGCTTGAAAGGGTGATAGGAAACGGCGTGTGCACACTGGATAAAAGGGATTGTCTCGTTGTCTGTGACGTGATTCATTTCCACTGTCCGACACTGTGCAAACTGCTGCGCAATTTTCTTTGTGGGAGTCTGGAACAATACCGGGGTAAACACTGTACTATCGTTTCGATTTTTTTTTGTTGTAAAAAGCTAAATGTAAGCGTTCTTGGTGACCAATATTGCAATGGTCTACAGTCTACGCGATCTCTGCCTGAGGGAACGGACAATCATCGGTGGGCTGCTATCTGCTTTTGTTTGTCGTGTCGTATGTTATCGCTATATGTATATAAGTCGTGGTGGCCTAGTGGTTAAAGCACCAGCCTTTCAAGTATGAGGGCGCGGGTTCGATTCCAGGTCAGGCAGGTACCAATGTAATTTTTTAAGTTCTACGTACTTTCTAAGTTTATCTTGGACACCAATAACCGATTAAAGGTGACGGAAAACATCTCGATTAAACCTGGACTATAAAGTCTGAAATCACCAACCCACATTGAGCAACCGTGGTGATTAACGCTCAATCCTTCTCCGTGAGAAGAGGCCTGGGCCCAGCAGTGGGACGATAATAAGCCTGATGATGATGATAATGTTATCGCTAAATTTAGAACATTGAATGAATGAGGTTTTCCCTTTTACAAGATCACATAAAATATTATCTTCTCCCTCCTTACCTGTTCTTCTCGAAATATTATTTTAATATTAAAGGGCTAGGCATATTTTGTGGAAGCTCCGAGATGATTTTCAAAGAACAAAAAAAACCTAAAGCCTGTATTTACTCACAAAAATATTTTCGAAAGAAATAATTGCAGCTACAATATTCGAAGGAGTATCGTTCCAACCTTTAACAACGGAAGCAGGGAACCTTAATGATTACATGTGTGTTTATCTGTGTGTGAAACTCAAGATAACATTCCAGAGGCACTCAACCTGTGGTTTATCGGACTTGTTATTTGTTAGAGCTAACTTTTCATACGAAATATAAAAGTGTGAACCTTAGTTTAAGTCAATTTTAATTTGATTTTAGCGTATAAACTATAATTTTCTTCTTCAGTGTGGAAACAATATCTACTCTTTATCTTTCTTTTTCTAAACACTGGTACTCTTCTGCACCCGGTTAACCGGCTTAATAGCTTGGGAAAAGGCTAGGCAGACATATTTCTCTATGGAAATTGAAACGGCGCACCGCCCTGTCCACAACAAAACCTTTAATTTTCGTTTTATCTTTCGATTTAATTTTCGTAAAATTTCAAACTTAAGTAAGCAAATACCCAAATAAAGTCTTAATATTTGATAACTCATGAAGCAGCTCTCAGGATGCTTTGCTGATGAATGACACCAAAGCAAGTCAGATACTATGTACAGACAATCTACCCGAAGCTGTCACATTTTACCGATCGAATATTAACCTTCTGGTATTGCAATAAGGTTGAAAATCTAATAAAGAAATTTGACAGGTTGAGGTAGCTTGATGGGCTGACGTCCGTACCTATCATATAAATAATTCCACATTAGTTAACTACTCTATGTAAAGTCTAGCAATGCTAATTAAAACCGGTTTATTGATCACGACCATATGATCGATGCAATTGCACTTTAGTGCAAGCGATCACATTACGCCATGTCATTCAATTACTTACTCAACAATACATTAAAACAAGCGTTTATTGTCTCGAGTAATTATTTAACCTTACCTCGGCTTTGTTTAATTAATACCTATTAATATTAAAAATGTGTGATTCATATTGTTTATCTGTTTTACAGGACATTGGTAAGTGGAAAATACTTTATTATTTATGTTACAGAAGCTTTAATATAATATTAGGAAACCTCTTCATACACGGTCGGTTAGCTCCAAGGTAAGCTATTGATTAGCTTGTGTTATAGGTACTAGCCAACACAACTGATAATCTACATATAGGTACTTACATAATACATATTATTACATCGAGACGACAGCCAACAATCATCAAACAAATGACGACCGTGGCGGGAATCGAACCCGGGACTCTCATCTCGGCAATGATGGATGCAAGGATGGGGTAATACGTAAAGCTAGCATAGGATACAAAAAAAAACAGTCTTTTTTGTATCATATTCATCAATAGGGAACTTGCATTTTTTTTTTTAGTCTATCTTTAAGATTTAATGATTATTTAAAGATACCAAAAACAATAAATTAAAAGTATACCAAATAATTTACATAACGCAAATAAAAAAATTGGCAATTCAAAGTTCGCGCGTAAACGCTCACTGGGTTGACGTGACGTCACGCATGTCTCACTTTTTATTGCGCGTGAATATTTGTTGTTGTTTTATATTTTCTATTTTACAACAATGGATAACCCTTCAACAAGTGGATATGTCTCACAAAAAAAATGTGCAGTGATATATTGTTATGTACCTATGTGTCTTAACCCAGTTGATTTTCCCTTTTTATCTGAACAAAACCAACTGCGTTATCTCCATAAGACTCTCGTGTCGAGCTGAAAATACAACATAATAGGTAAATAAATTCAGGTTTTGTTAAGAAATGCACTCTAAACAACATAACCTCACATCAACACCTTACCGGAAAAGCTTTCGTCCTTTTATCTCTACACTTGAAAAAACGGAATTCTCCATAAAAAACCATCGCACCATGTCCATATCAACCTTAGGAAGGTTTCGCGAGTCGGCTTTAATAAACCCTTTTTCCATTCTATATATATTTTTCAATGTTTACTTCATAACACTTTGTCAACAAATTGTGTTTCAAGTTACGTAACTTATAATATAAATATTTCGCAAAAAAATAATAATCTTAGAATAAATCGTTCAGTAATACACTTTTAATGAATATTATTATTGAATTATTAATTTAATTACTAAATATAATTTTAGCGCAAGTTCCCCATTAAGGGAAGTCCGCTGCTTAACCAAGGAGTTTACCATCAAATAAAAAAATAAAAAAATTAAAAGGTAAAAATCCACTGGTGTGGCGGACACTAATGTCTTCCGGTCTACTCGCTCTAGCAAATAGTGAAATTAAAATAAAATAGATTTTTAGAAAAACTAAGATTTTCTGATGCACCGTAATTCATACCAACCACCTTATCACAAAAGTGGTCTTAAAAAGTTTCAGCTTTAATGCGGCGGGGGACTGGACGCTTTAGATTCCCAGGCCCCCTCCACTCAGGCGAGGTCGGAGTGCATGCCGGTGGGTATTTTTAGTGGGTATACCGGGAAAGACACTCCCGGAGAGTCTCACATACCTTTCCCGTCCCCCGACAGGAAGGGGATGCGTAACAGCATTTTTTTCCCAGCGCCAAAAGCGCCAAAAAAGGGTTTACCTAAACCATCATGTTGAACAAATTTAAGGTCCCGCCTTAGCACTAAATGCGGTACTTTTTATTAAAATCTCATTTTAAAATAAGGTGGACCAAACAAGTACCGCGGTAATATCTTCACCGACATATAAATCTATACATTATAAGAAAATTGTAGAAAAGTCAAATCTGTGCATTGAATATTTTTTCGGGGCCTGATCTACAATTGATATTGATTCTAAAAATATAGTTTTTGGAAATTGTGTCTGTTTGTCTGCATGTACATATGTCCGGGATAATCTCAAATAGTGCTGACTGGATTTGCTTCAAATTTGGCATTAATATAGCTAAGAGGTCGGGCCAGCATATAGGCTACATATTATTAAGCTATCACGTAGGGGGAGGGGGGAGGGGGGGCGAATGTTTTATCACCTAATGCCCACGCGGACGACGTCACGGGCAACAGCTAGTAGGAAATAAAACGCAGTCGCTTCAATTTTAACGTGAATTTGTGTTTAATTGTGTATACTAGAATAAAAGGTTTCCTTCCATATGATGTTTTTTTCTAAATAGGTATTTCTGCTTTAAAGTAGTAGGTACATATAGAATACATTATATAAACAGCAAAATGCAAGCGAGATAATTATACTGCTATTGTTTTTATTAATGAATGAGTGCACAAAGTTCAACTGTTGGACTGATATTATTAAGGCGAGATTCCACTGGAGTGCGGCATTGTGCAGCACTTTGACGTATAAAAATGTTTCTTCAAGTCTATTCGCTCTAGCAAACATTAACAAATTGCGTGCGACCATTTCTAAAATGTCCGCGAAACTGCAATTTTTGTGCGCGGAAGACAGACACACGCTAGCAGTGGACTCGCGCTGACGCGTAGGTACACGTTTTTTGTTCACCTAAACATGTGTTCCAACAATTTTGGTGGAATCTCACCACTACATTTTGTAAATGTCACTATACCTATTCGTAGGTAATAGAAGTTTTTTTTTTATATATAATTAAGTAATGAAAATATATGTATCTATGTATATACATTTTTCAAAGCAGCTTAATTATAGTTTTTATTAAACGAACTTTGTTTTTGCTATTAGTAGATACCATCCTTGATAAAAAATATTTCGTAGTTTTATTTCAAAATATATACACGTGTATTCCTTTTTATACCACAGTAATTAAGAAGAAATAATCTTGAGATTAAACCGACATTGTTAAAAGTTAAGCCTACCTACATAAGCAGTCAGCAACAACCTACAAAAAAACAAATATTCCAAATATTTAATAGCTTACAATAACATTGCTTAATTCCTAATATTGCGATAGATAATACGTTTTTACTATCTAAGATTACGTATTCAATCAGCAGATCTTTAGGCAGATCAAGCATATAATTAACACCACTGTGCACATAAATAGGCCATTCTTAATCTAAATAACAGTCACTGAACATTCCGTTCTTTTGTCCATACACTTGAATCAAAACAACCACCGTGCGAGAAATTGACGCAGAGTAATTGATATCACTAGACTCTTCTAGAAGTAGACTGGTCTACTCAGTAGAATCAAGTGATAGTCTTCGTTGTCATCCACTTATCATATTGACATCTTCTTCCTCTCCGATTTGGAGGATGGCTTTCTGGATCATTCTCTTCAGGCGTTTCCGAGATTCGTGCGACCGCAGCGTCCTTAGCTCTGAAGCTACAAAGTCTCCGAATATCTGGATGGACAAAACATTTATATGGTAACTATATTGCCAATTACTAACATTATATTATTGAGGTTTTAAATAGTAAATGTGTCAACATCAATGTCCTAAAATCGTGAATAAGCGCTTTGTGCCGTGATACTAGCTGAAGGTTTACTAAGGTAAATTCATCATCTGCCTAGCCTTTTCCCAAACTATGTTCGGGTCAGCTTCCAGGCTTAGCCGGAGGCAGCTGAGTACCAGTGTTTTACGCGGAGTGACTGCCTGTCTGACCTCCTCAAACCAGTTACCTGGGAACCTGATACCCTATGGTAAGACTGGTTTTCAGACTTTCTGGCTTCTGAATAAGGTAAATTATATTTTATTAGTTAGTCTTATATTTTATTGAGATTATAGGCATGTCTTCTATTTTAAATTTTTCATTCAATGCCGAAACATCACGAGCTAATATTTTTAATGGCAATTATTGTTGACAAATGCAATTTATACATTTTTCTATAAAAATCACCTAACCTGACACTCATCAGCGTTTAACCCAGGCCTGATCCTCGGAGTCGGTGGCTCAGGCCACATGAGCGGATTAGCACTGGGTGGTAGTGGCAGCGGGGCTGATGCTGCAACCCTGAGGGGCTTGTGCAGTCGTCTGCTGGGGCTGCCGTTCGCATTATTGAGTTGATTAGTGAGGGCTGCATGCGCCCGCGCTGCAGCTCCAAATTCTTCTTCTTCATCAGCTTGAAATTCGGCGAGCTAGAGGAGAAATTACATTTTAATGTCGGGGTGCCGTGGGACAATAAGTTGTTGCATATTGACAAAACGTTGATTGAAAATTATATTAAACGGTGTTACTCTAAGATTTGATGAGTAAATCTATTGCTGATTGCACAAAATCTATAAACTTTTCAAGTCAACAGCAGCATAATATCAGTAATTTTCTTTAGTTTTAATGCATATCTAATTCGTTTAAGCCGTAGGTAGGTATGCTGAAAATATTACTAAGAATTTTTATAATACCAATATTATTCTAAATTGCAACGTAGGGCACAAGAATTAAAACCTATAATTCAATGCCAACTTCTATACCCACTGTGCGGACAACCATCGATTAGATACATTCAAAGGTTCAAGCCAATTTGAATTTTCGGACTCAAACAAATAAGGTTTATTTTTCAACGCTAATGGGCGGGTTAAATAGGATTTCATTGAACAATGCCGGTCAGTTTAATCTTTAAAATTAATAATGTATTTTGAAATACAAAATGCAGTGAGTAACATTTTATGAAGAAACCGAATAAAGTTTACAAATAATAAAGCATAGTAGGAATTACCCACATGTTAAATTATACATTTCATTGATTAAGGAGCAGGTACTTAAGTGCATAGCACTAGGTACTTATGTCAATTTGTCTGATTAATATTTTGCCAAGCGAATCAATTTATGGCACGATGTAAACGATAATGTGCAGTAACAATACGATCAATAGTGCAAAAATACTGAGAATTTGCAATGTTTGAAACGTTACGAACTCTAACAGCCGTCAATCAAAACAAACAACTTTTGATAACAGCGGCGCGATAGCATTCAAACACGTTGACACATCGCTGTAATCAAAAAGCACAACAGTAAAACATAATGTAAACACACTCGTTTGAGCGATAAAATAAATGACGTCGTACCTCTAAATTAACCGCGTCCACTGTCTCCAGAGGGTCGGCGCAGGGCGCACGCATGAGGAACGAGAGGGCATCAAAGTACTCCCACCCGCTCCGCATCACCTGACGCCGCTTTATTTTGCGCAACTCGTTGTTGAACTGCGTTCGCAAATTGTGTATCTTCCTGCTTATCTCCTCCGCAGTAGTCCCAAATATTTCCGCTAAATAGTCAAATTTCGCTTGCCGCGCGTTTCGATCCTTATTCAGAGGATTTTTTATATCCCATAATTCTTTGCAATCCTTCTCCATAGTCTCAATCAGTTTCATGGTGTTCTCAGAGTTCCAATGCACTTTGAATTTCATATTCAGCTCCCGCTTCGAGTAATCTCTCTCACTTTCGGAGTCTATTTCTATTTTTGGTGAATACATATCGTACGAATTTGAATTCGAATCCATCATGGCGAAATTGACGTTGTTATATCGAAAGCGCTCTAGCGAGACTGAGGGGCAGGGCGAGAGCGGCGAGACCGGTGTCGGCCGGAACGGCAACGTCGCTTACGTAATAATAGCCGTGCGACGTTGCCGCTCAGAACGATAGCGCGTGCATTTGACTTGCATTGCAGTGACTTCAAGGCGCTAAACAGACTAAAGAGCTGAACCATATAACCATATTAGTGACTATTAGCGCAGGGAGTATTAACAAAGGAAGTTTTGTGGAACTTGAGCCGCCTGTTGAAAGTGGGCTAAGTAGATACAAACTGCGATCAAAAAGTGAAAGCGCGACACGATGCTACGAAACGGAGATGTTCCTTCGGAAACGTAATATTTATCGCATAATTCACGCATAAATAGTAATTCTATATTGGATTAGAAATACTTATGATACTGTATTTAGTGTTGCATAGATCGGTGAACAACCCAGAGGACCGTGAAATAAATATTTAACGATGAACACGTGCTGTATAACAGTCATCAAATCCGATCGTAAATTGTGTCCTGTTTATAGCATAACCATAGCTAATGGTGTATGCTCCTCTCATTAGACACACATTGGAGGTGGTACGGATACAGTTGAAGAAACTAAATATGAAGGTGATAATTATGAACCCAAGTATGCATAATTAGCAGCGTGATAAATTAACAGTTTCATTTAACACGTGTGAATTAAATTAATCACTCGTTCTGTTATTAATTTCGTTTCAATAACTTTTAAAAAATACAACGAAAAGAAAACCCGGTGACAATAAGGAAGTAAAATATTATACTTCGGTTTGTAACAAAACTTTACAATTTTATAAAAATAATAAAAGGTATAAAGATTTAAACCATTTTACAATATGAAACCGACTTCACAAAATACATAAAAGAAAAAAGAAAATTACTCGACTCGACTGACGAAAGTCGGTGTCTTGAGGCTGTTATTTAAATTGCCAGCGTGTAAAACGTGTAAGTTAAATTAGTAAATGTAAATATTTAAAAAAAAAACACAATACTGTACACTCAATTTTAAATAAAATGGAACCTAACAGGTAATAAAAACCAACTAACATTAATAATTTTGATTCAAACAAAACCAATAAAAAAACTACCTTCATGAAAACAATGAAACGAGGAAAATTCTAGATCCAATAATAAAACCGCGAACTACTGGGAAAGCCCGCGTTTCTCTTTGATGTTACACTCGACCTTTTTCCCATTTCCTCTCGATACCCGTGTTAAATTCCCATACAGGATGTATCGGACATTCCCGGGAACGCTGAGAACTGAATGGAACGCGATGACCAATTTAATAACCGTTATTGGAACGGGATGGGGAAGTAGAATGGGAGGGGGCCGAGGGGAGTTCTAGATATGTTCGCTACTGTTGTTTTAATTTTTACGTCCTGTAATATAAGACTTATAGTTTTGTAACGGAATGTAATCGTAGCCAGCTGTTCACAGATTTCCCCGGCCTAGGAACTTATTTGTACAAACAGATAAAAATATAGCTTTACTTTGTCACTTCTATCGAGTTTAGTGCTAGTTTTGGACCATTAACTTTGTTCAAGAGGATGGTTTGGATGGTAAATCATCAATTTTTAACCAACCACCTAGCACTGAAACTGATACTTTTTTAAGACCAAGATTTTAATAAATAAGATTATGTTTGCGAAAAAATAAACAAATCATATTAAAAGCTGTCCTAGTAACCTGTTTATAAGTGTGACCTATTTTGTCTTGTGTTGCCACGACTAATATTAAGGTACATAATTTCCAGTCAACAAAATTTCTATTGGTACGCTTTACAACCCTGACTGTCATCACGGTGGTAACATTCCTTTGCTGCTTAATTAAGTTATTGACGACCTAGTGGGTAAAAACTCAACTCCCCAAAAAGAGGAGTTTTTTATATTCGGGATGTTTACATTTTTTTCACCTCTCTATCGTATTATCCAAAAAAATATTATAACTAAAAAAGTTACCAAATGAATGTTCAATTAATTTAATGTTGATTATGTTTATTTGGCACAGAGACATAAAATTGTCCTTTTGTAGGCTTTTTACTCCAGTAGTCTCCAGTAGTAGGTGGTAATAAAATTCGTATACATGCAAACGACAGCGTAATCCCAGGACAAAGGGGGAAATTAAATGGGCCGCGTTACAAGTGACCAGTTAAATGACAAATAAATACGAGCGACGAAGGGTTACGGAGAGGGTTATGCCGTCATTACTCGGGTCTGACCACAATGAGCCAATTCCTGTGCCGAACATCGAGGAGTTTTAATGTTTTGTTTACTGCCCTTCGTTTTGATAATTTCGTAAATTATTATACATATTTTCTGGTTGAAAAAATTACGCTGGCGTTTTTATATCGTTTTCCTTACCTAAAATATCAAATTATTGGATATCACGCGTGCGTTAAAAAAAAGAAAAATTAAGCAGAAACAAGAAAAACAAATAAACAATGAAACAAACATCAAAAAAATATTAAACAGACAGGTTTTCCTTTCCTTCTTAGTTCTATAATCGGCGTATAAACAATTGAATTTACTTTATTAGAATTACAGAAAATGGCCGTCGTTGGCCTTACGAATACGTCAATATCAATTAAATAAACCATTATGACATAAAGCGAATGGTCGCGTTAAACTTTGCCAATTAAATGACAAATAAAGCACACATCAACAGTATACGAACTCGCTTAGCCTCGGGGTCTTTAGGATAAGTACGTTTTTCTCTATTTATAAGCACACTAGCGACCCACCCCAGCTTCGCACGGGTGCAATGCTGATACTAAAATTATACATATAAACCTTCCTCTTGGATCACTCTATTTATTAAAAAAAACCGCATCAAAATCCGTTGCGTAGTTTCAAAGATTTAAGCATACAAAGGGACATAGGGACAGAGAAAGCGACTTTGTTTTATACTATGTAGTGATTTACAAAAAGCGTGGTGATTAATGCTCAATTTTTCTACGTGTTAGAGGAGACCTGTGCCCAGTAGTAAGTAAGACTATGAAGAGGCTCGTGATTAAATGCTTGATATATACATACTATCTGTCTGATAACGTTTCATTTCTTCAATTTTGTCTGATAATCTTCAGTATTTTACTGTCCTTTTTGGCAACGGTCATATAATCATCATCTTCCCAACTAATGTTGGGGTTGGCTTCCAGTCTAACCGGATTCAGCTGAGTACCAGAGTTTTACAAGAAGCGACTGCCTATCTGACCTCCTCAACTCGGTTACCCGGGCAACCCTATACCCCTTGGTTAGACTGGCGTCAGACTTACTGGCTTCTGACTAACCCGTAACGACTGCTAAGGATGTTCTATGACAGCCGAGACCTACAGTTTAACGTGGCATCCGAAACACAGTCATTGGTGTCCAAGATATACTTAGAAAGTATATACAAACTTAGAAAAGTTGCTTTGGTACTTGCCCGACCTGGAATCGAACCCACGCCCTCACTCTTGAGAGGTTGGCTCTTTAACCGCTAGGCAACCACGACTCAACGGTCATATCAAATCCCCATGAAAAAGAAAATATTTCATCAAATATTATAATTTGAATTAACTTCTAAAACACTGTTTATTTAAGTGAAATTGTATTTTCACTACCACTGAAAACTTTCGTTTGCCGTTCCACTGAAAACCTGAAAACGTAAGAACGAGTTCCGAGAATCTGTTTCGGATTAAATGAAATGTGGAATATTATTTCTGGGAAAAGCATGTGCCAATGTTGTGAACAGTACCAACGCCTTTCATCAAAGTGTTCGGTTCACTGATATTTCTGTGAAATTCAAACAAACAACGACAGTAATCAAAGGATAGCGATACAATTGGATGGCAACGCAATTTAGATGGAAGGTTAGACCCGTGAATGTTTGATTTGATCCTCCTATAATGAATGTTTCTTAAACGATTCGTAATTAATTTACGGGCTTATTTGAACTGCTTTCCTTCTTTGTAAAAATCCTAAAAATTATGTAAAAATAAAACAAAGATTTGCTTTATATCTTACATCTATGTTTCCCAAAATAGAAAAGAAAAAACTACTATAAAAGCAAAAATATGCGTTCTTTAGACTTTGCAGGATTATTCACAAGAGTTACCGCGACTCTGAACACAAAGGGCTCCAGAAGGAACAACTCTTGTTGTTAGTTTTGAGTTAGTTAAAGTCTGACACTCCCTTCAGCTCTGCTTATGAGGTCAATGAATGATATCACACACCAAAAAAGGTCTAATAGATTATATTTACACCATGTACGATATACGGAAACTACTTAATCCAAAACAAGGAAATCTGAAAATGGAAGAAAAACTTCATAATTTAGGCAGAAAAAATATTACTGACTTAAAATTAAACAATATCGAAGTACTATACATTATAGACATTATCTTATTATGCACATTGATGTCTGCAAATGTGGAACTTGTATAAAAACCGCTCGACTTATTACTTAGGATACACGATATACCTCGCCTCGTATTCCCGCGGTCACGTCCCGTGCAATGATTGTAACTGCAGATAAACTTACATTTTGCCAATGTATGTATGTCAAGTGTACATTCAAGTGCTCAATGCAAACGTAAACAATTTTAATTTTCCTGCCACCAGTTTGTGCCATTTTTCTTTTAAAAGTTTTCGATAGACTTCTACTTAATATACATACCTACAAATAATAGGCATTTTTTTCCAAAAAAATAAAATATGTTTCGACATCAATTACTATAAAAATTATCTCCCTAAAAACTGACTTCTTAAAACCATTCTACATAGACCCATGTTAAAACTTTTTTAGTGTCTTTGTAAGTGTTTTTGGGAGCACCTACCATAATCAGTCACACTGCATTATGTCTTTATAATCTATTACCTTAATGGATAAAGACTTCCACTTTAACAATTTATTAACTGTGGGTGTGAACTCACAACATATGAAGTGTCATTATAAAAAAGTTAAACAGAGAACAGACATTTATTTTAAAAAGTCAAATCACAATATGTACATTCTAGGCAACGGTTCAACACTCCTTTAACATTGTTTAATGTTAAGGCGCGTTTTAACTAAAACAGGAGAGCTGTTCTAGTTAAAACGCGCTTTTATTTCGCTATTTATTTGAATAAACATGTGTATATAGGTTTAGAAATTGTAATTCGTATACATAATATGTAGATGGCAAATGGGATGAGAATTAAAGAGCGAATCCAAATATTAGCGCGGTTTTAGTTAAACACAATTTCAAAGTGTTTTAATATCTACACTATATTAAACAGTGTTTAATTTAAATCACTCCTTAGCTACACACACGTGTTCTTGTAGTGTTTAAATATTTTTTGTAATAATACTAAGTCTGTTTTAACCTGTTTCCACTGTTCTTCAAATGTAAAGAAAACGAGATCAATATTTTATTTCCAATCTAATCTGTAACCGTTGAAATAATTTTAATTCGATTTCTTAATCGGCTGTTTAAACGATGACCTTTTTTAAATATAAAGCTGGAATTATCCTGAAATCTACTTTTTGCCCTGATTTTCTTTAGCCCTTAAAAGCTCTGAATGTAATGTTTACGTTCGAGAATTAGACGCAAACGGTTGCTTTGTGAAAGTAGTCTTCAATACTGATATCTAATTATGTAATTGCCTGAAAATAAAGACACTTTGATGAAACGTATACTAAAAAACTTAGGCAAAAAGCTAACACTGTTCAAACAACCCACCCTTTTACTTAAACATGAAACATCACCCCTCAACCAAAACTTTTTGCACCAAAAAACTTTCACATTCAAATATACGGAAGACGAACTTGACAAACTCAAATGAATGTAAAGTCCAAAAGTTGTACTGTGGTGGATTTCAAAGTCCCGCAAGTGTCGTATATTAATTAAAACGAGACGACGCGTCGCTACCCCTCCCCCCGCTACCCTGGCACCCCCGCTACCCTCGAAGCGCAGGATAGCAAGGGAGAGTGCCGGATTAATATCTAAATAATGAGGACGATGCCACGCCCTCACTATGCACCGATAGACAAAAAAATTGGATTATTGTTTTTTGAAAATTTTAAATTAGTGTTTAAGTTTTAGCTTGTCGCCTAAGATATGTCAGCAATAAAAAAGTTTTGAATTTCTAAGAACATTATCTCCCTCAATCAGAATTTCTATGAAAACCAAAGTAGTTAATGATTGCGATAAGATTTTTTACACTATTATTAATATCTTAAACCTATCCAAAGAATCGAAAAAAATACTAAATTAATTGTCGTTTATGTTCAAACCTCAATTAAATCGGTAGCAAAAATGTGTCCAATCAATAAAGTAATTAAATTTACGCACCATTAAGCTATATTTAAAAAAAAACGCAAAAATCAACAAAAAAATATATTTTTATTCATAAATAAAATTTTCATCTCTTTTCTGCAGACCATCCCCAACCATATCTCTCGAGACAGCACTCGACAGCGGGGGCGAATTCGAAGCAAACGCCGGAAAAAATGTCGTTCACCGTGATTTACCACCTGTCAGGCTGCCTACCCACTATCCTGAGGATAATGTTCACGCTTCGATTGATGAGCCTCGATATTGGATAGGGTTAGCTCCTACTTTATTTATGGTGGCGAATTGGTGTTGAAACGACCCGTTATCTGAATCTGCAGCTTTATTTATTGGGGATCGAAATTATGGGAGATGAGAGACCAAAGAATTGCGTCTTGGTTGGTTTATTGCTGGGGTTTTCAATGCTTTAAAAACGTACTGTTTGTTTCGAGAAGATTATACAATTTTATATGTCAAGGAGCCTCGTCAACACCTTCATGGTCTTTGGTGGTAAGAATTTTTCCGAAGATCGCTACGTTGTCATCAGCTTACAGCAAACTTCAATACCTACCTAAATAAGCAAGGTATGTGAAAAGAAATAAGATACTAAATACGTCGATCCTGATGATACGGTTCAAACCGTCAATTGACTTATAAAGTAACCAGCCTTGTCTTAATTGCAAGTTATCTCCGCATCTCACCATTAATACTTACCTAGTTAAGGTTCTAAGTAAGCGCGTTAGTGTCATTGCTTATCACTAAACCTGATATGATAGGTTATCTTTAGTAAAACCACTTTATCCGGTAACTACGCAGCATACGGCCTGGGAATATACTATCTTAATTAATGTTATGCGTGCAGCCAGTTAGCGAAGTGCTTTGAATAAAAATAGTCCTATTGGCTAAAAGTCAAGGCTTTCAGCATTATTTGAACTGCAACGATTGATTGTGGTTCGCAAGATCATGTTCACTATAGCCTCAGTATAATTAAGTGTCTTCATCATATAATTGACTAACTGATTTATGATTCCAATCCTTAGTAGTATATGAGTTGAAAAAATTAAAAAACATATTGAACTTCAATGTGCTACTGGGAAAGCCTGATAATGAGATTTTTTTTCCATTTTGTGTCTTTTATTTTTGCTAAATATGTATATATATATAAAATGTTTTATCTATCTATCTTAACTTATCGCCCTAGCTGAAACCAAAATCTGTACGAGTCAAGACAGGAGTCTAGAAAAGGAGTCTAGACAGGAGTCGTAAAGATTAGGTTATAAAAGGTATTGCTTATGAGTGTTTTTCAGGCTAAAGAGTGTAAGTGTAGCTTTTGATCAGGCAGTCACTATGGTATCAAAAAAAACCTTAATTCAAAATGGTCTGTAAGATATTTAAGAATATAGCAGGACATCGCGAGTTTTTTCTGACTAAATGAAACGGAAAACGGAAATCTCTTTGTGACTTCAATTTACGAGTAAATTTCGAATGGATGGGCTCTCGAAAATTTACTTTTCATTCATCACCCACAGAAGCCGAAAATCGATCTCAGTGGCGTGCACTTGAAGAGGCCTATGTCCAGCAGTGGACTGCGATAGGCTGATGATGACATGATGATGACAACACACAAAACAAGTTATGTTTTGTGTGTTGTCATCATCATTAGTTTGTCAGAACAGAGTATTTTGGAAGAAGGAATTTGTATGAAGACTATCTTTTGGGAAACTTTTTGGAAATACTGGGCTGATAGGAAGGAATGCGTTATAGGACACTTACAATACGTTTGACCTCCTGAAACCAGTTACCTGGGCAATCTGATAGCCCTTGATAGATATAAGACTGGTTGTCAGACTTTCGGGCCTCTGACTACCCATAACGACTGCCAAAGATGTACAAATAACTGCCGGGACCCACCAATTTAGCCTGCTTTTCGAAACACGGAGGAACTTGTCATGATAAGATAGTCACCCATCTACGGACCGACAGCGCTAAGCGTTGCTTAACCTTATGATCGATCGACCCGTTACTTAGCTATGAGCTCCTAAAATTGGTAACAAAATATACAGCGATTTATTCTATAAATTAAATAGCAGCTATCCTATTGGAATTTAGATATCAGCATAGCGGTCCCTCCGTGAGAATGTACAAGCGGGGTGAAACGTAAAATGTTTTGAACATAGATGGCGCTAGTTACACCGTCGCAACTTCGTCGCTTGAGGAAAACAAGGCGACTGAAGGTTGTTCAACACGTTATTGGTATTTTTTCTTATTAACAATAAGTGTTTACATTTGCATTCTTAGACTGCGAATTACTTTAGTGACTAATTATTTGCCTGGTAGAAGTTTTGAATTTATGAAGATAAAAATTAGTCTTGGTTCATAAGAAAAAGCTAAATTGGATTTTGTCAAACTCAAGCTATTCCAAACTCCCAACAACCCATAATCATATCATCACATTATCACAGATAATTTCATTATTTATGAGCACCCTTAAAGGAATTCCTTCCCAAAATGCCAAGTCCGAACCGCATACCTGTCGATCCTGAGACCGAAGTCGCAAAAAACACAAGCAATCTCGAAACACATTTTAATAGCCGTTATTTAGCCGACCGGTGACGGCACAAAGGCGGTTATTTATCGCACGCCCTCTCTCATTGCTTCCCCGAAGCACGCTTCTAAAACAACTTACATGCTCACCAAATTCCGAAAAACTAACCTTATTGCCACGCGTTACAGTTACATTTTAATTAACATTCAAAACGAATACGACGTTCAAATTCAAACACGCGAGACTGGTAATCATTCGATGTCCGATTCCAGTTTGTCTTATCGGTTTTGTTTCTTCACTCGATTAGTTACCTTAAAGCTGCCAGCATAGGGTTCGTTTTGAGGTTGAATTTTCCACCGGAATATTATTCATGTTTCGTCTGGAAGTCCGATAATGAATCGGCGTCGGCGACGGACAAGTTCGGTCGATTCGCACCGTTTTCATGTACAGGTGTATTTCAAGACCCAAGCAAGAATTATAATTTAGAATCGCAATTAGGGATTGAGGCTGTTAATTTGTTTTCTGTCTCATTAAAATGATTGATCACGTCTTCGATCGGTAATAAACTTGAAATGTCGTTAGATGCTGACAATATTATTAGATGTGTGTTCATAAAAGAGGATATACTTACTTCATAGCACCTTTCTTCTGTCTATGGTACAATTTCTTATATCAGGTTACTACCAAAGCAGCCTGAGAGCATAACAAAAAAAAAATCTATTACTTCTATGATTTCTTAAAAACAATAGTAAAAAATCAAAGCAATATATGTAGATATAGATACAGAACTAATATCATGAAATAATAATGATTCTAAAAAGAAAAGTATCAATAAGATTAAACATTAGCGTAAAAAGAACCGTCAAGAATCTTCAGAACGCAATCCCTACTGAACAACAAACTACACAATCCAATAGCATTATCGGATGATCTGTCCCTTCCTCCCATCGAACAAGTCAAACAACCGTAACCCGTAAACAAACTAACCCGTAAACACATCACGAATCTATTCCATCGCATTTTTCACGTCCCGAAACGAAATAAATCCCCTCAAAGGCAGAGACCGCAAAATAAAGCAAAACACACGAGGTGCCAACATTATTTATTCACTACAAAGAGAAATCGGGGGCGGAAGCCGTGAAATTGAAAGAAATCCCCGTGTAAAAAAAACAAATAAAAAGTACTTTAGCAACCGAGAAATGTTCAGGAGAAGAAATGAGAGGGAGTGAAGGGAATTCCGAAATAACAGCGAATATTATGGGAAACCAGCTATCGAGTTAACGTTTACCATGCCACGGGATGAAGTGGGGTTTTTTAATGATTCTTTCATCTGCTTCGCGTTTTGCTGGCTTGTTGCCAGGTACGCTATTTTAAATGAACTCTCCACGTGTACATTGACAAGTGCAAAAGTTACTTAATTCATGATCGTTTATTAATTTATTTTTACAGGATCTAATTTCCCAATGCAAACTTGTTTCACGCAACCCAATGCAGAAATTGATGACCTGAAAATAATCACAAATATTACAAAATTTTGTTAATTCTGTGTCCTGGTGAACACCATATTTCGATAAACAAGTTTTGGACGGGTATGAAATAATAGTTAGTCGAATTAAATAGTATAAAAATCATGTGCTAAGGAATGAAAGCATAGGTACTTATGCCTCGGGTTACATACAATTCAATTAAATGTAAGACTTGAATACTTTAAAAGCGAAGGTGATTCGCAAGCGTAACTACAGTGTAAAATCGATTGACAATTTTCGGGTTGGGCAGGCCACTTTGCTAAGCTCACGTAACTACGCGGACACGTTGATCTGTCATCCCCGGCTTAGCAGCAGTCATGGTTAGTGTCACATGTCGAAGCGGTCTGGAGGATTTAAGAAAACCCCTAGGCGGGAGTCGGGAGTCGGGACTCAGTCATATTAAATACTTTGCCGCTACTCTTTTGCTTGAAAAGTATAATCACAAAAAAAATCAGCTCAATCGGTTGAAGATGTCTACTTCAAAATTGAGTTCAAAGAGTCCACCGTAACATACATACATATGTACATTGCAAGTTAAATAAAAGCTTTTAAAAATATTATTCTTCGCATCCAATTTAACATTGGAAAATTACAACCATTACTTCTCTGTCAGCTACATATAATGTCTATGGTTAAGAAGAAATTCGTACAACATACACAGTTGTCTTTCACAAAAAAACACAGATGTAGTTTTGTCTAACAACACAATCTCCGTTATCTACCGCAATCTGCACAGAAAGGTCTCTCCCTGGGGTATCATCTTTTTGTCCCGAATCCAGACGCTGCGGTCCCATATGCAAACATTTGGAAATAAAATTTATTTTTGCATCGAAATAAAACTGATTTTGCCGAGTTGAATATAAAGTAGACGATATTGTGGTGTTTATGATCTATTTCACGTTTTATTGGTACATACGATATCGTTTGAATTTATAAAATTCTAACATCGGACATCGGTTTAATCCACTTTCCGTGGGAACTACTCTGCCCATCCGGATAAAAAGTAGTCTATAACCTGCTTCGATAAATAGGCTTTCTAACAATTATTATTTTTCTTAAATCGGTCTTGTACTTCCTGAGATTTGTGCGTTCAAACGAATAAACTAACTTTCAGCTTTATATCAATATAGATTTATAGGGTGCTGTTTTATGTGATTAGCAGATCGTGATACAATAAGATCGTATCAAAATAAAAGCTTAACTTATGCTGTAGGACAAACGATGTTAACGCTTTTCGCTTCATAGGAGCGTCTATGGAGTTTCCTGGTGGTTCCTCCCATAAAACACACGCCTTGATTGTGTCAAAACAGTATTTGTAAGAACCTTTGACCTCGACTAATTTAAATGAAGAAGTGATCAGACTTTTAAAATTAATTGAAAAATTATCTTTTTTTTTCGAAAAATGCTTACTTGTGGTTAAAAAATAGACGCACGCGTTTACAAATCGAAAGATACACAGCCTTTACCCCAAAAATAGCCTTATCCGTCCAAGACGTGGAAGAGTCCAAGAGGTGATCTGTCTTACCTAGTAGGTACCTCCGTGACTTAAACTGTTGATGTTTGTATTATTTCAAGATCTTTGACAATCATTGCCATGAGGTCTTATACACAAAACTGCGACGCGACCTCGCATCGCAAATATCTGCAAGCTCTCGCGACCAATATGCATCCAATTAGTTTATTAGTTCTCCATTCCATCCAACATAGATAGGAAAAGACTAGGCGGATTATGTTTGATTTATCCTATTGAAATGGCAAAACGGATTTCCGAAAAATTTCGAATGGGTGGCAGATTGCAGCTTGAAGAAGTATCTAGGATTCTTTAACTGCACTCGTGGAGGATTTTCCTCTATTAGGCAGTTGCCGATTTCAAAATGGTTTAGATATTCGGTTTTCACGAATTTTCTTTCGTTAAATATCAATTCAGCGGCCGGTAAGAACTTAATTATGTCAGTCGCTGTATACTCGCTTTGATACCAAGAGGTTATTGTAAAGACGTGGCAAATTACCTGGACAGATTTTCAACTGTACCGCTAAAGTACGTGGTACAAAGTTGATTGGGAAAATTTTACAGTTTCGGGACGCTTTGGATTTAATTTGTTATGTTATTCACTGTGAAAAACGACTATTTTTAAAAAAAAAAAAATATATATAAAAATTGTTGTGTTATAAGTTAGACCGCTATACATGTCTGTCGGTCTTTGGTTGCTTGCGGCATCTTCGATGTTAAACGGAGTTACCGATTTGAATGAATTTTATAGTGGTGGCTTTTAGGTACGGCTCATCAAAATCGGCTCTGTTTTTTAAAAATTATAAGCTGTTTGGCAATGGCAATGGCAGAAATCTTAGAAACAGAATAAAATGAATATATTATGTCGCGTTTGAATTAAAACCACTCGTAGTTTAATATGATAGATAAAATTTTAACTACCAATTCTAAAGACCACATCGCAAGAAATTAGTATAAGAAAAGGCGAGGTGTAATTTTTAGCAATAGGGATTTTTATGCTGGCGACGGGATTCCTATGATTTAACCACATAGGATAGAGACCAAAAGAGGTAGAAATACCTACAACGTGGATTCAGAAAATAAAAATATCTCTTCCAAACCATTTAATACGAGTCAAACTAATGGTCCATTCATTACTAACGAGATAAGATACATTCAACCGATTTTACATAAATTGCCTACGCATAATCATTGACTTACTAATTCTGATAGTAAATCACGTCTATAATCTCACATCAAACGCGTAGGCAACAAATGAGGTCACCCCTCCTCCAATAGGGTAAGCACAAACTAAAACGAGTGTTACAATCCTTCGTCATTCATACATCTTAAACTCGTATCGAAGTTTAAAAATAGAACGTTGAGAGCTCATCAGTAGTCTGCGCGCGCGCCGGCGCGAACCTTCGGGGGAACAATAACTAGCTGTTCGGCCGCCGGTGTCGAAACACGAGGTCGCACGAAGGTGAGCCGAGTGCTAACACCACGATCACGACATACGCACACATTGACACATGCATATATTTATAGTGACCAGCCTGCAATACCCCTCAATCGTCACAACACATCTCTTATAAGGCCTTCGTCACATATATTTGGGAGGGGAACGAGAGCTCAATACAAACTGGCCGTCAGTTACGTGTGTGTGGTATTTACGTGTAGCTGGCTGTGTATGTACATTGGTAACATCACGCACACAAACAACGCCTCGGCACGCAAAGCAAAACATGCTGTCGAAAATTTTATGTATGGTCGGCAAACAGAGCTGTTTATTTGATTTTCTTTCTTTAGTTTAAAAAAAGCAGAGGTTAAATTGGAATGATGAAAGAAAAATTTTGATGCTGGTAGCAGGAGAAGAAATTGAAGATAAAAAAAATAGGCCAGCAGTCTCGTTACATTATTAAAATTAAGCGAAACTTTTCTTAAAAAAAATATATAAAAATATAATTTAAATCCATAATGTGTTCTCCGCAACTAATGTTAATTATGTATTTCCTCCACAATACAACTTCTGGCAATATTTCTAACCAGAATTAAAACACAGATTTAGGCTTATTTTTTTTTTGTGGGCATAACCCATCCATTCAGAGCTTATAACTCGTCATTTATAGTTGGATCACGTCAATTAATCTCATACAAAAAAAATATCGCTTAAGGAAACTTGACGTGCTATCGGTCCTCCCCGCGCGGCTCAATAGGGCGTCATTTGCATTGGTAATGCGTCCGCCACGTATTGGTAAACAGAATGATTTACCGCGCCTAGCCGCGACTTGCGACGACCGCGCCGCGCCGTCATAACACTCTCGATCAATCATGTCTGTGTGGTCCAAAGCCTTTCATGTACTTTATATTTGTAAATGGATTTCCGTAAATGGATGTTTTATTATTCTTTTGTCGATATTTAACCTGAAGACTGTATTATTTGCCAACGATTTATCAATCAAAGATTATTGCTGAAAGATGCAGACCCATTATATTAAACACTGCTATATATTTGTTGTCCCACTGCTGGGCAAAGGCCGCCCCACTTTGTTTCCACACCTCCCGATCTTGAGCGCATGCCGACCAATCATTTGGTGGGACCTTTGCCTTTGCCCAGCAGTGGGACAACACAGGCTAAAGAAAAGAAAAATATATATATTTGTTTCCAAATTCCAAAGAGATACGTAATTAATCTTCTGAAATGTAAAGAATTTTATCTTAATTTCACACTCGAATAATTTGACAAACATGACTTCTCCGTCTCTTATCTACCTGCAGTCATTACACACACATGCTAATTAATGAGTATCGTCATTTGCATTGGTAATGTGGCCGTCTGTGTGTATGTAAACACTGATTTACCGCGCCTTGCCGCACCTAACCGCGACCCGCGTCTACGCTCTGTCATAACACTCACGAATTCTCCATTTTTCATATTCGCGACGGCTGTAGCTTATTTAGGTAGATAAATTGATTATGAGTAGGTAAATGACAAAATTTATTCCCCATATCGGTAGATTACAGTAATAGTTACATGAATAGAATTATTGGACGCCGATAATTATGTCGAAGTAGATTTATTTGGTTACCTAACCGTGATTTATTGCTAAGTCTTTTTAATAAAACAAACAAACTAACCATCCTATTATTTCCTACAATTTCTACAACGTCTTTTATGATTCCAAAGAGTAATACATTAATTAATAAGGTCGTGATTCGCATTGGTTAACGCAGTGATTTACCGCGCGTCGACTCGCGACTGTGCGGCCCGTGTAGTGTCACATTTACAACGGTCCGATCAATCATGCGCGGTTTGTGTGGTCTGTTTCACATTTAGAGCTTGGGAAAATATCAAATCTCTCTCACAACTTTAGTAGGTATGTTTTTGTTAGTTTTAAGTATGATGATGGGAAATATGGTTTGGGATTCTAAACGCAAATGTTTACGTGTCATTTAAGGAAACATTTAAATTAAAGATGGAATACATTTTTGATGACGCTCGTAATCATAATCAAGACAGAACCCGTGGCTAAGTATTATCAACACAGATTGATCTATGATAAGGTTAAGCAACGCTTTCCGCGGCCGGTCCGTGAATGGGTGACCATCATCTCATGACGAGTTCCTCTGTGTTTCGGAAGGCACGTCGAATGGGACAGTCATTTGAACATCTTCAGCAGTCGTTACGGGTAGTCAGAAGCAATAAAGTCTGGCAACTAGTCTTAGCAAAGGCTACCTGGACACAGTGGTAACCGGGTTAAGGAGGACGGATAGGCAGTCGCTCCATGTATCTAAAACACTGGTACTCAGCTGCGTCCGTTTAGATTGGACTGGAAGCCTACCCCAATGTATTGTAATGATTGTCGGCTACGGCGGCCGTTCTCTTTTATGGAGATCAGCCAGCTGCGCAGGACGTATTATAGTGCACAAGCATTCGCGCAGACACAGGTGCACTCTCTATTCCCTTACTCTCATAATCCGATGGGACGGCAATCCGACACGACCGGAGAGAGATCAGGCGCAGGACCGACATTTACGTGCTCTCCGATACACGGGTGAGACGGTTATGATGTATCGATCATGCATGTAAGCACACTTGGCAATTTCAGCTCTTATTTTAAAAAGTCTGGCTTTTAGGTTTTTCCTGGTGCTTGTGTTCATAGCGGTCAAATCTCATTCACGGTCTTCAAGATAAAAATACCGATGATATCACGTTACGGTAAATAGGTGTATATTAGTGTTACTGCGAAAAAGTTTAGGATCGCCCGTCAAACAATTCGATGCTTCGAAAACTACGGAACCGATTCCGGATGTTTTCTTTCTCACTTTAACAAACCCGCTTCGTAAATCCAATATTGATAGACCGATTACGTATACCGATCATAACTCGCGTCCATCCGCATTCTTTGTTTGTTTCATTTATTTATAGCTTATAGCTAGAAACCAGACCATGTCTTCGTAATTCATAAATAATAAAATATCGATAAAACTTTTTTTCTATTTTAGAAATGATGACTTGCAAATAAAATACCTAGTAAAGGGTTCTAGTCCATTAAGCAAGGTAGGGCAATGCTTATTATGTATGGTATTGTGTTTATTATTGGTAGGTAAATGTTCATTATCTACAAATTCTATATCTATAGTATATCTCGTAAAATATGGGCATACCCATGGGGCTTTTGAAGAGATATGAGCATTTGGACTCCACGGCTCGAGGTTTTCGATCCCAAACGGCTCAAAAGTATATTTGGCAACGAAGCATTTATATTTGCGGCAGGGGACCTAGCACAACGCTCAAGCTAGGAAGATAGGATACTGCAATCAAAAGAACCAACACACTTAAGATTTACCAATCTTCCATGAGAACAATGATATGCCGTCTGGTCTCTTGCCATCATCGGGAGCATTTGGTTCAAATACGCATGAAGCGATGACGACAACAAGTCGACTGATATCTGGTAAAAACCTGTATTTCCTTTTTTTTTGATATCCTCATACCGTGCCAGCACCAGGATTGCAATTGAAGCCGTAGTTTCCAAGACAGCTTCACCACAGCAGTGACGAGGAAAGCAAATCGGAACACACAAACGCCGGCAAACAGCTAGGCTGAAATTGGTGTCGTCCAACATGGTGCATGTCTTTGGCAATTCAAGTGCTGTTTTAAATTCTACCATTATAGCTTGAAGGTTTGAGAACCTCACGATTGAAGGCAGAAGAAGAAGAGGTAAATCGCATATTTCGTTCCTGATAAGAGAAAGATTTTATTCATCTAGTAAGAGAAACTTGGTTTCCTCAGCTTATCGTACTAAATCATTAATTGAGAAAATTGTAAGCTACATACAATACCTACTACAAAGCGATGGTCCCTTAACACCAACTACAATAAAATCAAGGATTTAAAACCAAAACTTTATAAAACAAAAGAACATAAACCAAGCAATTCATGCCAAGAACCCCAACATTAAGTAACTTGACTTTATTTCAGTAAAACGTGTAAAGATTTCGTTTAAATTGCCATCACACGTGACTTGCGGTGGCGTGCGCGTCTCTCGTGACTCTGACGTCATGATTAATAGAAATGCGGCGCGCGAATCGTGCTATGCGCGGGCGCAGTAGAAAGCGGTGCGGTTTCACTTCGGATGCCGCTACTATGGTACACGGTTTCGCGTAGTTTAATAGGTTTTAGATGAAAATTATTACGAAAGTATGCTACTGATTTATACATATGTATACTGTTTTATTTATTGGAATTTGCTTAGAGCTGGACATAAAACGTAGATCATATTATACCCGCTTAAATAATTTAAGAGGAGAGATGCAACAAATATGATAGAACAAATAGAACTGATGATGGATAGACAATTAGACAGACATACCGTGATAGACCCTCGGAATTTACGGCTGTATATAAAGTTAATAGCCGATACAATGTCCCAAAAGATATAAGGTGTAACGTGCTAATAAAATGGAACACATTATTTAATTTTATCGTCAACCACCTTAGCAGTCAGTCTACCTACCGGTGTTGGCTCAGCAGCTATGCGTCTTCCGCGTCCGTGTAATTGGAATTCTCCCTTTCCAATGGCGTTGTTCCTGGTCAGGTTTACATTATAATTCCTTTTCATGGTCATCATCTTTATCATAATAACTATTTTTTTTACTTATATTGAAAGAGTGAGCATCTTGACGCTGGATTGCCATTTATAAATTAACTTGGATTTTGAGCCTAATAAAACTGATTTAGGTACAGACTGTTAAGTAGGCCAGCACATCAAGCTACTACAATCTGTCAAATTTCTTCAATAGGTTTTCCACTTTATCACTAAGGCATTTTGGTTCAAAATTGTTTGAGTAAATTTGACCGTTTCAGGTAGATTGATGTATTAGCGTCTGAACATGATATACCTAGTCAAGAAAAGGCAATAATTGAAATATTTTCTAGTAACTAATAATAAGTTAAATTGGAAATATAAATTCATAGATAATGAATTTAAACACAAAGCAACGGATTCCAATTAACATTTCATAGGCCTCCCCCTCGCGTTGATTGTGGGGGTGGCGTGACGTAATCGATAAGTTGACGTCACAACCCGTGACTATAGTAGTGGGGGAATATAATAACTAAGTACACCTCTAGTGCTAAAGTCAACAACTGCGTTTAAATTTTTATCTCAATTATCTTTATCAGTTTTGTTATCTTGTATTGGTTTAGAAGATTTTTGTCTACTATCGTCATAACTTGTGATTTTGATATCATTTCTGGAAGTTACGACCAAATCTAAATCAACATTCTGTGCCTTATTAATATTTATGCTTCATTAACGGTATTGAAATTAGATGCATGGTCCCCATTTATAGTCCCTGCTACTACAAATACCTAGATAAATATTATATTTTTAATCCATGTATTTTTATTATTGTCCAAAATTAATTATTAACCTTATCCAGTCACAATCATGATGGCATTGACATACGGCACTGTAGAAGTCTAAAGTGATATTAAATCGAGACCCAGTGGTACTGGTCGGAAGTTAAAATCATCACGACTGACATTATGTTTCAATTTCAGACGTCTATTAAAATAATTAGGCTTTTAGATGAAGATAAATCAAGCGTATAACGTAACTTTGTTTGGGATTATTATAAGTCAGTAAAATTGGTAGGAGCTAGAACAAAGTCATCATCTTCCAAGCCTTTTCCCAATGTTCAATGACAGCCGTGACCTACAGTCTAACGTGCATTTGAATGAAAGGTTTGTACACACTTTTGTTTTCCCATTCTATAGTTATTTTTTTTTCCTGGGATATCATCAAATGATCCCTGCTACTAAAACCCACTATGTTCTTTCTGGAAGTCTTGATGTGCCGGGGCTGCGGGTTGTTCTCATGAGTTACCGGAGCCCTGGCACATAAAAACTTCCAGAGAGAACATAGTGGAGCAGATTCTATACTTTCCCTCAAAAGTCTCATAATATCTCATATCATATAAGATAGTATGATATAGCGGTGTATTCTCTCATAACAGGATGATGAACAATTTGGTTATAAAGAAGATGTATGACGAACGACATGTAAGAAAATACTCTATACAAAGTTGAAATATCACAATAAATCCTAATAACTTTTTATTAAATTTTATCAAAATTATCAAACTTTTTAACTGATTTAACTAAAGGTGAAGTTCATCCGTACTCATGAGTTTCCATTCCAGATCCAGATCCAGCATTCAATTCAAATCTTTAATTAATTGCCATCCAACGTGGCAATGCAGCCAGTCTTCTGGGCACGTTTCCGAATGACAGTGACGCGGAGGAATACTTCGATGCCTGATGTATATATAAGTATTTTAATTTAGCTACATAATATATGGTTTTTGTTTCAATTTTTAATTATTTTTAGATAGTAGTTTAAGTTTTATTGTAATATATATTAATAATGTGTACTAAATAAAAACTTTACAAAATCAGCAAAAAAAAATGCTTTAATCAATGTGTTCAAAATACTCCTTGCATGTATGTATATCCCACATTCAAAATAAAAACGGTCCTTTGAGAGAATTTCAAATTAAAATTGGGGATTTAAAATTGCAAGAACTCAAAGGGAACCTTTAGGTACACTTTCGACGTCCTCCGAGGTCACGACTCTTTCAAAGGCCCGTATAATTTACCCTAAGGCTATACTTACCTTTTAAAATAAAAGGAATTGTTTTTATGTCGCTTTTTCCCTTTAGGTCACACTTAAAATTTAATTTCGATGTTCCTATTGAAAGTCATTAATTAAGAAAATTCATGTTTGTTGTTAATAAGTTGGTCGTTCTGTTTATATTACGTTTCCGTGCGATTGTTTATCGTGATCGCCTGGAGGTTAAAGAAACTTTTTAAGTGGATCGTGAACGTGGAATCAGCTTTGGTACGTAAGAATATGTAATGTGTGATTTTAATCCTGGTCGACTTAGCAATACTTTTTAAGATCTATTTATTGGATAAACTTAGGATGTCACTCGATAGGTCTAGCGACTACTAAAGATCGGCCGTCAATGGACGCCATCGATCGTTTTGGTAGAATGCATTGGTCGTCGACCATTCCATTTTAGCATCTATCGACAGTAGATCAATTGATCTAATAACACCCCTAGAGATAATATTTGGTGATAGATATTATAGCGTGTAGGGTTCCAATTTTTTACAATATTGACGCTTCTGGTTGTGTCAGCAACGGCTAATTTTTGAAATCAGGGGAATGATGAAGGAAATAATAGGCAGGTTCTGAAACCCTTTCCCTGACCCTGGTACAAAAAAAGTACTTCTGATAACTTCTATGTCTCCCTTTATCAAAAGCCATAGGGCCTTACTACAAAGTAAGTACCTAAGACAGACATTTTACGGGTTTATAGACCAATTTCAATACAAAATTATTTAAACACGTGTCAAACTTCTGTAAACTTTTGTATAGTAAGGCCCTTAAAGTCTTCAATCAGAAATTCTGTAAGAAGCGTTATTTTTAGCTCGATAATTTCATAGATTCTTCGTATAAAACGACGCCCAAAGCATTGTATACCTAAAGAGGTAAGAACTCATAAACCATACAACATAGCTAGATAAAATCATCAATTATTGCGTGAAAGATGTTGAATTAAAATACCTACGTCATAAAAATTTCATTTATAGTAGAAAGTTGTAAATTTAATAACCATGGTGGGAACATTTTGACCATGGCATAAAGTGAAAATTTACTACATCAATTTAATGAACCGTTGACGAGAATACCATGAATGGCTTCCATATTGTATAATAGCTTTGTGAGTTGTATTCTGTTCATTGTTTAAGAATATTGCTATAGTATTTGGCTTCTTGTTTGGAGAAAGTATTGAAATAAAATTATTGAGTATTTGTAGTTTTCTTTTCTTTGTTACATTTCTCAATATATAGGACACAGCGAAACCTATCATATTATCACTACCCGTTACGACTGCTAAAGATGTACAGACGCCAGCAGGCTGACCTACCCGAATCTGTAAAATTTTACTAATCGAATATTAATCTTCCGTATTTGTCATAAGGTTGAAAATATCTCAAAGAAATTTGACAGATTAAGGTGGGTTGATGTGCTGGCGACTGTGCTGACAACCGGGATCGACCAATTTGACGTGCCTTCCGTAACACTCAGGAACTCGTCATGATAAGATGACCACCCATCCAAGAAATGACCGCGCCAAGCGCTGCTTAACCTTATCAACGATCGACCTGTGCGGCTGTTACTTCACCACGAGCTCCTCTGGATAGTCTTTACTGTGTCTAATAAATCTTATTTTAGTAAATAATTTAGTTTTAGTGAACACTCTAATGGAGTCTTACAGGTTTCAACTAAGAGAAATTAAGTACCTACCTACTTAAATATAAAAGAAAATTATAAAAAAAAACTGCATCTCATTGCGTAATCCATCATATTTTACGATATAACGTGAATAATGTTAAACAGCATGAAATCAAGTCTTATCGTCTAGAGTTCACATCACTGCGCACGATTGGATTCGGTTACGGTGTTTATTCTTTACACGTGTCTCAACTATTGTTATTATGAGAGGTTTTTATTTTATCAAGTAGCTTTGATTTTGCAAATTCTTGTATATAAACTTGCATATAACTCATTTGCGTGCGCTAACGGTTTCACCCACGTCCCGTGGGAAGTATTCCGCGTACCTCGAAACCTTCCTTGATAAGTGAAAATTCTAATACTGAAAGAATTTTTGTAATCGGTTTATTGCGTCCTGGCTGATTCGCGCATTCAAGCACACAAACAAACTCTTTAGCTTTATAATATCACTAGCTGTTGCCCGCGACGTCGTCCGCGTGGGCATTAGGATTAAACATTCAGCCCCCTCCCCCCGTAGTGATAGCGTGATAATATGTAGCCTGTATGTTGACCCGACCTCTTAGTTATATTCATGCCAAAGTTGAAGCAAATCCATGCAGTACTTTTTGAGATTATCCCGGACATACATACAGACAAACAGACAAAAATTATAAAAACTATATTTTTGGCTTCGATATCGATTTGAGATCACTAATAATTCATTTTGAAATATATTAAATGTACAGTTTTGACTTTTCTGCGATTTTATTATATGTAAAGATAGTATAGATCTTTATAATTTAATTTAAATTGCACATGTTAACGAATCTAGAAAAGAGAATAAATGTGAAAAAAGTTTTGTGTTTATTATAGTTTCGTAATACTTGAATGTGTAACCGTTTGTTTTCCAATATAAATAAATTCGCTGACTATTCCCGTGACCTAAGGCTGGCTTTTATTTCGGCCAACAGATAAGCATTGCCATCCAACGTGGCAATGCCGCCAGCCTATTAGGTACACTCCCAGTGAGCAGCAATGAGGAGGAATTTTTTGACACCATTTATTAAGTAGGTATCTATTTTAATGTAAATATTTATTATATTAATTTACATTAGTAAATAAGTTAAGTAAGACACCGCGTAATAAGGATGTGTCTGGCAGCTTGTCACACATTTGCATATGCAACTATTGTCGCTAGTCGAGTTGACACGTGTAATAGTGTAGGCTTGATATAGTTGATCACTCCTTTTAAATTAATGTTCAATTCATAATGCCTTATCGGTATTTATACTGTGTGTGGGATAGATTCAAAGTCCAGTGGAACTCCTAAATGCTACATCTGCCTAGCCTTTTCCCAAGCTATCTTGGGGTCAGCTTCCAGACTTCGGATTCCGAATCCAGCTGAGTACCAGGGTTTTTTTTTACTTGTAGCGACTGCCTGTCTTATCTCTTCAACCCAGTTACCTAGGTAACCCGATACCCCTTGGTAAGACTGGTTGTCAAACTTTCTGCCTTCAGACTACCCGTAACGACTGCCAAAGATCTACAAATGACAGCCGGAACCCATCAATCTAGCGTGCCTTCTGAAACACGGTCACCAATCCACGGACCAATCGCGCCAAGCGTTGCTTAACCTTATGATCGCTCGACCCGTGCGGCTGTTACTTAGCGAAGAGCTCTTCTTCTATTAACTACAATTTGTTATTCTACAACAGCTAGTTTAACTTTGATGTTCTTGACATAGTCCTAGAAATATTAAGCCTGTTAAATATTAAAAATGGCGATAAAGAAGTCTGAAATATGGAAATTTTAAATTCAACAATTTCGTTAAATAAGAGGTTCTTAATTCGACTTTATTCTATCTATTCGTGTAATTAATTATGAAATAGTATCCAGCAGATAAATAATAAATAAATAAATATTTTTTTATTCGAGTAACTACAGACTCTCTTTGTTAGTAACAAAATTCCTTAAAACCTATGTAAGTACTTAACCTAATTACAAAAATGGCTCATGAATCGATGTTACCAGCTAAATACTGACGTGGACAGATAAACGATTGAAAATTGAAAATCTAATAGCCCGTATCCCTCCCTAGGCGGTCAAAAGTAACCTGCGTAGGAGTTCTTTTATATTGATAAAAAAACTCGTAGTCATCCTATCATAGCTTATCACACATCTCGCATGACAGCTGTAAATACCATAATTTGGTTTACGCCATCTTTAATTATTGCGGTATTTAAACTTTATGCAGGTGCTGACGCTTTATGTAACCTTGATCCGGACGGACACAAATGTCAGACGTAGTTTTAATTAATGTTAAGGCAATTTAATCAAGAGGTGGGCCTGTGATGGCGTCCAATTTTAAAACGTTAAATTATTTGTCGATGGCATTTGTTTCAGCGGGACTCTGAAGTATAATTGTAGTATTAAATTGGTATTGACGTGTGTGTAATTTTATTTTTCTTCGAACTAAATGACATTAATGTATAATGTAGGGAAAATTATATGATGCTATCGATTCATAGAGGTCAATGGAATTTTATTTTCTCGGTATTTAGGTATCTAGGTATATACATTTTTACCTTCTTACTTTGGTGTTCATTTATGTTAGAAAGTTATCAAAATAGTATCTATATGTGTATTAGTTGTCTTTGTAATTTTTTTCTTTACTGTATTGACAATACACCTAATAAATGACAGTCTGATCTGAACAACCAACGTTTTTTATTAGGTTACGGGCTCAGACCCGATTTTTGCAGAAAAAGTATTATTATTTAGCGTGTTTTATCAAGATGACGTCTTCCAATTTTCTGTCGAACGTACCGAAGCTCAGAGGTCGCGAAAACTATGACGATTGGGCGTTTGCCGTAGAAAATTTGCTAGTGCTTGAGGGCGCAGACAAATTCTTGAAGAATGAAAACACAGAGGCGGCGCAGCAGAGCGCAGATGCCAAAGCGCGAGCTAAATTGATTTTAACAATAGATTCCTCATTATTTGTACACATAAAAGAGACAAAGACTACGAAAGAATTATGGACAAGATTGAAGACTTTGTTCGATGATTCAGGATTTTCGAGAAGGATTACTTTGCTCCGTCATCTTATTTCTATAAGATTGGAAAATTGTGACAATATGACGAGTTATGTGACACAAATAGTGGATACTTCGCAAAAATTAAACTGCACCGGATTCGTAATAAACGACGAATGGGTTGGTTCGTTGCTTTTAGCCGGCTTGCCTGAGAAGTTTATGCCCATGATTATGGCCATTGAACATTCCGGCATTAAAATTACAACAGATTCCATAAAAACAAAGTTATTGGATATGGAAAATGTAGATTCTAATGAAACGGAAGGCAACTCAGCATTAGTGGCACGAAGTTGGCAGAAGAAGAAGCAAAGTAAAGTTACCAACAAACAAGGATCGACTCAGGATGTGTCAACTTCAAATGCAAATGTCAATGTCAAATCGACGAAAACAATAACTTGTTATAAGTGCAAGGAAACTGGTCATTATCGTAATCAATGTCCACTTTTAAACGAAAAAAGGAAGCAGACTAACGCTTTCAGCGTTGTTTTTCTTAGTGGAAAGTTTAATAAAAGTGACTGGTACATAGATTCAGGAGCCAGTATGCACATGACTGCGAATGAAAGTTGTTTGACGAACAAGGTAACTTCGACAGGATTACCAGAGATTGTTATTGCGAACAAAACAAAAGTACCAGTATCTTGTTCAGGTGATGTAGAAATTACGACAAATTACAACTACGAAGTCACAGTGAGAAATGTGTTGTGCGTGCCAAGTCTGACAACTAACCTCTTATCAGTCAGTGAATTGATAAAGAATGGAAATAGTGTTGCTTTTGGACCAGATAGATGCACCATAAAGAATCAATCAGGAAAAGTGGTGGCTGAGGCAGAACTAGTAAATGGTGTTTATAAACTGAAACTGCAGGAGAGTTGTTTACTAACATCATCAGTAGCCGATGGTCAAACATGGCACAGACGTCTTGGACACTTGAACAGCACAGACATGCGAAAAATGAAAGAAGGATTAGTGAATGGAATGCATTATCCAGACACATTCGTGACAAGTAAGGCAAGTTGTGATATTTGTTGTGAAGGAAAACAATCAAGATTGCCATTTTCAACAGGCTCCCGTGCTACAGAATTGCTTCAAATTGTGCATTCTGATATATGTGGACCTATGGAATGTAAGTCAATTGGTGGTGCCAGATATTTCTTATTGTTCATTGATGATTACAGCCGAATGACTTTTATTTATTTTTTAAAGGCTAAAAGTGAAACATTGAAGTATTTCAAAGAATTCAAGTCTATGGCAGAAAATTATCAGAACAAGAAAATAAAGATATTACGCACAGACAATGGATGTGAGTACTGTGGCAATGATTTTAAAAATTTCCTGATAGTTGAAGGTATAATACATCAGAAAACAAACTTTTACACGCCAGAACAGAATGGAATTAGTGAGAGATCAAACAGAACCATTGTGGAGAAGGCGAGATGCTTACTTTTTGAAGCTGGTTTGGAGAAAAAGTTTTGGGCGGAAGCGGCCAACACTGCAACTTATATAAAGAACAGATCAGCAGCTTCAGAAATAGAAACAACTCCATATGAGATGTGGTTTGGTAAGAAACCTGACTTAAAGCATTTGCGGATATTTGGAAGTCCAGTTATGGCACATATACCAAAAGAAAAAAGAACTAAATGGGATAAAAAATCCAAGAAACACATACTTGTTGGTTATTGTGATAATGTGAAAGGGTACAGAATTTACGACCCAACAAGAAACCAAGTTTCTACAAGTAGAGATGTGATAATACAAGAGCAGAAGCTAAGACAAGATACAGTGACTGTTAGTATAGAGAGCACAGATTCAGTGGGGGATTTGGTAGAGGAATCTGTGGTCAGAATAGAATCCCTGAACGAGTCTAGTTCAAGTGACTCAGATTATTTAGATACACATGATCTACATTCAGAAGTCAGTGCAGAAAGATCTCAGAATATACAGGAAAGTCACAGTAGTCAGAATACAGAAGAATCTACAGAAACTTCTATACCAGTACTACCAGAGAAGAGAATAAGGAAGAAACCTGAGAGATATGGATATGCCAACATGAGCACTATAGATGCAGGAGAAGATGGATTGACATATGCAGAGGCTATCAGAGGTCCTGAGAAACAGCAATGGTTGCAGGCGATGGCGGAGGAGCTGCAGTCTTTCGAAGAAAATCAAGTATGGGAAGTGGTTGATACTCCCAGCAATGCAAGCATCGTGCAATGTAAATGGGTATTGAGAAAGAAGTTGGATGTTGATGACAGAGTGAGATATCGTGCACGCCTAGTAGCCAAAGGTTTTTCACAAAAGGCTGGTGTGGATTATCAAGAAACATTTTCCCCGGTAATCAGACATTCCACCTTGCGTTTATTGTTTGCTTTGAGTGTAAAATTAGGTATGGATATTACTCATTTAGATGTATCTACAGCTTTTCTTAATGGTTACCTAGATAAAGAGATTTTTATGCATATTCCTGAAGGTTGTCCTATAAATTGTTCCAATAAAGTTTTGAAATTAAAGAAGGCGATATATGGCTTGAAACAGTCATCCCTTGCTTGGTATAATAGAGTAGAGGAAGCATTGTATAGTTCAGGTTACAGTAAAAGTAAGTTAGAACCATGTGTTTTTGTTAAAAACCATGACAATAAGAAGACAATTGTTGGTCTTTATGTCGATGACTTTCTTTTATTTTCAAATTGTAAAGCTGAAACTGATTGTTTAATTCATAATTTGAGCCAGAAATTTAAAATAAAGAACTTAGGCCAAGTTAAGAGGTATTTAGGCATGAGAATTAACATTGATAAGAGTGCAAATGTAATTACAGTAGATCAGGAGCATTATATTGAACAGTTGTTAGAAAAATTTGATATGCTTGATTGTAATTCTGCAGAAACTCCTATAGAGTGTAAACTGAATGTTGAAAAGTCAAATGTATGTGAAGGAAATTTACCTTATCAAAAATTAATAGGAAGTTTGATGTATCTTGCTGTCCTAACTCGTCCTGATATTGCATTTTCTGTGAGTTACTTAAGTCAATTTAACAATTGTTATTCTAATGTACACTGGAATTATGCTAAAAGGATTTTAAAATATTTGTCTCATACTAAAGCTTATTGTTTAAAATATTCTAAAGATAAAGTAGCAGATTTAGTAGGATATGTAGACGCTGACTGGGCTAGTGATGTTACAGACAGGCGTTCTTATACAGGATTTTGTTTTGTTAAATTAGGTGGCCCAATATCTTGGGAGAGTAAGAAACAGAAAACTGTAGCTTTAAGTAGCTGTGAGGCTGAATATATGGCTTTATCCGAAGCATGTCGCGAAGCCATTTATTTACGAAGTTTAGAACTTGAAATAGTAGGTTCAAGTAATAAAATTGTTATATATAGTGATAGTCAGAGTGCATTGAAGCTGGCAGATAATCATCAAGCACATACGCGGTCAAAACATATTGATGTGAGGTATCATTTTATTCGAGATGTGTTAAGAAAAAACATTGTAGATACAAATTATTTGTCAACAGCCAACATGCCCGCTGACTTATTAACTAAAGGTTTGTCAAGTGTTAAGCATTATAAATTTCTGAAAGCTCTTGGCATAGTAAAGAAATAAGTTTATGTATTCAGTTACATATTTCTTTTGCAAAGAGTGTATAAAGAAGTATATTTCATTTTGTTTACTGACATTGTGAGAAATTATTTTATTTTGATAAAGTGGGGGTGTTAGAAAGTTATCAAAATAGTATCTATATATGTATTAGTTGTCTTTGTAATTTTTTTTCTTTACTGTATTGACAATACACCTAATAAATGACAGTCTGATCTGAACAACCAACGTTTTTTATTAATTTACACTCAAAAATGCATTTTATTATAAGAAATGAAAATTTTGAGTCGCTTATCTTAACCATACATTTCTCCTAGAGACGTTCCCAGAAAATAGTAAGAAACTACCTAATCATCATCATAAGTTATCCCTTTCAACAATACCATAATTCACGAAGTAAAAATTGCCTTCGATAATTAAAATTTAACGGCCCAAATATTAAAAGTCATAATTACCCAGTCATTATGGGATACGCCGCACGCTTGTTCAAACTAATTCGAGTTAATGAGCGCGACAAAAAACCGACAAAGGTGTTATGAATAAATAACCACTTAACAATCGTAAAAAAATTAAAAAGCCTCAATAAAAAAATATAAAAAAGGAACTTTTATTGAGTGCGCCTGAGACGTCTCTCTCTTCCTGGCGTAACTCTTGATGCTATCTTGTTCTCGGAAGGTTGGGTTTTTTGTCCCTTTCTTACCTGTTTATGGGGTAATCTCGCTATCCTTTTCTTACATCAATCGATACCCCTAGACACCCATGACAACCAGTTGTGAACGCCGCGTGGAGTTACTTAGTGGATCGGTGAATCGTTATTGTTCGGAATATATTTATTTGTTCCACATTGAAATATTTATTTATTGATTTTTATTCAGATAATCAAAACAGAGTAATATAATCAGAGAGCAGAATTACTAAACGCATATCATATTATATCACATCACGTTTTTTGAGTACTTTCAACAAATCTTTATTACTTTAAGTAAATATTTAACTTAATTAGCATTCAATAGTAATAACGAAACAAATCTTCGCCATTCAGTTTAGTTACCCATAATGTATATAAATACCATTAAAAACTAATCAATCAATGGCACCATATCATCTAATATTCGAAAAAGAACAAAATTAGCTTTCAAATATAAAAAAATAATACTGAACAGCAACACTGGGCGATCCGATCGGAATTCCTACCGATAGGCTGAATGAAATACAAGCAGGCCGGCGCTTTGTACTGTTCACAAGAGCGGCAATTTATTTCACTTTTAGAGATCCGCACGCACGATACACAGACGAAGGAAACTCATTAAAATTGTACTCGTGTGTTCGACAAGTGTGAGCAGTGTGACTGATTTTTATGGACATGAAATTTGAATTAATAATTAATGAGGTAGTAAATATCAATGTTATAATAATGTTATAATAAATAATTTGGGCAGAAATAGGATAACATAAAATACCACAAAGGAAGTCATTTTAGCAGGTAGGTATATTAGTTTTAGAGAAAATACCTAAACAAAATTTGAAAATAAAATACAAATCAAAAAAACAATAGCTTTTTTAACGAGGCGAGAAATGGGTCGAACTAAAACCGTTACTATGTGTCCCGGATCGCGCGTAAATTATCACCTAGGTATGTATATTGTATACAGAACCATGACATACTTTAAATATTTTGACACAGTATTGAACCAATTTCCCACAGGAGACCGACCACCGTGGCTAACGCACTCTTTATTTCGAGGGTGTAATTAATTTTATTCCGTTTTTATGTGCCACGCAATTAATACATCAGAAATACCTATGTTATTATGGGACACTTTATTGTTCGAGGAAATACTTGCAGTTATTTATTGATTAAAGAAGGTAATAATATTTTCGTGCTCATTTTTTTTATTTATTTGAAACAGGAAGGTACAAAATCTGAAGCCGTCGAAATCCGAGAGAAAAATCGGGGTCGAATAGCTGTTTAGAATCTTCTTCGTAACCTGTTGCTAATAATCTACGCTTCCATTCCTCAGTACTAAAATTCATTCTCTTCTTATCACATTACATGACATAATGAAATGAAATTAAAATAAAACTGTTTAAAAATAGAACAAAGATAAATCCTATAAAATAACTAGCTGTCCCCAGCGATTTCACCCGCATCTTTGGTTACTGCTCCGCTCCCGTGTGTCTTAGCGTGATGGTATATAGCCTATAGCCTTCTTCGATAAATGGGCTATCTAACACTGAAAGAATTTTTCAAATCGCACCAGTAGTTTCGGAGATTAGCTCGTTCAAATAAACAAACAAACTCTTCAGCTTTATAATGTTAGTATAGATTGAAAATGCACGAATACAAAGAAAAATCGTAGCTACTTTTAATAAATAATACATAATGTAATACAGAAATCTCTAATAGCTGTAAAAAACATTTTTTTTTATCCACGAAATGCTTTCTGTGCCTAAAACTCAAAACAAATATAAATATAACCACTTACCCAAAAACTGACAACTTTGAGACATAGGACTATTGAATTTCTTTTCCTACCAAAGCAAAATGATAAACCGTTAAATTTCCATAATAACAAACTAACCACAATCCAATACATAATCAGGACAACAAAAAAACCATACAAAACATCTAATTTACATAACATTAAAGCCCAAAACAGTTTATGACATCATATAGCAAGTTAATTGGTATATATTCCATGGGCACCATCGTTCTATGGAAGTTTAATTCATTGCTTCGGAGTCCGCTTTGAACTGTAATTGACAGTCGAGCGGCCTGTCAATAATGTGGTTAATGGCTTCGTCATAAACTGAGGTGTTTAGGGGTCAATGGAATGGTCATAAAATCTCCCGGTATATAGCTGTACCGGGACTTTTGTGCGGTACTGGTGGTCTTTTGTTTTTGTTCTGATACCTTTAATTATGACGAGTGCCGCGTTGGTCTAGTAGTCGCATAGCTCGTCTGCTTTGCAAGGGGTCTCGGGTCTGATACCCGGTTCGGCAAATAGCTTTGTGGGTTTAGGTTTAGTTGGTAACTGATACACCCGTGCATCAGAGAGCACGTAAACGTCGGTCCTGCGCTTGATCTCTCTCCGATCGTGTCGGATTGTTGTCCCATTGGACTAAGAGGGTGATCCGGAATAAGGAGTGCAACTGTGTTTGCGAGAAATGCTGGCCGAATTCCTTAGAGATTCGCCGGTAATTGGTCTGCTCGCCATTAGTTATGATGATAATAGGTAGAAATTTAAAATATCGTATTTTTGTCAAGAAGTAAATAACATAGCAGCAATAGCAATGGAACTCAATAGATTTGTCTACATTTGCTCACTAATAATGATAGAAGTTACGCCCTACCGGTTTATCGTCTACAGTGATTAAAAAACGGCTTCTAAAGGCAGCCACACACGAGCCGCGCTTGCCTTGAACAAATTGACACCCATCTATCGAGTACCATTAGTAGAACCGGTGTGACGTCATCGGCGACCACCCTGTAGGTTGGTTCATTAGGTGTATCGATGTTTCAACTGGTTATGTCGACTTGTTAAAGCTTGTTACTAGACATAGACGTAGCATGTATTTTGTATTTAATTTAATAAGAAGTATTTTTTTTTCTTTTTATTTTTTTATGTAAAAATGGTATTATATTTGAATAACTATAATTTAATTTTACGGTACATATATAAAATGATAAAAAATCAAACACCTACGTCGAAAAGCTCATCCCCATCGCTGTCTACCAAGAGCGTGCCTAAGAGGCGGACAGTATTTATCACATTCAATGACAATATTTTCGCTCCAATGTGAAATGCGCTTAGATTTAGTTCTATATATAGATATAGTTTCTATAGAGACCTAGAACATTCAGACCCCAGGATTTCGACCCCAAAAAAAGGTCACGTAATTAAATTGTTGCAAGAAAAACTTGTGTTCAAGAAAACACGCGGAAAAATTATTACGAGAACAAGACAATATATTTCTTTACGAATAAAGACAACGACAAATAACACCAAAGATGAAAAAAGATTTGGAAAAACGCTTACCGTACAATATAATAGTATACACACAGTTCTTAACATTAAGTCAGTTTATTTAAGTTACATAATCCAGGGGCGAAATATCGAAGCAGCGCCCTTAGTTTCCCAAATAAACGATCTTACAGTTTGTTTCCCTGCCTAGTCAAACTTCCCGAATATCGGAACTACACCTTCAACCCCCAACTGCCAAACTTTTGCCATACAAAAGTGCTAAAGCTTGTCATGTTTGGATTCCGTTTGTTTTGTACGAAAAGTTTCCATATTTATTAGACTTTTACAAATAGCAAGTAAGCAGATATACCTAGGACAAATTTTGCGAATGCTTTGATATTGCTGAATACGTATTTTGACGCCTTAGGGTGAAAAACTCAGTGAACAAGGCGCAACTTTTCCGTAGGAAGATATAGTATGTACATACTTTGAAAAGTTAACTTCCTAGAAACGTTATTAAATTTTGACCAAAGATGCATTTTCGACGCTTTCACTCTAAGACGATGATTTTCCTTTCACGGGAGGTAGTTTTGTACTCGTATAGGTACAACTGGAAAAAACTACTTTCTAAGACCTTTTGTAATGTGGAAAATCATGCAATGATTTTTTCTGCTTGGATGTAGCTGGAAGGAGTTCAGCCTTTTTTGGAGGTTGTTGTATGCCACGGCCGCGGTAACTCTTGCGACCACTTCATAAGACTAAATGCTATGATTAGTTTCGGATTATATAAGACAAGTAATATTAATTGTTCTTGCTAGATTGTATATCTTGGTCATCATCATTTCTTTAGTATTCTAAAATTCCTTCGACTAGAGTATAAAAATAAAAAATAGTCATAGTTTTTTTAATCAACTACCATGGTAGATGTAGTCTGATCTTCCATTTATTCGGCATAAATATTAAAAAAATGCGTATTTTAAACTATTTATTTTAAACAAGATAAAAACTGACCCTAATGGTGAACTCAAAAGATTTTTCCGGGATTTTACCGGGATTTCGCGAGTAAAAGCTGCAAGTAAAAGCCATTACAAAGTTTCCCGGTTGCCGTTAACCTAATACCAGGGGATTATCACACATCATGCGCGGGTCTCCAATAATTACTGCACAGAATTCTCTGGGGTAAAGATTTGGGGAGAGCTAAATTTGGTGCTACAAAATACGTGTGGTCATCAAAATATAGCATTGTTAATCCTTTGTGGAAAGTTTATCTTAATGTCGTGTTTTTGATTCTGTAAGTGTATCATCTTTTTTGTAGAATATGTATGTACAGACGCCAGCACATCAAGCTACTAAAATCTGTCAAAACTTAAAAAAATAACTTTATCACTGAAGCATAAGGTTCAAAGTTAACTGGGAAAACTTGACAGTTCCGGGTAGCTTAACGTGCTGGCGTCTGTACATAAAGGAGGTTCCCCTCCCTATATTCGTAGGTCTTGCTATTTAAAGTCGTTGCCATAAAAATTGGACCTGTTAATTCCGTAAGATGCATGCGAAATCCCATAACTTACGTAAGAATACAACATTTTGTAAATTGGTATAGCTATAAGCAGTGGGTATACCGGCCAGTGAAATCTGAAAAAATTGGCGGTGAAAATTATAAAGGAGGGGGATTAAAAGTTCCCTCGATTGGCGTCGTTCTAATCCCCCGGGATCGCCCCACATCAGGCACGGTGTCCAACAATTACCGCAACTCGCCCGGGAAAGTAATTTATTTGGTTTAATCTGATTTATAAAAGAAAATTAGGTTGACGTTCAAAAGGGTTTTAAGGGGAAGAATGTTTTTGATTCTTAGGTGAAAATTGTAAGAGTTGTGAGTTGTTTTTCTGAAATAAATGAATGAATAAATAAATAGCGAGATGCACACACAAAGTCTTACCCTTTATAAAATATCGGGCTGGCAGCCCACGCTCTATTTCAATAATGGACATTGGTGTTGTTACAGTTCTTGTCATTTAACTTTGCTAAAAGTTGGACATTTGATGCCTGGCGCATGCGCAATAGGAATATTTCACTGGTAGCCAATTGGACAAGTAAAACAACTTAACAACGACTGTAAAATGTCGATTGCAATCTAAAGACAAAAGGATATAAAGTTAAAAATATATGTTCTTTTCATTAAAATTGTGATTACAACCTAGGAAATAGTGACAAAACAATATCAAGAACGTGAATATTATCCTATAATAAGTAAACTTCATTAAAACAAAAAAAAAATAACAGTGTGGTGTCAAAATGTTAATCACGTCAAACCGAACTAGCTAATAGCATAACATCAAAATAATACGTTGGTAATAAAATATCGTTTTAATTAGCCAATCTGCTAATTGGTGTGAAGCGGGTCTACCAATTACAGCGAATCCGGCGTCAAGCCGAACCGCTGTCATGCCGTTAAATTTACGGACCAAAAACAATTCGGCATTCCGATTGCGGGGTTACTCCGCGGGGATCCTGTAATGATAGGCGCATGATCAGTAGTTTTACATCGGTATTAACCTGTGTACCTATCGTTTCTTTTTAAGGTGAATGCGATGACTGGTAGCGGGAAATCCCAATTAATATAGTATATTTTTTATATATATTTAACCTAAGCCAAGTGAAGATCAGATGACATGAGTATGATGACGACATGAACAATCTCTATTTAACTCTGAAAATGTTTATCTTTAATTCAAATGTTTCTCAAAACATTGATGTTTTGCTAGTATTTTTAAGTCAGGGAAAAATTGCTATCATATAAAAAGTGGAGCAAGAACTCAGATGATAATTTCTCAAATAATTTAAAACAGGTAACTACGTAGGTAGACAAGTTGCAATTTTCGTGTTTTTCCTTCCTATTCAGAACCTTCATCTTATTCAATTTTTTAATATAGAAATGGCTATCCACACACCTACGTCCTAACGTTATGGGCATAAAATCGTGGACGTTCAAGCTATCCCCCACCTCGCCATTTGTTTACACAAAGGGTAACAGGTGGCGCTACTTGCTGCAGTTCTCATGGGGATTTTATGTTGTTTTGTTAGGGATTAACTGTGCGGATTCAAAACCCTACGAAATGAAAACGCTAGTGAGAAGAAGATAGCTGCTAAAATGATGACAGGATTTAGGTTTTTTTTTAATTAGCGTGTGTAATTTATACTTTTTAGATATGTATTTTTATTCTTTTTATATTTGAATTTTGAGAAGTACTTTTGTTTTTACAATGAAAATGAAATGCAGTTTTCTACCGACGAAGCTGATGGTGTCATTTGCTAGACTCCACATAGTAACAGGAATAGCCAGCCTGACCTTAGACCAGCACCTGAGGAGACTCAGGCTCAGTACCTTCCAACTAGAGATAGAACGTTGTCAAAAGCCTGCAAAATAATAACTTTGCTATGTATGGTCTAATACTCCTCATGTAGGTAGCCGTCCCTTACCTCTTCCTTTTTACGTCCCGATCTTGTGAGTTGTCCTTTTACATCTATAATTATTAAAATCCTGCTACCACCGTATTGGGCTTTATGCTTCCCCTATTTTTCGTCCCAGAAAAAATACTTTATGGCAATGTAATGAAGGTAGGGGGGGGGAGGAAGAATAAATAAAAGAACTAGCTTCCGATAATAGTTTCACCTTTATCCCGTGAGACCTAGTCCACGCCCCACGATGAAAAGCAGCCCATAACCTTCCTCGATAAATGGGCTATTTAACACTTAAAGAAATTTTCAGATCGGTTCAGTAGTTCGAGAGATTCGCGAATTCAAGTAAACAAAGAAACCCTTCAAAGTTATAATACTAGGAAAATTAAGTTTACGAGTTGATGACGCCAAGAGAATGAGAAAGATACGGCTGTACCCATGTTTGACGAAGACCTTACCTTATAATCTCCACTATGATACCAGAAACCTATAATTAATCAATATTAATTTTTAAATCCGAGTATCACTTGCCGTCCTAACATTATATGGGGTGATATAGTCATAATTAGCTTCATTATACGCTATAGGTAGCGGGGGTGACTAGGGGTGAATAGGAGGGGTGCGAGAGGGGTAGCTGTGGTCGCACGTGCCGACTGTAAGCGACGACTGGGGGCTGTATTCGTTTTAAATATGATTTATGATAAAGATATGTATTTTTGTGGACACGTTTTAATAGATACTTGTTTTTGGAATATGTTATAAGTTATTCCTAATGATCGAATTTGTTTTTTTTTATGATTAGGTACCACCCTTTTATGACAACAAATCAAATCAAATAATCACAAGATCAAGATGAAGTTCACGATGATTATCTTTGCAAAATTATTTTTAACTTTTTTATTTATTTTAACAGTTTATGTACACAGTAAATAAGACAAGAGGTAAAATAGAACAATTAAGTACAAAGGCACAGCTTATTTCTTAAGAAATCTCTTCCAGCAGGCCCGCTATGGGAAAGTTAGAATAAAAAGAGATGTAGACAGACTGTGTAAATAATTATTTATATTAATATTACTGATGAGGGGTATCTCTCATTGTTTATCTCTCAATGTAAAATCTCCCTAACATAACTTAGTCTCCGTCGCTTTGGCACTTGAGTTACAGTCAGTAAGCAGACTTACGCCTAACGGTTTCGCTTAGCAGGATTTTTAGAAAATTTATTGTCCTACATTGTATATACATGGATACTTTTTAATCAGCCAAATTTTGATGTTCCTGTTAGTCAGAGTAAGCAAACACATTTATACTACAATAAATAGTAAGAACACTATCATGGACTGCGAAAATGGAATGCCGTGTATAGCACACTGCGAATCTATAAAGCAGACTCCGAATTGGTCCAGCACACTCACCATAGATGTAAAACAAAATGAGAGAGTCGTAATGTCCTATAAATCCCCAGCAACAAAATTGAAAAGCATATCAAAATCCTTGCCAAATCGCAGTGCAAATTCGCTTCGACATAGTGAGTCGGCACGGGAGTGTAACAATAGCTTACCCTAGGGGTGGCCGGTAATCTGATTTAGAGGCACTTAGCGACAGGTAAGTGCTCAGAACCTGGTTTAACTTGTTTACGAGAATAACTTGCCTTTTATTGGGTTACGTGTTTTGTTTAACTGCTGATAAAATTGAGTTGAGGTTTTTGGGGGCGGTTTTTATGTAAGTAGCCCTCTCCAAGAAAGTGAAATAGCAATAGGTAAACGTTACATACATTTTTTGGAAACAAACTTTGCAATTTGATGTTGAAAGCTTCTGTGTGGCTTTAAAGTTACGTAGTTCGAATACTTATCTGCAATAAAAATAGCTAAAAAGGTGTTTCTGTCTATAGATACAGTGACAAAACTCTTCAGATAATACCTACCCGTACTATGCAAGTTATAATGAACCTTCATAAAACTAAGTAAATTGCCACAAATATCATGGTTGCGACTTACAGTCCGTCGGTGTTCACAGTTCAATCTCCCGCCGTATCGAATTCTCAACTTCAGCTCAGCCATCACCCAAGATAAATTGATACTTTTGCCATTCAATAACGGACCTTACGCTAACGGAATAAGGTATAAGGCATAGGTTAAAGTGGAACTGTAAAATGACTGCGCGTAACGCTAATGGTCCATGAAATTGGCCGTTTGCCGATAAATATAAGATTTTTAGACATTTCAAATGTACCGTTAGTTTAGGCTTACTTAGTATGAATGTAAATTCATAGCCGAAGATATTTTTATGACGTTTGATTATAAGAAGGAATTGAAAATTTCAGTTTTTATTTGATTTTATTTATATGACTATTATAGATGTAGTGGTATGATTAGTGTCGGGTAAGGTGTTCAGGAATCCTCGCCCGTTTTCCACACAAGAGATAAGGGCTTGGGAAACATTCTATAAATTCCTGTTGTCTTTATTCTAAGCACCAAGGTTCATTGCTAGATCTTCTGGGATTTTTCAGGTGCCGATTTTCTTTCTCATCAACCTATTTCATCCTTAATACCTATTTCATCCTTTCTCCGCTATGTGTTAACGGTGATCGATGCAAAAAGAATTAAGTACATTGTTAAACTCTAGAAGACCTAGAGATGGCTCAATTTACTGGTCTCCTACTTAAAGGAATGTCATGAGGGGCACTAGATAAAACGTCTGTCCTGTGTAAATAAATATCATACATTCTTACCTTCCTACCATACATTCCTACTTCATTTCCTGAGAGAGACACGCCGTCTTGTCCGACAATCGGTTTGGACGCCATCACCCCTTTTCCGTTTTTATATAACACCCCCTACATTGATATCTAATGTACCAAAATGAAATGTTCCGGAACAAATACATAATACGCTTCAGAGATATTTTTCACGATTCTTCTATTAAAAACAGTGATAACGCCATCTCTAACAGCATATTCGCTATTTTTTGTACACCTCAAGAATTTAGTTGAAACTGAAGAATAATATGACGCCGTATTAACAATTTGTGTTATCACATGTCATCGTTATTTCAGCTAGAAAAACCCAGTACGTATATTTACTGAAACTAGGACGCTGTCATTACAAAGGCAGGCAGCGTGCGAGATTATTCATTCGTTATTATCAAGTCTGTCTGTATGTATTTATAAACCAGTACCATTGTTTGTAGGTAGCATGAGCGCTGTTATTAATTTGCGCAAGAGCAATACATTCCACGTTTCAAAACATGCAGGAAACGGCCGTGACTAAATGAAAATATTTCTTCCTCACTTGTACAAACATCGGCTAATAATATTAAAGCGACCATTTTAATTAGACTTCTTTGGTACCTTGTGAATGCACCTAAAGTGCTAGTGTTTATATTGGAAAGGGAGGGGGAGGGAGGTCAGATTAACTGGTTAGTTCTACGTCAGAGTTGAAGTAAACAGAGTGATAAGAATACACCACATAGCGCTGATAAGATACGTCCAAACCAATTACAGGCACGAACCATTCGCATGACGCGATTTAGGTAGCCAGTTGTTAGCGTTATTGGTAACCAGTTTGGTATTTTATTCATTTGTTATAGCATTAGGATATAACATTAAGATCCTTTTTCACCACTTACAACTCAGTTAGTCTACAGTTCCAGTTAGTTTGTTTGGTAGATCATTTCATACAAATTCAGTTCCATTTTTTTAATTTATCCGGTAGATAGTGGCTATTCGGACATTGTGAAACTGGCCCTAACTATTGTCGCCCCTGACTATAAAGTAATAACGTTACTTTGTTCTTAACTAGAATATGTACCTACATCTTTTGGTCCGTATCAGTCGGCTATAAAATATACTAAATGAGTGCTAATGAACTGATGACGTCAGATAGAACATGGAAGAAGAAGACATACTGCGGCGAACCTAAATGAAATTGGGTGGAAGAATAATGATAATGAAAGACTGCTATTCAACCAGCGATGATGAGAATAAGTTATATATCAAATCTTGTCTTTTTACTGCAGCATTGTTCTCAACATCAGGTCTCGGGTTTCCCAAGTAACTGGGTTGAGGAGGTCAGACATGCAGTCGCTCCACGTAAAACACTGGTACTCAGCTGCATCCGGTTAGGACTGTAAGCCGACTCCAACATAGCTTGGAAAAAGGCTAGGCAGATGATTGTTCTCAACATCATCAGCCCTTTTATCGTTCCATTGCTAGTTACAGGCATTCTCTCACATGGAGAAAGAATATGGAATTCCGTGGACATTCACTAACTTTTCAGAAGAATAGACCGCGGGTATTATTGAAATATGCGTACTATTGGCAGATGATAGATTTTCAGGGGACCCAGAAAATATTCTAATCTCACCGTTTTTCTTACGTAGTATTTGTATACTCTTTGACTGTTATCAAATCTGTTTTTGTCAAAGAAGGAAACGAAGGAAGACCAACGCACTATGGTGCGTTGATTTTGTATATGTTATGTATTTCGATACACTAATTATTATCACTACATTTTAATTACAAAATTGCAACTCGAAATTCAAAAGACAAAGTGGCGTATTTCAGTAAAAAATACATTTTATATTTTACAAAATGTTAGTTGTGCCCTTCTTAATCAAGGCGGTAACTTTCCTATTGGTTACAAACGAAACGGCATAATCATAGACTTTCATAGAATTCAGTTAAACTACGTTCAAAGAATAATTTAAAGAAAATATTCGCGATTCTAACTACAGTACGGTTTTACTTGGCAAACAGCCATCTCCTGTTGCTGTTCTTATACCACAATAGTCAATTCTATCTCTTTATAATAGATTGGAAGTTTGCGATGTGAGTCCAATTTTTTTTAATAGAATCACAGTAAACTTACTATAATAAATATTTAAACTGACATCTTAAAACAAGATGATAAAAATCTATCTAATTTTTTATGATTTTTCGATGCTATTTTTTAATGGTGTAATTTTTTGTTATGTGAATATTTTGTAAATAAGTCTAATCAATGATAAAATATACATATAACAAAACCGGTATATCCCTATGTAAAATCGATTAGATAGATCTTCTTAATCGATAAGAAACTCAGTAATAACTTACAATACTAAACAATGTATATACTTTCTAGAAAGAAAGAAACTTTTATCTATAAATAATTATATAGTAATATCTATTTTAGAAGTAGTGCAATTTCTCAAAGATCCCCATTAAAACAAAGACTTAGGTATAAAGCGGAATAATAAAAAAACTATATACTTTGATGGCGGGACTCTTATTTAGCCATAAGCTACAAAAATGGTCAATCAGACACTTTAAACCAGACACTATCATAGCCGGAGCGAGTAACTGTAAATTGACACTTCAGATTTATATTAACTGATATTATAGAACTTTATATTAACTGTGGAAAGCGCTAAACTTTCTTGGCGTTCGAGAGAAAATAGTGACTTCCATCGTTTAGTTTCCTATATAAGTAACTAGATGTTTCCAGCATATAACACTGGTAGTCAGCTGCAAATCAAATCAAATCAAAAATCAAACAAAAAATCAAAAAATGTTTTATTACGTAATTACACATTTTACAGTCTGCATATATTAAGGTTTGAAGGCGACCCCATCATAGCTTGGGAAAACACTAAGCAGATGATGATGATGACTAAACTGAAGCAATTTCAGGGTTATGCAAACATTTTCCCATTCGTCTTTTCTACCGAAAGTCTCCTCCTATTTGCTTATAAATATCACACAAAAAACCCATTAGCAGTTTTGGTTGTACTTTAAAAATAATTCCAAACATCTGGAATGCGATATCTTTAGCGTTTGTAAGATCAAATCATGTTTACACAGGCGGCTGGTCCTAACAAACCCGAAGACTTATCTTAAAACTGTTTAAGCTATGTGTATTGGGGATCAAAGGACCCATTTTTTTTTCTAATCGTTTATTTAAAAACTCGATTATATTTATTATACGAGCTCCCTTATCAATAACATGAGAGGCAATTTTTTAGTACCTAATGCTAAGACCCTCTGCACACTGCAAACTTAATTGCCGGCCGATAGACAGTGTGCTGACAATTTATTTTGAGAATAATCGTGAATCCTAGCAATCATAAGTTGGGCTGACACTGGGTGGATACTTAATTATTGTTGTATGTGCGCACTACCATTACTAACGTTCAAAGAATAATTTAAAGAAACTATTCGCGGAAATTTGTCCTCATAAAAGTTTGATATTGTTATTTTAGTGTTATATTAGGTTTTTTTTTTGTGTATGTGTGTAACTAATTTTTTCGCATTAGGCTAGTGACCTGTAATGATAAAATTAGCTGTGTTAAAATAAATAAATAAATAAACTGGGTAACTGGGTCGAGGAGGTCAGATAGGCAGTCGCTCCTTGTAAAACACTGGTACTCAGCTAAATCCGGTTAGACTGGAAGCCGACCCCAACAAAGTTGGGAAAAGGCTCGGGAGATGATGAGCGCACTACTATTCATGTTCAGTTCATACATACAGACTTAGAAGCCCAATGAAACTATCTCCCGACTAAATGTTTGCACTATAATGGGAGTTCGCTTACTAATTAATAAACAATTTCAAAACACAGAACATTAACGCTTTGCAAATAAATACTTTATTATGTTTATTAGATTTACATTTTGATCTAGTTTAGATCAGAGTCTGCAGATATCAGGGAATGATTTATTCCGAAAATGATTATTCCTCTTCACATAAACATAATGCAAATAATTAATTAATTGATAAATTTGACTATATAAGTAGGTTTAAGAACTGTTTTCTTGGGAGCACTAAGGTAAAAACAGTTATAGAAGACTTATGGCCATTTTCTCAGGTTATGGATAGCCACTGTCTACCAGATAAATTAAAAAATGGAACAGAATTTGTATGAAATTATCTGCCAGATAAACTATCTGGAACTTATCAGTTACCTGTGGAACTGGCCCTAAGTATGCTCAGTTTTAAAACTTTCACCGTGATATTACACTCCGTTCATAGGTTTAGGTGGAAATCGTAGAACCTCTACTTTCAGGTTTTTATTAACATAATTAACACTTTGTCTATATTTACTGGAAACACTCGTGAATTTGTTAACGTCTGTTGCTAAGCATTAATAGTTTTTGTCATCATAAATTATGGCACAGCACTTCCCTCCATTCAAACCCTAAGGTCCATCTACAATGGCATTTAACTGTATCAATAAAATAATTATCCAATCATGAAGCAATTTACTCGGTTTGTCCCCATTTTGTGCGTCTCTTTCTCTCCAAGCAATTATCTCGATAGCACCCTCTCGCTCGTTACGAAGCGGCAACATTTGAGGACGGTGACACGGTTCGCTCTTGGCGTCTGGGATACAGTTCTGCCAACTTTTTTCTCCATCATTATACGACTTTTCGGTGTTCGTAATAAAGTTCAAAATCGTTTGTGTTGATGATGATATAAGTTTGTATCAAGTGTACACTTTGGTCAACCAGTTTGCTGTGGCCTCTCGTGCATTTTCTCTAGTTTCAAGGTCTGGTCTGAACGCAAGTAGTTCTGTGTGTAATTTTCCAAATAAAGACTTGTAAATTAGTTTGTTTGCGTGAACCACCATATAGGAGATAATGGAGAGGCCTTAAAATGTTGTATTAGACAAACAAAAATGTTGAGCTATCAATCCACGCTATTACAAATATTTATGTGGAAGATCAAGTGTCCAAGTATCCAAATTCACAATATTCTTTTTCTTTTATTCTGCTATCCAGTGTATGTTTTCATTTACCAATATAAGAGTAACTTTGTTTAACTATTCAGATATTATGCAAAAGCTAAAAAGGAATGGTGAAGTAAACACAGCTACGCCTATCCTGTTATCCTAGCAGGTTTTATCGTCTGCATCGGAGTAGACCAAAGGGTCGAATTCTCGTCGGCGACGCGTTATGTTCCACGCGCTCTTCGAAAAGAATTCAGCAACACTGGAGAGGCCGCATAGGACCGAGCCCTGCCGGGGCTTCTGGTTGTTCATAAAAGTTACCGTGGCCCCGGTACACAAAGACCTCCAGAAGGAACATAATGAGTTTTCGTCAGTAAGAGTCTGAAACTCCATCCAGCAGCACCCACAGCGGAATGGGTCATTTGATAACTTCCCACAAAAAAAATCGAATTCTTACGCATTCAATCATTCATGGCCATTTGATAGAAAAAAATCAAATGTTATTCATATTATCATTCCTAACCTGCATTCTTCAGTTCGCACCCCAACAGACTATTTGTTACAAATAATGATGAAGCAATATCTCTTCCCCATTGTTGCGTGGTTATCAATCATTGAATGCGTGTCTTTCACCACTATATCACCTCACGCAACAAGATCTTAATCACTGGCTACATAATTATGTCTTTAAGTGTATTTAGGTGATAACGTTGGGTGGCCTTTTAAAACATTTAATAGATAGTCATCAGTTGCTTACCAATTAATTCCTGTTGGATTAACATAAACGCGCGATTGCTATTTAGATTCTTCTTCTTCTTCCTGCCCTGTTCCCAAGTTATTTATGGTCTGTGCAATTTGTTTTCTGCTTCCATTCGCCTCTGTTAGCCGTCATACTTATTCCCACTCCTTTCTTATCAATCCTCTTTCAGCATTCAATCCATCTCTTCCTTGGTTTTCCTCTACCTCTCCATCCATTCACATTCATACTTAACAGACTATTAATATTGAGTTTAGGAAATTAATATCTTAATCCCCTTTTCAATTTGCAAAATGCAAATTTTTCTTTGTGTTGCAATCATTTTCTTACGTAACATGCCGCTAGAGTCACATGACTAATGAACTTTTCTTCATCCACTACTAATAGTTACTAGATTTACCTAACATGTAGGTACTACGTATGCAAAAATCATAAATTATAAAATTGAATTTCGATATAACCGATCATAAGTCTGTGTATCTTGTAATCCTGTTAGCATTATTAATGCGTCTAGAATTACTGCTTTATTAATTACTAGTAACTGGCTGTCTTCATACATTATCGTAGTTAATAAATCATAGAACTTTATTACCTATACATTGTGGTCTAAGGCTAAATATAGATGACCGCGCATCTTTCTTGAAACAAGATATTAAATAACTATTTAAGAGTAATATTTATCACAATATATATTTATAACTTTAGCTACCATCGGAATTTACTTTCACTTAGGGGTTGTAGAGATCAGCAGTCGTATAATTAAATAAACTAACGTTGTCCCGTGGTTTATTGGCAACGCGTATGGAAGGACCAAATTGTAAATATGAAAGATCAGTCGTTGTAACCTATGCTATTTAATTTTCTTTTCCGTATTTGGTCTAAATTTACATACTTGTACTTTTTTCGTGCAAATTCTGTTTGTAATAAGAATCCTATACCTGAATTGGTTACTATTTTCTATCGATAAATGAATTTGCTCTTATTATGACTATGAATTTACTCCTGTTGATAAATGACTTTGTTATTAATATGACCATCAATCGCTTAGAAGTATTAATTTAACAGATTATTTTTACACTATTTTATATAAAACGGCGAAAACCCCAAACTGGTTTAGAAATCGTTTATTGTATATTTATACAAAATGTAGTTCATTAGTAGGTATCGGCATTAACAAATAGTTTACATCGCCAATACGTTCAACACAATATGCGCCGATCATTCAATAAATAGTTGCAATCGCGTAAACGGTGCACCAACACATAAACTACGTTAGTTCACAGATCACGCCATATGTCTAGATTTATGTACCTTAACCACCATTATATACGATAGCCAGTTAGTCGTTGAACTTACTTCGCAATAAATAAAGACATACAGGTTGTTTATGACTGTATAGTTGCCAACGGGGAATAGAGCAATATTTCTGCTTGTCTGTTTATAATCCACATTATTTTCGTTTTGTCGGGTCGTATTGTATTGAAACAAATGCTTCCGAGCGCTTTATAGAGGAGGTCGATTTTAGAAACCGGTTGGATACATTTTAAATTAATTGTATACGGTGAAAATTTGAGCTCGTGGCTAAATAAAACCCCCTCAAATACTGATGCTTCGAGCATAAGGTAAAGCAATGCTTGGCTCAGTATGTCCGCAGATGGATGAACTTCTTTAGCAGTCGTTACGGGTAGTCAGAAGCTGGATAGTCTGAGAACCAATCTTAGCACAAGCTTTTGGGTTGCCCAAGTAACTGGTTTGAGGAGGTCAGATAGGCAGTAGGCAGTAGTCTAAAATACTGGTACTCAGTTGCAAGTGGTTAGACAAGAAGCCGACCCCACCATAACTAGACAGACGATGAGTTGATAAAAAAATAAGAGAAAATAATAAAGGCATTCTGATACTTCAAATCGCTACCTATGTGGAAGATAATCTACAGAACTACTGTACCGATTCCAAAAAATATTTCACTGATATATTTCCAAACCAGCTATACTTTTATATGGCCATACTTTCACAGCTTTCAAATGTAATGATTTATCCGCAGGAAGAGAGATCTGCTCTTTCCCTAGCATTGTCCGTAACAAGACAAAAGACATTCAACACGCGTGCTGTTTTACAATGAGTGCCAAACGCTACACTCATGTCAATTAGAACTACCTTCGCAACGTTTTCTCTTAATGGCCTTTGATCTTAATACGAATTGCCGACACTTGAGTTTAAACTGTGCTGTTTTAAAGAGAATTCTACTTTAGGTATATTTTACGCGATGTAGGTTTAATTAATTAATATAATTGAATTTTAATCACAACGTCATCTAGTCCCAAACTAAACAGAGCTTGTACTATGGGCTACTAGACAACTGATAAACATACTTAAATACTTTTCTTTTGTTAATACATACATACGTATTATACATAGGTAATATTGCATTCGCGTTTTCACCCTAAAAATCTCAAAAAGGTGACTCGAGTCGAGTGTCTAAAATATTATATTTATTTTGAAAGCCTTAAAAATATGATGTATAAGGATAATGCTCGCAAATACAGAAACGAATTTTATTGACAATTTTCATGTTCTCAAATTCCCTTCAGTACTTTTAGCGGGAACAGTAATAATCATCCACACTGTCCATCTACTAGTGTGATATGGTGACTGTTGACTGTGATCTTCAAATCTTTGTACAAAGCGATAACTACGCCATTATCCAGTATGTATATGCAGTAATTTAATTCGCTAATAAGGCGAATAGCTATCATGCTTCATTAGTTTCATCAGTGCGATTGGATCGTCAAACGGGTAGTCATTAATGTTTAGTAATTGATTCTTGTGGCCTAATTACGATTACCACTATAATTTGTTGCAACTGTTCATTTATCTGAGAATTTGTTTGAACATCATTCATTACGTGTTCCTTAATACCATAGCAATATGTATACCATTTGATTATTTATTTATATATTATTATTATATATTTATTTCAAACCGCAGCTTAATTAATAACTTCCATCAAAAATAGATACTATTGTCAACCGACATCCAGAAAGAGAGGAGGTTATCAATTCGGCTGTGTGTTTTTTAGGTAGTCGTTTATTTGTATCCATTTGTTTAAAAAGTCAAATTGAGGATATGTTCTTCCAAATTTATTAATGTAAATGACAGATAGAATGGTATATAGAAAAAATATCTATACTTCGTAAATTTATTTTTCTATAAACCCGTTAGTTTTTCCCAAAAATCTTCACCAAAGTTTTTTTTTTCAGAGTACCAAGATCTATTGTCAATTGCATTGTCTATCGTCAGTCCCAAACGCACAATGTATGTCACTCTCTCTCGTCTCATTAGGCTAATGGCAATTGGGCCGTCAAAACAGCGCGGAGTGCACGCCGCGAACCGTTATCGCGGTTTGCATCCGACGGTCGTTGGCCCCGTATTCGCGCACTAACTACAAATCACTTCACAGATTTCGTACAACTAATGGTCAGGGCTATCGCGTGTACGCAACCGTTCTTTTTTTTAATCTTGTTCAATGTAACACGTAATATCAAATTTTTTGGTCCTTTCATACAGTTTTTGGTCCTTTGTAATTTTATAGTATTACCCAATCCGTTACATGTATTTATACTAAAGCGATAAAATCTGAAGTATTCTCAAAGGATATAAACATCAGTGACAGTGCTAGCCCTGTTAATGGAGCAATTGCTTTACAGTGAGCGGCGCGGTCAATGTACTTCGCGTCACGCGACGCCGAGCGCTCTAATGCGCTTAGATTACTGCCTACGATGCCGACCAGACAATCTAGACCTCTCCCGTTGTCTACTTTACCCCCGGCGTGTCTATAATACTGACATAAAAAGGGGAGTGGAAGGTCAGAAGTATCTGGTCGAGTGCGTGCTGCATTGGCAAGTATTGCGCGAACACTGCTATTTGCTGAGGTTTCTTTCGTACATGCCCTTTGTTGCGCAGTTCTTTTTTATTTTCATTTTGTCTGGAATAATCCTTCTAAGTTTGTTTAATAGATCGAGTGCTTGTTAATTTACAAACATGTAGGGGCTGGTTGGAAAGAATATGCTTACTGTGTGTCATTCTAGAGATATTATAGGCACCAATGTAAGAGTAACCATATTTTTAAGAATATTGAGCATACGGCTAATGGCTGACTGCATAATGAGAATGACACTTTCGTCGCTTTAATTTTTTTTTAATCATTGATAAATTATGGGCGTTTTACTGGATTAGTAATTATAATTAGTTCGGTAATCAATCATTTCATCACACAAACAGCATTGATTAAAAAAAAACACAATGAAAAGAAACATATAAGTACTTCAGGATAGGAACCAGACGACAAACACGATTTACAAGACGTCTACCTCAATGACTCAAGTCCTGAAACACTTGAAATGAAAATTAATACAAATACACTCGATAAAAGCGAAGACTTACTTGAACTGACATTTAAATCCTGGTAACACGATAATCGGCTTAGTGATGTTCGTCCCCGAGCCGTCCCGGTATCGATACGTAATAGGATTGCCATCCCTCTGGTTGTCGCAAATCGCCAAATAACTAACGACCTATTGTCTCCCGATTTGCTGGAAGAGCGAAAAGAAATATTTAGAGAAATTAAATCACAAGAACTTTAATTAAATGTAATCTTGCTGCTCCTTTAATAATTTAATATTGACATCATCATCGTCCTTGATTCATCAAACATCATCGCTATGACCAGGTTCTAACCTCTGAGCTAATTCTCTCAAACCCTATAGGTAAGCAGTTTTGACGAACCATTTAAGTATATTTCAGAATTTATTCAGGTATTTGTCAATGACTTCTTTGAAGACATACGAAAACTTAGTTTAAGTAAGTAGTTCTAGCTTTTTTTCTAATTAGTGAGTAGATTTATTTAGTTTTGGTTTATTGATGAGACATATCGATAATATAAAAATCAATAGCTTAATATGTTGCTAAGGGCAAATCTGACGAGGAGCTTAAATGATTTCGCTAATATATATTTTTTGAAGTACGAAGATTTTTCTTCGTATCGAATAACTAAAAAAAATAAAGTCGGCTGAACCAAATTTGTCTGAAAATTTGTTGTTTAAAACCAGGGGACAGACATGGGATGCTTTTTATACCTTTTTGAGAACGGGAAGCACTGCCCTTGGGACACATGTGAAACCGTGGAAGGAAGCTAGTAGAATAAAATACATCAAGAGTGGATTTAGCTGTACATCAAGAGAGGATGAGCTTCGCTTTTGTTTTCTTCCTAGTCAACAAGTTTGAAGAAGGTTTGCTAAGCTGTGTATAGTGTACGGGTATCCAAACTGTTGACTCATTCATTCCCTGATTATTATTTGATTTAGGAATCAACCTTTGTTTACGTTGTTTCCTCATTCGAAGGAATACAGTCTGCCGCGTAACCAGCAAGTAATGTGACAAACTAGTTAGCTACATTAAATTTCTGTGGGATTTCGGTGGTGATATTGAATCATATAGGTATCTCAGAGAATTTCTGCTGTATATTTATATACTAGCGACCCACCCGACAAGAAGAGAAAGAAGACTACTAAGACTACTAGACTAGAAAGCGACTTTGTTTTATACTATGTAGTGATGATACATGATAACTCCGATTCTCAATCTTCCTTGTCTCTTTGAATTGTCTTCTTGCCGCACTCATGCTTTAAAAGACGACTTAACTTAATAAACCTTCATATCCTGACGGTGCCTAGAGCTTATAAGTTTAAGGATTTACGTATACCCCTTGGTCAAGTAGTCGCAAAGCACGACTGCTGTGCACGGAGTCTCGGGTTCGGTTCCCGGGTCGGGCCGAAAGGGCTTTGTGTGGTTAAGAGACTTTCATAAGCAGCCCGGACTCTGAAAGTTAGTGATAGATACACCCGTGCACCGGAGACCACGTAATCGTCAGTCCTTTGTCTAATCTCTCGCCGGTCGTGTCGGATTGCTATCCCTTCGGACTATGAGAGTGCAACGTGTCTGCGCAAATGCTTGTGCACATTTCATAATGTTTCCTGTGTAGCTGGCTGATCTCCTTAGGGAGAACAGCCGCCATGGCCGGCAATCGGTCTGAACGCCATTATTGTTATACCATTAGGCATGGTCAAGCCATTTATTACGAATGTCCGAAAAGAAAAGCTCGAGCTGCAAATTTTATACCAACAAAACCCTTTCCACTATAGAAACGATCCATCAAAGCATAAATTTCACATACGACACTATTCCCAACATATTTATATCTTCAGAGTTAATATAGCATGTTGCTCATCACAAATCATAAGTCGAGTCTGTCAAAATAAGGCGCCGTCGACAAAGGGCCCTGCAGGAAGAGCAAGTTTTAATGGATTTATTTAGATGTCATTTTTTATGTGGGCGGGGGCTGAGAGACGCCTGGCCCTCGTAGTGTGGATAAGACTGAGGATTATTTTGAATATTTTCACTGTATTTTTTAATTAGAAATATACGTATACGAGTACATAGACGCCCTTTTTATTTTTAGTACTGTTAACAATCTTATTTAAACAAAAAAATGAATCTTTGAATACGGGTGTAATAATTGTTATGTATAGGTACTCTTGATAAGCAAAAATTCCATAAGCAAGCTTTTCATCTCCATCCATCTCTTTGGGCATTCAAATTTCATTGTGTTTAACACACTTCCTGCTGTGAAAAAGAAGGCTGATCTGGCGCAGTTCAGGTAGCCCACCTACGCTGGTCTCATTTTTATAACTCCAAAATTTCACTTCTACTTCATCATTATTTTCAATTCTACAACAAAGAACTTGCAACACGATATTACCATTACAAATAAATCAATTATTATGATTCACAATCGACATTGCATTGTGATAAATAATTAATAGCCTAGAATGCTGACCTAGCTCACAATACTTCCTCACTTTACTCGGCTGTTTTATATAATACATACCTACGTACAACTGACTCGCTTGTAATTTAATAATTCAACGTATTACGCAAGTTGTTACAACCGCAACTGCTATCACGTTGCGTTACGCTCTACGCAGTTGTTGAAGCAAAATAACTTGATAGTGACTCAGATATCGATATCGTATCGAATTGTTACAAAGCGATTACAAATTTGTAATAAGTACAAGCATTAGTCAAGTTGACATTCTTCAGTACCCATGCCATGAAATACAAAAATAGAAATTTATTTTTTATAAATCCAAAAATTAGAAGCTTATCCATACTAAGCCATCTTGATAAATGTGAGCCCTCCGTTATCCCTCGAACGCGTGTTCCATCTCACTGAGGACGCTTCATGTGTGCGTCCGTGGGCGAGCACACACGTGCACCTTAATGCATTTCACACTCACACATGCAAGCATTGAGTGTTCGCAGCCCACGTTGTTTACAGGTTTATGTGTGCGTGACCCGACATTGGTATTTTGATTGGTCATGCATTTCACGTGTTACGGCTTGCGGGTACGGAGTGCGCACGGGCATTAAATGCGGTAATTTACAGCGGTGTTGGACCGTACCTAAGGAGGCTGTATTTTAGAGGAACGGAGATAAGCTTCGTGTTTCATTGTGATACCAATTTCACTTGTAAGTTTATAGATGTTATTGCTTAAGAAATCGAAATATAGGTAGATAATGAACGTGTTAAGTAAGTAGGTACATGATTTGCAGATATATTAAAACTGGATAAAAATCAATCTGAGAACACAAACTCTGCTTGTATCTTAGAATGTAAAGTCTCTGGTACAAAAAGTTCGTCAGGAAGAGGCGAGGCATGTCAATCGCTGCAAAAAATTACATCAACACGAAATAATCTATAACAAGTAGTAAACAAACGTAAGAAGACTGAAAAGAAGGAGAATGTAAAAACAATCATCAATTACAACAATTAACCGGTAATGTTAATTAAGCAAGAAAATTAGGTAGCCGCTGCGACGAATTGATCTCCCACCGTTTATGCTTAATTAAACCTAATTATTATTGTATTGACGAAATACCGGAGACATCTTACCGTCAATACAAACGGAATTGTTCTTGTTAATGAGTATACAAACTGTATCTGTATTAAAACTACTGAAAAAGTCAGTTCAGATAAGTCACTTAACCATTAAAATTTTTGGTAATAGCTTGGATGCAGACAGCTTACAACCAGTCACGCCGCTTAGCGATTAGGTCCTTTTTGGAAATCAATTGGGAGGGAAGACCGGTAAAGGTCCTAAGGCGAAGATGATCATGGTGAATTAGACGGATTAAACGATAAACCTCAGAAATTCATAATGTTCACTCATTTACCTTGAAATTTTGAAACCGACGAAAATTATAACTGTATGACGATCTAGAAATATTATAAAGTCAAAGTGTTTGTTCGTTTGCTTGGATCTCTGAAACTACAGGACCGATTTGGAAAATTCTTTCGGTGGTAGATAGCCCATTTATCGAGAAAGACTACAGACTACAGTTTTTATCCGAGTGCGCATAGAAGTTCTACGGGAAGAAGGAAAAACCGCTAGCGAAAGCCAGTTCTATATAGAAATGCGTAGACAAAAGAAGAAGCGACGAGACAAGAAAGCTAAGTGTTTCATATAGATAATGTTAAAAACAGTGTATCATTCCATAATTATCATGACAAAAGAAAGTTAAGGCAATACAGATAAAATTAATAATGCAGTGCAAGCTGATAGTGAGCAATTGAATTGAAAAACTATTTTATCTAGTAGTGGAATAGCCCGTCTACATTACAATCGTGTTTGACTCCCGGATCGCACCGTAATCGTTCGTGGTTTTAAGTAAATTTCACAAAGCAGTAATCTGAAAATTGGTGATTGAGGCACCCGTGTAAAAGTAAATGTCGATCCTGTGCCTGATCTCTCTCCGGTCGTGTCGAATTGCCGTCCTATCGGGCTATGAGACTGAGATAGAGAGTGCACCTGTCTCTGCCTAGGTATGCACTAATTTATATCTAAGCAGTTGGTTGATCATCTTAAAGAACAGCCGACGTGGCTGAGTTGCTAAAATTATTCAGTCTCAAGAGATTAATTGAAAAGAGAAGGGAGGATTAGAATTATTCGTAGAATCGAATTCAGTACTTATGTGGTCGCTAATAAAACATTCATACAAAACCTTACTCTCCTTCGGTTATGTCGAGTAAAAATAAAAACGTCGTCGACTCGTTCCTATAATCATTATTTGGAGTTAAATACTTCAAGGCGACTTACAATGATTGCCTTAATATTACATTCGGTCTCGTTTCTGAGGCCGTTTAACTGTTGTGTAAAACACCTTGACAGATATTTGCTTTGTTTTGTGTTTCTCATTGTTCCACTAGGCATCAAAAGAATCGGTTTTGCGAACCAACTTTGCAATATTCGCTGCGTGGCTAGACTTTTTGACACGGTACACCTATGTCAGTTATTCTTCATAAACCTTACTTACAATGTCCTATCTATGTGTAGATTTGCTTACTGGGAGATTTTGACATAAGCTCCATACGAATAATGTCAAATGCCTATCCCTAGTAGGCAAATCAATATTGATTTGTCCTTTGTCAGCACTACGAACATCGGTGACTAACGATCAATAGTTATAATAAATTGTTCTTTTCTTTCTTCTATATACTAATCTGTAGATGATGGTATACTAATCACAGTGTCGTGTCCTACCTTAACGTTGGCAAAATCTTCGAATACTAACGAAGGAAGCATAAACAATAATAAGAAGATAGAAAGCTTTTTGAAATCCGCCGTGAATGTATTGAATACTTCTTTTCTCTCGACGTTTCGGCAGCTGCAGTGACTGTAGCTCAGACTGTAGTTATGAGTAGAGTAAGACCCGTTTGTTGTGTTAAATACGTGTACAAGTCGCGAAGGTTTAAAAACATTTATTATTTTAAAGAATTCAGTTTTTGGAGCGAATAACTTTTTTCCTCTTGACATTGCAAATAAGTTTAGTACCTATAACTCTCAGGATTTTCCCAAATCTGAGTAATATCCTCTAAGATTTCTGTAGGACTTAAAGACTATACAGCTCGAGGCAGAATGCCCTGACCAACTATTTGACGATGAATTCAATAGTAAAGGTTTTCCAAGAGTTAGTAACCTCAACTTCCATATTAAGTTTTATAGCCTAGACATGATTAATGTACCATACTTGTCGCGTAACAATTACATACCAAATACGGTTAGTTAACAAACCACAGACCTCGTTTCCATATAAAGAAAACTGTAAACCATTTACGGCATTTACGTAGGCAAACATCACTTCTTCACCCCCCCTCTCCTCATTCTCACACTTTCTTCAACCCTTCTTCCCAAAAATGGGTGTGCATTTTTAAAAATAAATACAAAGCTACTTATCACCTAACATTGCTTCACCGCTTTATTGAAATACAACGTCTAACAGCGGAAAATTCCTACAGCACTAAACTGCTTGAAATTCAAATGACGAAGTATGCGTAAACAGATTCTAAATTCGAAAGCGATTTAAGTGATGCAACACACAATAGCGTTTTACGTATGAAAAACGAATAAAGCGCTTTCTTGGCTGTAAATGTCTACTTGAAATTCAAAAGACGAATTTGTGAAACTCATGCAAAGCGGCTACAGCGCTGTGATTAAATTGCCGTTTCGTATAATAAGAATTTGTAAGCGCTTGTTCCGCTAGAGGGTTATCACGAGTGGATCGATATAGCGGTCGTGCGATGTTGCCGTACTGCCTACCCCGTCCCCTCGATGCTGGGTCTTTGTACTTTTGTACTCTTGGGCCGAAAGGCGGTCTAAACTTGGAGTATTTAATCATTTTCGGAGTTCTTTTTTTCATATTTTGTTTTTCTATTTCATCCATTAAAAAAGTTCATTAACTAGTTTCCTTTTCATTTCCTGAAGGAAAATTAAAGGTAAAAGCTAAATAGTTATGTGACAGGCAAGTAATTTTTTCATGAAAGGCGGTTTAACTTGGAGTGCCTCCGCTCCTAAATTCAAATAAAATTCAAGTGCTTTGCTGACATGTTTTATCTGTTGCTTGCGGTTACATTTACGAATTTTTTTTGACGATTGCACAACTAAAAAGTGCTGAATTAGGTACGTTCGCCTTCTGGTTTTTATCGACATTCTATGATTTTAGCTAGCTAGGTATTGCAATATTAATTAAATAGGTTTAAAAATAATATCGGTACTTAGATTAAGAATTGTACGCAGATCTTTGCATACCTGCAAAAGATCAAGAACTAAAAAACCTAACAAACTCACATTTGCTTTACGAGAAACATGGAAAAATTCAAAATGGCACAATTATCACCGTGCTGTAGTTTATAAAACAAATTTTCTGTAATATGGGTGCGTTATTTTGCAGTCACGAATGCACTTAAGTCCTTTTAGGCTGTCAATTCGAAACCTTACTTGCAGCGGCATCACATCTAGGTATAGGTACTTATAATCATAAAACCAAAGAATTTGTTCGTTTGCTTGAATGCGCTTATCTCAAGAACTAAGTACTAGTCCGATATAAAAAAGTCATTCTATGTATGATAACCCATTTATCGTGGACCAGGCCCTTGGATATATTTAAACAATTTCATTACTTACACTGGAATTGAGTCCGCCCAGTTTGAGTCTAAACGGCGATTTGCCAAGAATTTGATTCGCAGAAACATCTTATTATTGAATGTTTAGAAAAATCTAGACAAATAACAGTAATAACGTTGTTTTCTCTGATAGCATTCAGCATGAAGCCTTGGGGCTTGGGTACTTGCCCGCATGAAATAAAATAAATACCTACACGTAGATCTGATTGATTTTCCTAGAATATATCTATCGTATTTCTAGCTAGGCAGATTGAAAAAAATATATAGTAGATAGATTGATGATTTGACACAGCTTTCAATAAAATAAGTTTTTATGTGTTTCTCTGAACTTAACAATCATGCATCTTTCATCAATTTCGCGGAAAGTTTTTTTGCGCATTGCGCGAGTTTTTAAATTGCTTAACGGATTCTTCGTCTTTTACGATAGCAAAAGTTTGTAGTATCACCCGATACGCACCTACAATTTTCAAGAGCGGCCCTCGACTTCCCAGGTTTTCTAGCATTAGGTTCTGACACGGTGACGATGGGACCATCTTGACAGCACATATCAAAATTCAAATGTGGTTTAAAATACTGCAGTACCTTAATACCAGAAGCAATCTGCAAGATGCGTTAAAAAAAAACCATTGGAACGCATCTAGTGTATATACGGAAAATCCGAAATTTCTGACTCCTGCGCCTTCTTCATAGGTTCCAATCATTTTGTTTCGATTCCAATTCAGTAGATTGCTCATTACCCCAACTCGTACAGGTTTATGCCTACCTGTTTTTTCTATGAGCACCACTGAAAGTTGTTAGCAAAAGTCGCGCATTCCGAATGATAAAAAAGATGATTATGTTCGAGAAGAAAGAAAAAACCTTATACCTTCATGATCGGCAGCCTATGAATATATCGGATGCCTATGAAGCGATGGTCGATGTAGCCGAAGGATTCTCGTTAACCACCAACGAGGAGGTCGGATGATCTGATAAACGTCGTTGATGGTTGGGTATAGGTGGAATATAATTAATATGATAATGATCTATTCTTCCGAAATTTGCACTAAAATACTCGTAGGTATTTGTAGTTCTTTAAAACCAAACAATTAAGCTACCGCTTGCATTTAAAAACGGGACTTAAAACCACAACGTCTTGTGAATAATTTTCGCATTTACAATGGCACTTTGTTTTATTTATCTCGTTTAAATAAAAATAAAATTCGTCCATCAAAACAGCAGATAAACTATACGCAGCGGAACAGCAGCTGTCGAATTTGTCTATCGTTCCCGCTCTAACACGTGGTTTTAGAAAGTGACGCAAACATTCGTCTGTTTCCGGCCGACAGCCGAAGAAACCCGAACGCAACCGCGGGAAACAAGTCCGTCTGACAGTGTCTTAGTACTTCTTATTTTAAATTTTGTTTTTAGAAATAAGTTTACGATGTACCCGCATATAAGTTGGTAATAATACGTCTGAAGAAAAATAAATTAAAACAATGCCCCGTTTTATTGCAGTTGACCGAGGTGAGCCCAAGTATTTAGTTATTATATTTAATAGCATTTTTGTTAAAGACAGTCATTAAACTTGTTGAATTTAATAAAAACAAAGTTTTATTAAAGTTCTCGTAACACCTGACCCAGCGAACTTCATACCACCTAACAGTCGATTCTTTAATTATTCTTTTTTTTATAATAATATCTTTCTCAGGCATTTTTTCTTCTCTCACGTAGTTACTTCAAGAAATATAAAAAAAAAATTAGAACAGAACAGGCTTCTCCCGAGATTTGCACTTAACAACATATTCAGCATTTCATTTTTATATAATTATGTTACGGCTAATACCCGAAGTGCGACTAGGTACACCTAGTTTTACCAGGTTAGAAGTAGGTGTAGCCACTTTACTCTAGGTTAAACCCAGTACGAGACGATTGCTTTTGGGTAAAACTAGGTCTATCCTTCATCATGCCGGCTACAACTAGGCCCCGCTATTCCCTGTTGGATAAAACTAGGTCTATCCGATATCATTGCGCCTAGAACTAGTTCAGACATATTAGTATATTGTTTTGAAAGCCAGTGGGAGTCACTGGTTATTCGGTAAATTGGTCTAGTAGTTCGTGAAATTAGCACGTTCCAGCAAGCAAACAAAACTTCTTCATAACATTACCGGTTTCACCCGCATCCCACGGAAACTACTTCGCTCACCTGGATAAAAGATAAAATAGATAAAGCCTATAGCCTTCCTCGATAAATGAGCTATTTAATACTAGGAGAATTATTCAAATCAAACCGGTAGTTCCTGAGATTACAGCGTTCAAGCAACAACAACCTGTGAAAAACATCGCCTTCGTTTTCGATGCGGTTTTTTAAAACCTTCCAGAAATAGAAGCGCCATTTAGCGGGGCTGCTTCGAGCTTCTCGGCAGCATTAATAAAGTAGTTAAAGCAGATATTTTTTTTCTTCTTAATATTAGAGGTTTTTACACGTTATCAATATGTACAATATTCCAATTTCGTACACGTCTAGGAACGATAAATATTTCCAAGGCTTATCTTTAAAACAATATTTTACACATAACCTAAATAGCCATAGCCTCGAAATTGTTTGTTTACATTTCTTACGATATGTATGTATACCGTTGCTGGATAATTCATTGCCATTAACACACACAACTACATATATATTTTAGTTACACAATATATTAGGTATTCAATCTACAGTAACGAAAGCAATTAGGGACATTCGCATACACTAAACACTGACTATCAAAATATGAACTTTTAGAGAGACGTTTAAAACGATGAGTTCATAATGATACACTATCAGAGCTGATACATTCTTGTTTACTTTATTTCCAAAAACTAAAAGAATCTTAAGAAAACGCTTCATATTAATGTAAATTATAATCAAGTAATTATATAGTAGGTACAAAAGGCTATCCTACTAATATTATAAAGGCGAAAGTTTGTAAGTATGGATGTATGGATGGATGGATGTATGGATGTATGGATGTTTGTTACTCTTTCACGTAAAAACTACTGAATGGATTTGAATGAAACTTTACCACAATATAGCTTATACATCAGAATAACATATAGGCTACTTTTTATCCGGGTATGGAAAGTACTTTCCTCAGAAAGCGGGTGAAACCGCTGGCGGAAGCTAGTTCCAATATAAAGATACATGTAGCAATCTCAATTTACTACAAACATGCTGATGTAAATCTAAACAGAAATGCTTAAAACCGGTAAACTTCAAGCTAAACGAATCGATTTCAAATCAAATTGAAAAAAATTGGAAACGCAATCTAGCATAAATCCATTATAAGAGAATTGCAATCATTTAACTGTGACCAAGCAAAATTTGTTTTTTCATTTGCTTCCAAAGACTTTATGGAACTAATTGATAATAAAACTAGCTGAAAGTTAAAACCATTGATATGTAGTATAGTACTGAACAAAATAACAATCGCGGTCGGTGTGATGCGCCGTCCGTCAGCAACGTGTCGTCGTTAATATTAGCAGCATTAATTAACAGCAGTAAACACTAAGCGCCTTGGGCAGTAGGTATGTGTAGGTACTTAGTGATGTTTGCACGCCGACTCGGAACGACGGCCGAGGGGCCCTGTCAGACCCTCCCACGGCGCGACAGCGAGGGTCGGCGGCGCCGCTTGGCTCCGTTTGACGGCCACAGCCGCTGCCGCCACGGTCGCAACCTGCCGCACTGTACGCAACTTACTAGGAGCGCAGAATTAATGAAGAAATCTCTCGTACCGAGCATCCACCGCGCCAGTTTCGTTGACCTGCCCTGCCCCCACATATACATGACAATTGAATGATAGAATGGGTCGTTGTTCACTCACGTAGAGGTCATTAATAGTGGACTTTAGTATATAAGCAATTCATTTGTAACAGTGCACGAGAGAATACTGTGGTTAAATAGATACTCGGCATAGTTGTATCCTGGTCTATATCTACAAATTTTACGATTGCAAACATCATTTTCGACAAACTGAGTTTTAAGCCTTCTGTGAGCTCGTATTGTTTCTTTTGTAATCATTTATTTTCCTGTAGACCGACCACATTTATTATACAATTAATGCATAACTCTGACAGTATTTAATGAAAAGTAAAGTAGCATTAACAAGTACTTGAGTAAGTTCAAAACTATCCTTATAATACCTAAGTACATGAGCTATAAAGATTCATGTAAACATGCAATGCAATGGTGAATCTGATGCCACCGGTAGGTATTGTTTGCATAATACCTCACCCGACAACAGCCTGCTTTGTGTGTGCGATGAGCGTGCGTGACGTCCTGTGTCTGGGGAGTTGCGCAGTGCGCGCTGTTCACCCGGCGAGCATACTGCACAAGCGGTTATCTGACACATTCCCCTTGACTTAACCACATGCTTGTAATTTAGATCACGCTGAAATGTTTCTTATCACCAGAGCGTAGAGTCTAGCACATGTAGAGTCATAAAGAAAATTAAAATACCGCGCTAGTGCACGGTGCCCGAGAATGCGCAGCGTGTTCGCCTCTGAGAGTTTATGTTGTCCTAGTAGAATTGCCCGCTATGTCGCGGCACGCGCCATCTTCTTTACCGCATCAGCAATGAGACTAACAGCGTTCGCACTGTTTCTAGGACAATTTAGTCCCAGAATGCCGTAGCTGTTGCTGTAGCCAGCGAGCTGTCTTCGACAAAATGTTTATTGTTGTTGAGACGCTCTAAATAAGTTTATGAGTCTTAATAAATTCAATAATTTATCTTCGATTAATAAAGTAGGTGTAACAACTTCCATATGCCTCATTTTCTATCTACCTCTATATCTATGGTACGTCATTCATTATTTATTCTGAATGAAGACCCAAAAAGGTTAAATAAATTCCGTGATCACTAGCGGTTACAAAGAAACGAGGGCTGTCGGTAGAGAACGGTTATCAATAAAATGTTGATAAAAACCGATGCAGCACCGCCATAGTCAAGCCATACATTCCGCTTAATAATTTCTTCCACTTTATTTTTTATCAGACAGACTCTACACGACCCGCGCCGATCTCGGGTTGTATTTCCAAAGCATTCCCACTCCGATACAAAAAAGGAATGTCAACCACGCCAAAATGATCCGTAAGCATCGAAGTTATTAGGGCACCATAAGCTAAAGAAATATAACAGAAATTCTTCACGTGTTTCTGAAATCGTTTCCATTTTCGTAGCACAATGGAGGTTTCGATGGGGATCATTAAAACTGAGCGATGCTCGGAATAACAGCGTAGAACAGTTCTTATCTCAATAGCTGACGATTCTGTTTTGCGTGCAGCAGGACACGAGAAGGCCATTTGCCTCGTTCCATCGGGTTGAGGTCGTCGATAGCGCAAGCGAGACGGCAATAACGGTTAGAGCGGTTAACTCTAACGTGATTCTGAGAGCCTGGTAGCTGAGATCGCTTGCGTGTCGGTCGAGGTGGCGCGGTGCTCGACGACCCACAGTAATTTGAAATATCCGAGACACGATCGCATTCTTTCCATTCTGCAAAGAAAAACTTGTACCCGCACTTTTTCTTTTTTGAGACATAACTGAAGAATTTGGATCATTTATACTTTGTAAATAAGTAGATTGCAGGGTCAATAAAAAGGTAGCTAAAACATAATAACTAAGAATTTCACTACGACATGACAGTATATCATTAGCAATATTCTTTCTTATCGCATGTTTGCATGTAAATTAGTTTTGTATGTGCTTATTTGTAACAAAACATCATGAAATGTGAAATCTAAATTGGAGGTCGGCGTTGGCAGGTGACATAAATAAAATGGTATTGGAGTCCAAAAGCCGGTGCTATGCAAATGTATTCCAATATTAGCTCAAGTGAGACGATAATGATGTGCAAATACAATTATCATGGTGTAGTTTTTTTACTGAAGGCTGTAAAAATGCAAATAAATCAATTAGATATCGTTTTTAGAGAAAATAAAATGTGTTTGTCATTGCGCCATTGTGCCATTGCCACGTTTTCATGTTTATTGGTAACTGTTTTGAAACCAAACACTATTGAGCACACAGGTATATACCCAGGCTATCATTAAACTAAAAAAAAAAAAAAAAAAAAACCAGCTAAACTAAAAAAAAATTTTTATTATATTTATAAAACTTTACTGCCTCGTTCTCTCCATTCGATAATCGAGATGACAGCCATCTCGGTATTGGTTGATTAAGGTTTCCCATCAAAATAGACAGTAATTTGAGATTCAGATTATGAGAGTGATGGACTACAGAGTTTTTTTTTTATTCTTAAGAGTGCACCTATGTCTGCGCAAATTCTTGTTTACTTATATCCTGCGCAGCTGGCTAATCGCCTAAGGTTCGAGAATAGCCGCCGTGGCCGAAATTCGGTCTTATCTTACATTAGAATATCATCTCTATCACTTGGCCATGCTACACCGAAACAGATCCGTTATTATTCATAGTATTTTCGGTCAGTTTCACAGGTTGCTGATAAGTTCCAGATAGTTTATCTGGTAGATATTTTTTATACAAATTCCGTTCCATTTTTTATTTTATCCGGTACATAGTGGCTATTCGGAACCTATGAAATTGGCCCTTAGTTATATTTTATTGTATAGTTTATGGTCTTTAAAAGTAAAATAAGTCGCTCTATGGATTTGATATATGGGGAATGGCGGGATTCTATCATCGCCGATTGGGAAGATTGTATTGTTAAAAAAGGAAATACTATTAAGGAAATATTGAGGGAATATGACGGTCTACTGAAACTCTTGATGTGATCTTGGAAGTGGTGGATTATAATATATTAGAATTAATTGTAAGTAACGTTTACTTAAAACATTATATGAAATAATTAAGTAGTTAGCTAACCTTACATTGACTCAGATTGTCCAAACGACATAGCTTGCCTTATATAAACCAGAATATGGTCGCTTAATACCTTATTTGCCGCTAGTTATGACGCACTAACACATTCATTCTTATTGTTCCATAGAATATCAATATGGCACACGTATACGCAGAAAACTAACAAACGTACCTACATTTACGGATTCGTGCGCCGAAAACGTTTCATATAAAAGATGAATTCTTCACCGACTGTTCGGATCATCGGCTTCCGTGACCGAACTAACTTCTTCTGGTAATCACTGATCTTCGTAAGCTTTCATCATCAGGTTCTTGCTCTGTACCCTGTAATTATTTTTGAGGTCGGCGGAATGTTTTACGCATCCATTCTTTATTCATTAAAATGTTAAATATGCTATCAACTCCTCACTATCCATTTAAATAAAAATGATTTCATTATTATTTTTCATGATTATTTTCCGAGAGAGAATTTCTTGAATTTGACCCGATTAGTTGTATTGAATGTATACTTGTATATCTTCAAGACAATCGTTAATTTTGCTTGGTTAATCGGTAATTTCTTCGTTGGTAATTCTTTCCGTCCAGCTAATTCAGTCAAATTAAAGAGAAGGTGAAAGCTGAGACGTATACGGAAGTTCAAGAGTTGGCATACGATAGGCAGAAATGGAAGGAGCTCAAGACAAGAGCTAGGCTCTTAAGAAGAAGAATCGGTAATTTGAAAATCCTAACAAATCACTCGTTCATCATTTCATAAAATTTGGGTTTTTCAGATTGATCATTAAGAACGATGCAGTTCAGCATAATGGAATTATTTATGATCATATTTTATGTGCATGATATGAACATATGAACTATATTTTAATCAGTACACTCGTGTTTCCTCACATTTCTATGAGGCAACTCACACAATATTATTGTCCTGAAATTTCTCAGTGGTGATGTCGGTTGAATAGAAAGGAAGATTTGCATTGTAAGTTCCTTGTCAAGTGTGAGGCTAGTATCTAGAATTCAGTTTCTAATTAGGCCCCTAAAACCCATTCCAGCCGGCCATCAGATAATAGTTTCCTTGCACGCTTCACAATCAAGTTTTACCAGTGACACGTCCAAGAGATGCAGATATCACGATCGGAAAGCTTCGAATGTCTGCTAATAATAGCATTATCTGCCAGATAATGTATGCAGTAAAAACCAGATTATTAATCTGAATTCACGGTTATCCGGAAGCGAGACCGGTCTAGATGCTAAAAGCGTAGGTAACATTTAAGAACGCTTATGAAATGTTTTTTTTTTACTGCTCGTCGTGACAGATGTCGTGATTAGTTATCAGGTTTTTTAAATTTGGAAGAGGAAGGCTCCTTTATCTCTATCTACATATGTATCTGCGAATCACCGTGAATTATTATATTTTCCTAAAAAAATCCCCGTGTATGTTGTCGTGCATGCTCCCAAATAAAAGCGACCTTACGTCCGTCACGAAGTTCGAGAAGTCAAAATCAGACAGAGTATTGTACTAGTAGTACTGCATTTACAAAGCAGCAAAAGAGCTACCATTATGCCTTTAGTATGAGGTCATGTCGCAGCGTATACTCAAAGCTATAAAAAAGAGTTCATCATCTTCATGCATCAATACGAAAAAGCTTCCTTATTTTTTTTTTCTTGGGTAAATAAATTATGTAGCTACCAAACATTTCGATTACCTTTAGAGAAGATCGTTTAATTGTGAACATAATTGTAATGGCACTCTACCGCGCGGACACTTTGAAAGAGATCCTATCTTTGATACAAATGTGTCATATAGTAGAATGATAATAAATCTGAGATAATTTAAGTTTCACAGTGTAGTATCAAATGTAATTCTGCAATATTTTGAATATCGACGAATAATATTCCTGCAGGCGTGCCGCAAGGTTGAATACTCGGGCATTTTACTAATCACAAACAACTCTTTCGTAACTCATTTTGTTAATAGTTGAAGCAATTACATGAAAGTCTTCATAAATGATTTAAAATCAGTAAAACAACTATATACTAAGAAATACCTACAAAGCTATACATTAATTTTGCACTACTTTCTGTCTGTATTTCGGCCTATAAAGCCACATAAATTCATTGTAAACAAAAATATAAAACGTTCCAACTTAAAATTGATCACCCCCTTGACGGAATCAACGCAATAACTTCGTCCTACAAAATTCCATTTTCCCGCCCAAAGTGTCAACGCGATTTAATCTGTCTGTCATCATCAACATCGAGTCGAAGCCTACATCAATCCAGTATTTTCCATAAATATTAAACACAGATAAAAAAAAAACGGAAGTTAATTGTTCCTCAACCTTACCGCGTTGAAAATAAAGTGCAAATCTTGTTTTATCAACAGCAACATCAACTTGGTAAAAGGACCACAAGAATTCTGTTTTCAAAACTCGTGACGATGCCCGAGGCAGCACTCGCAGTGTTTCGCAATCTAATCGTGATTCTGAGCGAGAGAGAGGATAAAATTGCAGCGTGTTAGAACGAGACGGCGGATAGTAATAGAAGAGGGTTCAATTGATTGCGGAGGGTGTTGCGCCCTTCTGTGCAAGTCTATTCATTCTGCACACCCCGGGGCGGGTGGGGAGTATGAAGCGTGCTATGAACATTTTTTTTTTTTGTTTCTGTCTTTATTTAATTTCGCAATGGAGGATAATTTGAATATGGCATTTACATGGCGGACATGTTTGTCCACACGTCGTGTGCAACATGCATTAGTTACGGCTGTCGCATGTGTTAGGTACGCTTATCGGAAACATGACACTTGTGATAGAAATACAAGGTTGGATGCATTTGTTAAATTGTTAGTATTATAATTAAATTATTTAAATGCCATGAAATAAATTTATTTTTAAGAAAAAGTAACCCTTAGAACATACCTACCTACTATTGTACAAATCTAGAAAAATGTGTTAAATCTGGCTAAAAACTAGATTACAGAACCAAAGCCAGTCCAAGGGTTTAAAAATAATTGTCGCTTGGAAAAGCGTGTAAAGTGATATCTAATTTGTTCCCTACATACCTAATTACCCCTCACCACGTTCCTCATACGTCGAAGAATCCTTCCATGTAGTTTTCTTGCCTGCTGAAGAAACACACTCATATAGGCTAGGCAGATTCTTATTTATCTTTTTCTAAAGTACAAGCTATATCATAACCAAATTCACTCAAAAACTAAACTTTAACAATAAAAGCGTAAAACAGACACGAAGAAGAAGAAGACACAGAGAAGTGCTTTACACTTCAAAATACACTATGTCCGCAACGACACGTAGGCACCTAATTAACTTCTATTATTTTCGCACCCTTAATGGACATGAAAAGGTCGCCCCTAACGTGTGAATACAGCTCAATCTTTACCTCATCCAACTTGCTTGTAGCATTTCTCAGAAAACAGTTGAAAAAAACAAATTTCATCATCGCAAAAAATAACTTCTTTGAACAAAATACCAGTGTAAGTAGGTACGGAACATTTTTATCGCGTAGCCGCGTAATTTATTAATCGCGGCTCATTATCTCTGTTAATGACATTGTTATCGCCTCTAGGTAGGTTAATGATAATGACCATGTATCGTCAACCGCCTTCTCAGAGGACTTTTACGGTCAAAGAATTTGTTAAGCGGTTAAATTTTACTTTTAGTTCACTGTATTTGGGCTAACTATTGGTAAATTGTTCCTTATCAGTTTTGGTCTCCTGAGTACGTAATTTGTTTTATTTGGTAACGTTCACGACATTAATATCCAAACTATTGTCTTTGTAGGTACAATCTGAATCTGAGGCCTTGAATTCCATAAAATTGAATGGGGCATAAATACCTTCAAATTGCAATAGCTGCAGCAGTAAAAGATATTAAAACTACTGTCGGTTAAAATTTACCAGTAAAGGAGTAGGCTTTTGTTTTTAATAAATGACTCGCAAATCAATAAGTTTTAAGTGTCTGTAAACATGATCATGGTCTAAATAACTAGGCACGGTGTAAAGACATACCCGCAAAATATATATGAGTAATACTCTAAAGGCCGAAAATAAGATTGCATTACATAATCAAAACAATTTTGCAAATATTTCCTCATCTGTATATTTACCTTTCTCTTATCCTGTTTCCTATTTGCTCTGTAGCGCTTCCATTCCTCCCCATCATCCGTCAAACTAACATTCACGCCCTTCTTAGATTTATGCGATCTTTCAGACAATCCATCCATCTTTCATTATGTACCAGTATGTCGTCTGCATTTCTATCCATGCCATACAATAGCCTGAATTATTTCACAGATAAGTTACTCTAGAGATAGTAGTAACCAACATAATAATAAATCAATCAATGTCAAGTTTTACATAAAACATAATACTATCTATTTTTATTGTACTAGTCTCCGACATCGCGTGATGAGAGTGGCGTATGCGCCAATCTCCGGTCAAAGGGTATCGGGGCTGTCTCAAATGTGCCGCCTTGTATCGACTACCTACTTTACCTTCTGATAATATACGAGGATATTAATTATATGTTTGCACTATAAGTGAGTAACACAATGAATTGCTTGTAAACATGTTTAAAACCGTATCTGCTACGCTGACGAGAGTTTCTTCTTCTTCTTATTGCCTAGTTCCCCAGTTATTTGGGGTAGGCGCATTATGTTTTCCGCTTCTATACTTCTCTGTTAAAGCCGTCATACTAATGATGTGGTCATACTAACCTTCAATAATCATGTCGTTCTGATTGATCATTAACGCTGAGGAGAGTTTATTGATTAAAATATTATTTAGTGGTAATCTAAAGATGAAAGCTGTCTTCATCGGCTTCAGATTTAATCTTTTTAACCATTAATGATTTTGCCGTCCTATACTCAACTATAATCTTAATTTTTGTCGTCTTATACTATTGGTAATTATATAATTATGTATGTATATCTTATACTATTTTAATGTTTTTGTGGTCCCATTTTCTGTATCTAACAGTGCTTTAAATTTCGTCACTATTAGATAGTTCTTCTGGAGGATATATTTCCATTTAAAATTTATCTATTCAAATTTGAGGTTATTCTATACTAATCATCAGCAATCCTTATGCTGTCTCAAATGTCATTCTATGAAACTGAAACAATTTTCACGCACAAAATACTTCGTATTCTTTGGCAAATATTTTCAGTTAATAAATAAAAAACCAATAAGAGCCGATGGCAAAGTTAATTAAATTGTACAAAAAACTATGTTTACGAGCAGGCCCACATTTCCCATTATTTTAGACTTCATTGTTACGAAGTCGAGTCATCTGGTGGTCACATAGGCCCTTACTAAGGGTTCTCAGGTTTAATATTGGTGCAGTATTTCGATAAATGTCTAAGTCGAATCACAAACGACACCTTACCCCTTGGGTAAAGAGAGTTCAAACAAGAAAAGATCCACTTCTGCCAATCTCGGCGAAGCGCGGTGCGTGAGTGAATTACCTGACTTATCAATATATATCCAAAAATATATCTACTTTCTTCTCACATTTCCTAATACTTGCAGATCACTAACTACCAATCAGAAATCGTATTATAATTCCATTAACCTTTAAGTCTTCTACAATCTTGATGTAATTTCGGCTACAAAATTTTGCTGCCCTTTTAAGAAAATTATCATCAAAATTTCGGATATAATCATCTTGATCCAAACAATCTTTATTTACATGTTAACCTTCGCCAGCAATTTGCTGTTCAAAAAACCAGTAGTTTTAACTTCTCTCATAACCTTCATTGGTTCACATCCTCATGACGTCATGGTAATATGAAAAACTTGACTCGGCTTGTCAGTTTCCGGATCGGAGTCACACCCTGTGAAGCTAATGGTGTTTTTATACGAAGCCGTTTTGGTGTCGACGAAATAGAACACCCTATGCGAAGGGTGAGCTTCATCCATTATGATGTACTATCCCGAATTGCTAATGACTCTACCGTCTATTTTAGGTTTAACGAATCTTTGATCGTTTTAAAAGTGGACGGGTGGTCGCTATTTATATCTGTGTATAAGATGGCGAAATATGTACCGTATGGTGAAGATTAAAACAAGGAAGATGTGAAATTAAAAACGTTGAAGGAATTCATGATCAAATGGATTCGGGTATCAACATTACAACATCATTAATTACATTAGCAACAAAATCAAGAGCGATAATAATTGTAACATAGGCCCAAAGAACATCAAACAAAGTAACATGATAATTAGCCTTTGGCATATCTTCTACCATCATTACAACTGTTAAAGGACCACATTAATCGGATGATTGCATGTTATATCTCTTTTACATCTTATTTTGTTTCATTAATTTCATTCCATTACATGACTGCTTCATTACTATCTAAAGCAATAAAGCCTTTATAGATATCTACTACTTATTATCCTGTATCATTTATTTTACGACCAAAAGGTTGGTTTATATAACATCGACAGGTAAGTACCTACTTGTATGTTAGTCGTTACACAGGCGATTATGTGACCACGTCTAATGCATACACTGTACCTCATTTACGGGTACAAGATATTACCACTTTCAATGCATAAATTACCTACTTGATAAATAATAATTATTGTAAGCAAGTATAGGTAACTACAAGAATATGACTTCTGATCACGTTTTAATGTTAACTTAATTCCTATCTGAAATATTTACGTATGCAAGATAGGAGGAAAAAGAACTCCGGCGTTCTGAGAATCTTCGATATTTGAGAAACAAATAGGTACGCAAGTAGTTATACAAAAAGCAAGTCTATAAGTAAAAACCTAGACATTTCTTGCAGGCATGTAAGCAGCAAATTGGAATTTCTTGAAATCTTTGTCCGACCTAAAAGAAATAAAGGTGAGTCTTCAATTTATCTTACAATTGTCATAGGTAGATAGATAGGCATCGCATGTTCTGTCAAACATCTACCGTCTGCCACACCAGCTTCCGTCTGTCACCTTCAGATTACCAGCTTTTCATGATGGTATATCCAAGCCTATTTATATTGCTTACCTATTTTTATGTCACTTCCAGAGCCCCAGCGCGCAATATTATGGATGCAGCTAACGTGGCCAGCCGGCAATCGATTCTATCCACGTCCATTTTATCCGAGAAATCGTTTATCAATAGCGCTTTTTTGTTTTAATTAATTTTCAGTTTTTGCGAAACAATGTCTTTATTGAGATCAATATTTTCTTGGAATGCTTTGTCAAACTGATTTACTAAAAACATTGAAGACCTATTGATATAATTCAATAGTTGGAAAGAAGAAGATCGGATTAGGTACAGACGCGAAAACATTTTCTCGATCAACTTCGAACCATATGCTTCAGCGATAAGGTTTAAAATGTAATACAGGGAAATTGGACAGATTACAGATTCAGTAGTAGCATGATTGAACCGCCAGAAGTAAAAAGATTTGGAAAAGACCTACACTCAGCATAGGGTGATTAAAGTTTGGAGAGGCAGAAGAAAGAAGAAGTAGCTTGATGTGCTGGCATCTTCAGTTTTTCAAAACAAAACATTATATCACCTAAACGATACCAAATCTTAAACCTTTGGTACAGGATCTGCAGCTAACATAACTAATAAAGCATTTTTACGATCCATTGTGAGCAGTTTACGACTGTACCGAGCACGATTGACTTCTGACCATAAACTGTGTTTTCTATGTCACTCTTCAACTTTATTTCTTGGTTTTCCATCAATATATAATTGATGTGTGTGTGGGTACAGCAACGTTGTGGTCAGGTTTACAAGTTAAGGTACACGCTTGACATAGACCAAAGATTCCCTTTTTTATGTGAGCGATTTATTTTTCGCTGGTTCGATAGTCTCCTTGCCTACAAGCTATATAATATTTACAGATATTTCATACAACTTGAAGTATCCAATAACCTATCATTTAATTCCGCAACAAATCAAGGTCAAATCCTATTAGGGATGCGGACAACTAGTCAAATTCAGTACTTTTTTAGAACTGTCAAAAACGGTTACTCTCTGTGCAATTTGTATGAAAACACCACATATGACGTCACAGATTTTTCGCATCAAGCCGTATACTTATTTCGATTAAATTATCAATAAAAAAATAAAAACTGTTTTCGATTCGAAACGATAAATTAAACTGACATTAATTTAAGATGCTTTACAAAATGAATATGATAAAGTATTTTATTTATGACCTAGTCCACATCCCAATTGAAACGCGTCATTCAACATGACATATTATTTCATTAACAACAAAACATTTATAAAAATATACTTAATCAAAGAAAAATTCTAATTTTTCTTCTTCCCTGTCAAATAAACTTTTTTTCTATTAAAACAACTTTTATATACATAACTCGCAATCAATAACAACCTACAGCAAAAGGGATAACATTATCAAGCGATAAAAATATACAGCAGGAGTACTCATTAACCATAATAATTTCAGTAGCTACCTACAAAGTAGCTTAGGTAAGTGCCACTAACCGCAAAACAGCAAATGAGGAAAAAACAATATTGCCAATAATAATAACGAGTTTATTTTATCACTTTCCATGTTCAATTATGAGCTGATACTCGTTTTTATTAAACAAGCAAACACGAATGTTATGTGTAGTACAACACGTTAAGTATCTAATTAAAGTACAGCTACGTCATAGCGATGGCAATGAATACTTTGTTTCAATCCACCTGGAATTTGCTAAAGAAATTCTGGTCTTTAAGCCGCTACTTATTTGCCTGAAAAGTAGTAGTTCCTACAATGGTGAAGAGCGAGCTATATACATATAACCAATCATCATCGGCCTTTTTATCGTTCCACTGCTGGGTACAGGCCTCCTCACACACAGAGAGGATATAACTAAGTATAAATCTTTAATTTAAATGTCGTTAATTTAAAGAGTCTACTGAGAACACGTCGTGGGTCGCGGTGTAGTTGTGAATCCGTCAAAATGTCTACTCGTTAACGATGGCAGTTGTTTTATTTTCGACTTGCGCTCACAATTGTAGAAACATAGCATGGCTAAGTCCACTGAAGTCTCCAGTAGCTCCATCCATCAGGGTATTAGAGTAAGATAATCCCTAATCCTTGGATTACTCCTAGCAATAACCAACTATGTACATCAATTACCTACTCTTTCGAAATTCGGAACCCTAGCAGAACTATCTGCCCTCTAAGCATCATCATCATCATCATCACAGCCTTTTTATCGTCCCACTGCTGGGCACAGGCCTCCTCTCCCACGGAGAAGGATTGAGCGTTAATCACCACGCTTGCTCAATGCGGGTTGGTGATTTCAGACTTTATAGTCCAGGTTTCCTCGAGATGTTTTCCTTCACCTTTAATCAGTCATTGGTGTCCAAGATAAACTTAGAAAGTACGTATAACTTAGAAAAGTTACATTGGTACTTGCCTGACCTGGAATCGAACCCGCACCCTCATACTCGAAAGGCTGGTGCTTTTACCACTAGGCCACCACGACTTTTAGGCCACCACGACTTTTAGGCCACCACGACTTTTGATGATGATGATGATGATGTATGATTTTCAGAACTCCTTTCGAATTCAATAACTTCGCATTCATATACATTATGACGCAATCTCTCCTATGCTTTGAATGCGATTTCAATCGGCGGATTAACAAAAAGGAAGTATTGAATGAACGGCTTATACAATGCAATGCGATTCTATAGCCCATTCATTCGATATTGTCAATACATGGCGGCTAAGTGTGTCGGTCTGTTGGTTTATTCTATCATTGTTTTATAAACCTTATTTCAGATCATTAACATAGCCTGCTTTGACGGTGACGCGAAAATTGCAATTGATATTTTTGTCCGCGGCTCTGATTTTGGATATTTGTAGCGTTTGCTGCCAAATGGGTTTTATTCTATAAAATTGTGACGTTTAATCTAAAAACACAATCAAAGTTGAAAGTATATGAGATTTTATTTCTATATAGGTCAAAATTGCCGTAGCTGTAGCCTATACTAATCGGTTCTTTTTCTGCTTGAACGTGCTATTCACAGGAACTCCTGGAGCGATTAGAAAAATCCTTTTAGTTTAAGATAGCTCATTTATCGATGAAGTGATTAGGCTTTTTATCTGCATGCGCGGAGTACTTCGCACGGGACACGGATGAAACAGCAGGCAGAAGCCAGAGTTTAATAAAGATAAAGCGAATAGAGATGATACGTATGAGAGTCTCGTCCCACCAGACGAAGACTGTAATCATGAAACAAGCTGAAGATGGTGGTGAGGAAACTACAAACCAGGCTGTGGCACCTTTTGCAAAAGTCAACAAGATAGCGCCCCTAACTTTCTGAGGTCCTATCTTTTAAAACCCAACTAAAGTTATGCTGCGAGGTTATGCTATGTAGTTGAGAACCTGTGAGTTATACCCACTTTAAAAAGAGTCACTAACTTTCGCGAGAGGTTTTACACGCGTCCCGTAAGAACTATTCCACATACCCTGATAAAAAGTAACCTATAGCCTTAAATTCCTCGTTAAACAGGCTATCTAACACTCCAAGAATTTTTCAATCCAATCAATAATTCCTGAGATTAGCACATTCTAGAAAACAAACTCTTCAGGTTTCTAATATGTTATTTGCTTTCAACAGCGATTTCACACGGGTCACGTGAGAGCTGTTCCAAGCACCCAGATAAAAAGTAGTCTATAGTCTTCCTCTATAAATGGGCTATCTAACACCCCAAGAATTTTTCAATCCGATCAATAGTTACTGAGATTAGCGCGTTCAAGCAAGCAAACAAAGTCTTCAGCTTTATAATATTTCACTTGCTTCCACCAGCGGTCTCACCCGTGTTCCAAGGAAAATACTTGGCACACCGACATAAAAAGTAGTCTATAGTCTTGCACGATAAACGGGCTATCTAACACTGAAAAAGAAATTAATTCGACTAATAGTTACTGAGATCAAAGAAAGTCTTCCGTTTTTCAAAATCTGTATGGACTAGCTTCGCTAGCAGCTTCACCAGCATCCCGTGGAAACCATTCCGCTCACCCGAATAAGAAGAAGCCTACAGTCTTCTTCGTTAAATGGGCTATCTAACACTGAAAGATTTTTTAATATTGGACCAATAGTTACTGAGATTAGCGCGTTCAAGCAAACAAAGCCTTCAGCTTTATACGTGTATGGGGATAGCGTCCGCCAGTGGTTTTACCCGCGCCCCGTGGGAACCATTCCGCGCTCCCGGATAAAAAATACTCTATAGCCTTCTTCAATAAATAAGGTATCTAAACCTGAAATATTTTTTCAGTAGGACCAATATTTTTTTGAGATTAGCGCGTTCAAGCAAACTCTTAATCAAACTAACTCAACTTCAGCTTTATAATATTATCCATACTGAAAATAAGGTAGGTAATGCCAGATGCACATACAAGGTTTCAATCATTATAAAATACTAGCTGTCGCCAACGGCTAGTCCCGTTAGAACTACGCCGCGTATTTGATAAAGTAGCCTGGAGGTAGGCAGCCTTCCTCGCTAAATGAGCTATCTAACCCTCGAATATTTTTTCAATAATACTCTTCAACTTTACAATATATAGGTATATAGATTTATAGTACGTATAAATTTTATATTGAGTATGGGACTAATTTGTAGCTACATTTATTCTCTTCGCATTATTCGTAAGAGGAGCTGAAAAAAGTTCAAAAGAATGTTGATAAAGTCATCATTGCGGGTGATTTAATGAATATAACATAATCATACATTTACATGACTCTTATGTTAGATACAATGGACCCAAAACTAACTTTGTAGAAAAAAATAACGTTTTCTACATTTAGTTTTGGACCTAAAATGGCCGAACAAGGTGTTTGTTCGTTCACAACTCTTATAAATTCTGATGAAGAAACGGCGATATTTCAGAAACCAGATGCGTTACAAAAATTCTGTTAGCAGATTTAGATTCAGCTAAAGCCCTGTTTTCAAAAACATATGGTTGTAATTATAGATAAAGTATTTTCTTTAACAAATTTGACTGAAACGTGTAATTTTGGTACAAATATCCGAGAGTTTTAAAAATATTTTGTTGCCATCCCTGTTTGCTGCATTAAAACTTGATACTAATCAGTACTGGGTATTTCTCAATACCAATATTATTCAATGATGTTTTGACCAACACAATTTGAGGATAAAACCATATTTTCCCCAACAACACAATGTCGCGGCGTGTCTTGTTTTGCACTTTGTCCATTGTCTATGCCTCTATTCGACACAAACAAGGCCAAAAAACAGTAAAATATAAAATCTGCCAACTGACATCGATTCTATCGCGTCTCGTAAAAAACGAACACAATGCGTCGAGAACGCCACGCGTCCCGCTACCCTCGGACACAGTCGCATATCGCTGCACTGCGACAAGGTTCTACAGTAAAAAAACTTCAAAATAAAACTTTAATACAATGCATATAAGGTTCACGACACGATATTTTGCTACTCTGGTTCAAATGTAGAACTCTGTCGAACGTGAGATTAAATTGAAACAAGCTTGGAATCCGCCGGCAAACGATGCGACGTTGCCGTTCTTGGCAAGCTACAACGTTTGATCCTCTATGTATATGTGTGTTCTGGCACAACTGGCGCCGAATATTTATTGTATACTAACAGAATACTGACAGACGCTTAGGGCGATAGGGTTCTATTTGCCACGCTTGTGTTGTTCTGTACTTTATAGTGTGAGTATTAGGGTTGGGATTAGAATATTATTTAAATATAGGACGGTGTGTAAGTAAGCAGTTTTTCTATGTGACCGTCCAGGTGGCTATGTATAGGTTGTTCGGTTCGTTCGATACGCGGCACGGCGGGCTTAAGTTGGATAATGGTTTTGCAACTAATAATTAATTTTGCAGTGAAGGTTTCACAAAGGTAAATATAGACTTCATGAATATGTTAACAGCCTACCAATTATATCTCGTTGTGTTCTCACGGCAACCCGTGGGAGTATGATTTAGAGATATTTGATCTTATCTTGTTGAGTGCTGCTACTGTCACTAGTAATTGTATTAATTAGTTCGACATACTTTGATAACTGTATAACTTTAATAACGGGTTATTAATTTATACATGAAAGCAAGGTCAGTGTCTGCAGAGAAAATCAAGACGTGTCGAGAAGTCAGGTCTGTTCAAATTAACAGAAAAGTAAAACAAAATTATCTTGACGATGAAGATTCCTCTAAGCATGCAAGCAACCTTGCATATACCAAGAAAGAAAGAGAATACAAAATTAATAACCAAGAATCTGAAGCGTAAACACATAACGAAAAATAACAATTTTAAATGGACATCCATTCTCTTCCAACCTTGTCGTGTACTAAACCGAATAAGTAACTACTGATTTTAATGGAGCCTTGACTACTTTAGCCAAACCATATTAAGAAAACTGTTACGATCGCCAATTGCCCTCTTTTGGCTTAAGCAGCCCGTTGATCTGTGACCCTAAGCCGAGAGTCGAAGCCAATTTCTGTAAAGGTGACGCTGGAGAAGAAACTACTAAAACGAATTGTGACTCCAATAAAGACTCGATTCGTAACCACAAAGGGACACATCAAAAAGAAATTATTTTTGTCCGTTTCAAGACAAATAAACTAACGAAAGAAGACATTTTCCACATTGAAATTGCTCTAAAGCCTAATCCTGACAATCACAGTTAGGTAAAGACTCTCAATTCCAGAACAAACATTCAATAGCTAATACTGGAACTTAGCTAAGTAACAGGCGTCCGGGTTCCTCCACCTTTTTAGGAATTTAGCATTACCCACTATAACAAGATGGAACGCGCAAGGAAGGTCTGAGAAGATTACCGACTATAAGAACTCTAAACACGATCATAATTCATAACATCTTTTATACGTAATAGATACTAATAACAATATTATACTTGATAGAAATCAGAAGATATAAAAAATAAGGACCTACCTCAAGCACAAACACAATGAAGGTGCTGATAGGATTTTTCTAGACTCGGAAAAAACAAATGAGCTATTTAATATCTAAGTAGGTAACCATATAGCTGAGGGTTAGGTACAAACTTCTAATATAATAATGCATTGGATAAACACCAAGTGTAAGTACTTATAATCTAATCGTGTTATGTGCGTAAATGATAACGTCAATGAGATTAGAGTGTCCGATACCTATTTTATGACAGACAGCAATGCAAGAAAGATTAGCTTTAATATATATGTCTATGATGATGGCATCCAGGCCGATTGTCGGCTACGGTGGCCGTTCTCTATTAAGGAGATCAGCCAGCTGCGCAGGACATATTATATTGCACAAGCATTCGCGCAGATACAGGTGCACTCTCTATTCCCTCACTCTCATAGTTCGATGGGACGACAATCCGACACGACCGGAGAGAGATCAGGCGCAGGACCGACATTCACGTGCTCTCCGATGCACGGATCTTTGTTTCTACTAATATTATAAAGAAGAACTATTTGATTGTTTGTTTGCATAGGCTCTAAAACTACTCAAAAATTCTGTTGGAGTACTACACTATCCTCGGTAAACACAGTTTATGTTTTATCCAGGTATAGAAAGAAGTTCCCCGGGGACGCTTGAGACAACTGTGAGAAACTGCTAATATTCAATGTTTCTATGAAACCTCTACTGTGTCACAGTTAGGTAAAGAATTTCCTGATCGTTTCCATGATTGTCTATAGGAACTTTGATGTGAGGGCTAACTTATAGCGTAGATACTCATTGGGTCGTGCCCATCAAATAAAAATTAAAAACATAAATCTTTCATTGAAATAGGCTCATAAATCAGCACTTTTCAAACGTCAAAACAAATGACAGTCCCTCAATACCTTCACCACTTCTTATGTATTTTTGTTGCGAAGAAGAAATGGCGCAACAAACTACCCAACAAGACGCAGAGAATCGTATTATGATTTTTAAAAAGTTTCCGCAAATCATCTCCCTGAAGCACTGTCACTGAATTTTCGAGTTATCAAGGTGTTATCGTCCATTTCTAAGGCCATTCATTTCCATTTTTGCAACAAAACCTGGGGAGTAGTCGCCGTCGAATTTCAAGAGTCTAGGTTGACGCCATAACTTTATGAAAACCTCTTCCTTGATATCTTCCTAGTGATTTCATATCCCTTATTACGTCAACCTGATGAAGCATTTAAGATCAAATAACTGTTTTGGCTTTGAAACGCGGAGTTATGCAAATCGTAATTTCTCTCAAAATAATATTCCCCTATGGAAATTCTTATAAAGAAACTATGATACTGCGGTTATTTCCATGCTTTGACATAATATCATATCACTTTCATATTGGGTATGTATGTAATGTAATTTCAATCTAATACGTTCAGTTTTTGATCTGCTACTAACCAAAATACGGAGTAGCTGTAATATCTTTAGTTTTTTGATATACTTATTTACTTAGGGATGACCGCCTATGTTTCATGTAGGTATACTCACATATTAACTCAATATTATATTGGCTCCACTTTTGGGATCCTTAGCTAATTCAGGATGGCTATAACAACATTGCCATGTTTTACAACAAATTAACATAGAACAGCTAACACGAAGTTCTAAACGACTGCATCAGCATTTATGTTGAATGTCCATCATGAATTATGTATAACTTTCTTTTAATGTCCATTATGCCGAAAGTTATACAGAATCTCTTCATTCTAGAACACTCTAGCCACTTCTACGGTCATCAATCAATTCATCTTTGAGGCCATGTTTAACTTAGATCCATTTACTAAGCCACTGAAAAATCATAGCACTATACAGTATAAACATCTACTAAAACTGCCATCCACCATATTAAAAACAACGCCAAAACATCACAAAATTGATCTAAAATATCCTTACGTCAAATATCTGTTAGCGTGCAAAGCGGCAACCTCGCAGTCCAGTTTAACACCGCCTCTGGTAGAAAGCGGCGCGCACACGTTTCTAATCTGGACTGCGGCAGTCAATGACTCCGCCACGCGACACTCGCGCTCGCATATCCAACTATACATGCATTCGTTTTAACAACTATTTTGAGTATATTTTTAAATAGGTGCCTTCTGAAACGGAGAAAATGACGTGGTATGGTAAGGACGTCGAAGATATGAGACTGTGTATTGTAAATGAATAAAAGCATGGAACAGTCCCAGTCTTCGAAATGCAACTTACCTATAATGCCCCTACCGACCAACAGTGGAAGACGGTAAAATCTCCATCTGTGTTTTACCCGACTATCTGGAAGGATTATGTTTTGCTACGGTATAACTTATATCTCAAAATAACGGATACCAATTCTATCCCCAAACCGTCCATCTCATATTTTAGAGAGAACAACAAAAAACTACTCCGTCTGCTAACATTCAAAAAAATATACATATAGCAAGAATTCTATAATACTATTATATGGTAAAGGTAACAGCCACACTGGTCAATCGATCATAATATCGTTAAGCAACGCTTGAATGTGTGACCGTCTTGTCACGACGAGTGCCTCCTAGTTCTAGAAGACACATTAACTTGGTGGGTCGCTTTGATAGACCTTAATACCTTAGTAAGGAGCCAGGAAGTCTAATACCATGAGTTATCAGGTTGCGCAGGTATCAGTGTTGAGGACATAGCTTGGAAATGGATAGGCAGATGATTCTAGCAAAAAACTAGCTTTGCTAGTTTGGTCTTAAAGCACCTTTAGATAGTGTTCTTCTGTAGTTCTTCTTGAGTAGATGGGACTGATGTATATTTTAACACGAGCGATCATTATCGATAGGGCTTCGGAAAATTATCTTTAGTTTACGGACCTAGATAACCTAGTTGAAATGGCACTCTACTGGCCATTATGTAGACCGAAGAAAGTATGCCTGAATAGACCTAAGACAAAGACAACCACCAACGAGATGGTCAGACGATCCAACACCCATATTATAAAGAAAAGTTTACAAGTTTCGAGCGCATAATAAAATTTTCTTGGAATATCGATATATCTCAGTAGTACCTACTCCTTTGTCATTTGTATGTAGATATCAATTTTACTCAATTACTCATTGTTTGACGCAACAATCATGACTGGATCGTGTAGTCAAGTGCCAATAGGGTGCCGTTTTCTTGGTAAAATAACCACCTAACCACAAAACTGACCTTACTGGATTTACGTCAAATAGACGCTCTGACGAATACTAATACCCAAAGATGGAAATGTTATGTTTATTTAGGGCGAGCGCGCACTACGATAAAAAATCGTTGCAATACACTACAACCACAGAAATACACTAAAATCCGCGCATTGCGAAAATAAATCGTTTTCGTATTTTGTACCTTACGAAGCGATTTTATTTCGCATTAAAAAAATCGCAAAGATTTTTTATCGCGGTGCGCGTTTGGCCTTAATGTAAGGTATTCTACATCATTGTTTTCATCATTCACCGTTTTATAACATTTGTTTCTTATCACGCCACAATCATTGGAGGATAAATCTTGAAGCCGAACCTCCTCAATTTAGGAAAAAGCCGATATAACCAGCAGACCTCCATTACTGAACGACTGCTACTCTTCGACACTACAAGTTTTATTGTAACCCGAATCGTTATAAGTATGTATTCATAATCGCTAAACTCCGACACGGAGAAATGCTTCATTTAGGACAGGAGACAGTTTTGTAACTGTGTTTATATGAATTTTAGTAAATAATTACGGTTCATTAATGTATTCGTACTATATTATTATTATTCGTAGTAAATTGTAACTTAACTCAATAACTCCTAATCTTAACCACCCTATCTAAACAGCATAAATGTTTATTATGCCAAAAATAGCCAGACCGATTATCTGCCACGGCGCGGGCGGCGCGGCGGCTGTTCTCACCAAAGAGCAGGACGCAGGACCGCCATTTACGTGCTCTCCGATGTATCAATCACTGGGTATCAATCACCAACTTCCAGACTATGGACAGCTGTGTGATTTTTTTTTTAAACCCAAGAAACGATTTCAGGTCAGAAATGGAACCTGAATCCGTGCACAGCGGTCGCGGTATGCGACTACTAGACCGACGAGGCAGTCTCTATATATATGTAGGTACACCCAATAAATAGACACCATGACTGTATTTGTACCCACCTATATTTGACGAATTGTTTGAAGGTTTGTATCTTAATTAACATACTACATACTATTGTTCCAAAAGTAATTCATAAGCAATAAAGAAAACGTTGTTTGTATTTTATATTTGAGAGTTTGTTTGATTGTTTCGATGTTCCTAAAGTTAACCATAGTTACAAGGCCACAATTTCTCCACAAACAGAACAAAAGGTCCCCAAAAACCTCATTGGCGAACATTGAACTGGTCCCCAGGTGTCGGGAGCGACAAAGCGCCGCTATCGCGCTGATAACGCTATCAGGCCTTATCGGCTTCCGCTGCAGCTGCCGCCGCAGATATTTAGCCTTGATGCATATTACTAGCTATCGAGATTTTTGTTTTAGTTAGCGAATGAAACTGGTAGAGGTAATGCCAAACTGCATGGTAACTCTAAACATCGTGACAATCGCTGCGCAAATACCATTTGAGGAAGGTATCAGGTGGGTTAGCGGAGATGCGGGAATCGATGAGCCACATGCGCGTAGGTGTGCTCGGAAAGTGAGTCGAAAAGAAGTTGCAAGTCGCCGTTTAGTTTGGGGAGAACTGTAGTAGCAAAGTGACTTTTCCCGACTCATGAGTAAAATAGTAATTTCCACCGGTGCCTACTTATTACATAAATAGTTACGTAAAAGGAAATAACTAATAGTAATGATAAATTACTTTTATTTAGGAACGTCACAAACTCTTTTATCTCTTAACCATTAAATTGTTAACCCTTATAATTTAATAGCTGATCAATTTTCCCATCGGTAGCCTACCTAATTGCGTATAGCTAAATCCCCAACAATAGCAACACCTACACTTACAAACTCAAAGAGAATCCCCTCATTAAAACTCACAAAGCCTTCTGAACCAAATCCATTCACAGTAGGTGTCTGTCGGTTTGTCGGCGCCGTTCTCGATAATTGCTGAGTCAGTCGCCGGAGGCACGCCAGTAGCTACGGTAGCTACCGTCATTGTTTGTCTATCTGTCTGCACAGTTTCCGTTCAATAACTATCGTTATTGTTCTAGTGTCTTTTCGTTTCGTAAAAATTTACGAAGCCATTGTCTGCGCCGGCGTAAATTGTGATTAGGGCTTTTTGTGCAAGTTTTGCAATTATTCTCCAGCGCTAAGGTGGTGAAGAGAACATGGGATAGTGAAATACAATTATGGCTTATGAGATTATGTGGCAACTACCGTTGAATTTCGATAAATATTTTTCTTTATGAACTGTACTTTAATGACACAAAAAAATGACAAATTTATTTAATGCATTATTAAAACATGATGATAACCACGAATTGAAGTGTAGATTATTACGGCTAGCGCAAAAGGATGCTTACTTATCATTAGTTAGCAAGTTGGGTGAAAATAAAATCGTGAACCCACGCTGTTGAAGATCATCATCATGATTAGAAAGCAAATTTATTATCAATAGAATTCAGCGTCAACGTTTTCACTAGACTCTTTAAAAGCGCACAAAGTAAAAATACTACCGAGAGTAAAAATAAAACTTTACTACAAAATAAATCAGTTTTTAGAAAACTTAGTTACTGCTAAACACATAGTTTATTGGCTATTACTTGAGAACCATGCATATGTATGGCCATGGTTCGCCGTAGATGGCTACGCATACATTACTAAGCGCTTTTAAATTACCTCACTCACTTGGCATAGTAATACTTCTAAACCTTATTATAAACGTTATAAAATAACTTTCACAACTTTAGTATAATCAACGTTTATGAAGCTACTGGCTACTACTCTAGCGCTGAAGTTCCATTCTAATGATCTCATTTATTGCGGAAAACAAAGCTATGGATTTAAGTATACTAAAAATTCATTTATAAGACAGGCCACTTTTCGAATGGCAATGCCGCATACTGGATTATTCGAAAGAAGAAAACAAAAGAAGAAACACAATGATGTTCGATGCCTACAACATCGACATACGGCATCCTTTGTATGGGACAACCACGGAATAGGGAATTGTCTGTTCCGTGGGGACAACGTGTCAATGTTAGTGTTACTCCTCTACGCATCGTTTTTCTCGTAACTCCTATGTAGGAGTATCTTTCTTTCTTACCTATGTATTATCACTCTCTCGGTTACGATTCCACGACATGAAGTATTCTTGGAGCGTGGCAGTGTGGAGTAAAGCGAGTATCGAATTTAACTCAGTGACTTTGTAGAGCTACGCCCTCTTTATCTTTTATCGTTTATTTTGTCCATCACGAGTTAATTTGTGACCAACTTTCCAAGCAATACATACCTATTGCCGAAGATCTCTTACGCTAAGGGCCAGTTTCAAAATGTCCGAATAGCCACTATCTACCGAATAAATTCAAAAATGGAACAGAATTTGTATAAAGTTATCTACCAGATAAACTAACTGAAACTTATTTGTAGGTGGTGAAACAGGCCCTAAGTCTTGGTAAAAACTTCTTCTGCACGTTAAGTGGTCTTTCTATAATTTTTCCAAATTGCTATATGAACGGTTTTATAACAATCAAAACGCAAATTACACACCAAGACGAGTTAAATAATCATTTTCTAGATACCTAAAAGTTTTCTTTAAAAAATAATCAATTTAATGAATAATAATATAGCAATTAACAGACCTTTCACCTAGCTAGACAAACACTCGATCATAATATTTCCGCTACGGCTGTCATGCGTGACGGGAGACCCGTGACACGACACGCGTACAACTCACACTTCGCATGAAGGTACAATTTTTCAATTAGCAAGAGTTGTTTATTAAAATTTAACACAAATGTATTTTAAATAATATTTATGCAAAAGAAATATGCAACATTAGCAATGCAAAGACCTATTTAATTTTTTTTTCAACGTCCACGTGTCGGGCATATAACCACTATTGACCACGGTTTAGTATTGTAGGTACCCTATTCCAAAATAAATTTGTGAAATCGTTTTATTTTATTTATTTGAGAGCCCCATTTTTTTCTTTCAGTCAATAATAAAGGCATATCATCATCGTTAATAATTAATGATGCGGAACATTGTCACGCGCGCAACCACTTTCAGCTTTTTTTAATGAAATTTTCACATTCAAGAAAAACAGATAATGGTATTGTGATTTTTTCGTTTATTACGTTAGAATTTGAATTGAACAAGATAGTCAAGTAGGCACGATTTGTAATGAGTTTTAAATATCTACTATGAACACTGACGAATTTATTATTTTCATGGCCAATAAGTTTCAATGAGAATTAATAACTCAAACTGCAATGAAGGGAAGGAACATATTTTAAAAAAATGTCTCTGAGTGAAGTTCTAATTTAAAAATAGACGCAATCATAGCTATTTCATGTTTAAATAACATAATTTTCAACTAACTTTCACATCTGTATTTTTTTTTCAAGTAAGTAAATAAAACCCACCATCGCTCCCGGCTTAACGGAATACTTACCTACTAATAATGACCACAATAAGCCCGCAGGGCATCTGAGGCGGATGTCGGGGAGTAGCGACCCCGCGGGTACCGAGTGCTCCAGGGAGAGGATACTGTCCCTCACCTCCGGCTTGCCGGAGTGAACCCTGAAGGATATAATATAACCCTGAAGGGATAGGTCTCCCGCCTCTGGCTTGCCTTCATTGGCCGTCCAGAGTGGAGTCGCTAGAGCAATGCTCGGAGGGTGAATGCCTCGGGTAAGTGGCGAGTGGGCACAGAGATCCGGACCCTGGCTTGATGCCGGTTTTAAGGCGCGTGATCTGGGTAGAAAGCCGGCCGGGGCAACCTCACCCTTCAGCCGCTCACGTCCCCGTTGCCCCCTTGTTGCGACTTAGCGACTAGTTCCCGGGGGCCCGGTAAGTGAGCTGGCGAGTCTCCTGCTGCCATTTTTACATGTATTCATTACATTGTCATCGGCAGGGGTCATAGTCCCCATAGTTTTCTCTTTCCTAGTCCACTAGCTCCCATCACAATAGCCCAAGTAGTCTTTCTTCCATAGTTAGCAATAGTTTAGCACAAACCGGGGGTTGTCCTTGGGTACATTTCCATAGTGTATACAGGGATAATCGTCGGTTTTGTGTCACCATTACATAATATTAAAGTTATCTTAAAAGGGCTTCAGCGTGTTGGCTTCGGCCCCACGTTCGCCTTCCAAAAATCCGGGACTCTATAGTCCCGTGGTCAGAAAAAAAAAACCACAATAATAAAACTAACATGTAACACCATAATAATACTACCATTAATTGATTAACCATTAAGTCAATTTTAACCTATTCCAGTCCATTTAATGGCCCGTGGCGGTAGAGGGGTTAACTCTAACATTAGAAGTGTAGGTACAACTCGCGCAGTGGCAGTGTTAAGAAAAAAAAAACAAATGAAGTCATTTGTTCGGTCGCGTGCTGAAGGCACTTCAGCTTTCACTGATCATCTATTTTTCTTTCTAGAATGTTCAGTTTTTGTTTTTAATTAACGACTAATTATTGTGTGTAGATCTATTAGCATGTCAGACTGATTTATTTGGACAAGTTTTTTGTGGTGATTTGTGGATTAATCTTCGATGATAATAACACTTCTTGCTATCGTTTTTAGTAATCATTGTTTTTTTTTTTTATTGAAGCTGGTTTTTCTCATGTTTCATTGATGATGTTTACCGGAGAGAAAACTGAAGTATAACGTGACTTAGATAGGGATAAGTTAAAAACTGTACGTGGATGGGATTAATCCAAATTGGACACAATAATAATTATTTTTATTGTAAGTAATTTAAATGTTCAGGACAATGCTAGAAGTCATAGCTCACATATCATCATAATAACGCTGAAAATTATTGAAATTTTGTTCAGAAAATACAAATCTTCCGTTCAATACCGGGGCGTTTTGATTCACCATCCGCCTTTTTAATCGTCCCACTGCAGGGCACAGGCCTCCTCTCACACTAAGAAGGAATGAGCGTTAATCACCACCCTTGCTCCATGCGTGTTGATGATTACAGACTATACAGTCCAGGATCCCTCGAGATGCTTTCCTTTGTTTTAATCAAATCTTTATAAACTTAGTACAAATTATATGTGTAACCATAACTACACATACTGCAATCCGTTGGCAAACTAAAATGCATGCCTGTCACAGGTCCTGTTAAAACTACCCACCCACCCACAACCATAACCATTTACTTTCCAAATAGTAATGCTTTTACTTAAACCTCTGTAGGTGGAAAGCTAACAATTACGCCAGTAGGTACCTACCGGTCGTCCATTAGTCGCTTGTTACTCCCAACAGCTATCACGGTAGCCTCTATAGGGCTGTCAACACGAAAAAAAATATTTTTGACTTCTCTCTTTTTTTTACGATAGGCACCTACATATGTATGTTTAGTGTGCCGGGGCTCCGCTAGTAGCTTGCAAGAGTTATCGAAGCTCTGGCACATAAAAAGCTCCATACGGAACAATAGTAGTTTCTAATCGTTAAGAGTCTTACACTTCCTCTAGTTGGGCCCTCAGCCGTATGTTAAATATTTTATGTTTCCTATCCTAGAGCTATGAAAAGTGAGACGTTGTAAATTTTAAAGCATTAAGCAATTCATTAATTTTACGAACCGTTTTATGTCTATGGAGCGCGAAATAGATATACGTGTGTTAACATAATGTTTATGCAGGCAAATGTTTGTTAATTTAGGTAGACGATATGTTTGTGCATGTAATGAGGATCATTAAAGTTTTTAGTACCTTTTACTGTTAAGAAGGGACTTTTTATTTTGTCTTTAGACCTTTTTTAACATGGTTGAAAATATATTTAGTAACACATACATTTACAGTACACCTTGAAATGATATTTTTTTAAAAGAAAAAAGAGGATTTTTTCAATTCTGATAAATTATTTTATTCTAAATCATTATTTCGTGATCTAAGGCGATGTACCATGCTAAAGGTACCAATCATTACTGGAGGCCATTTTCAATACTGTCGAAAAATTCTTATTGCCATTCCTCAAGTGCCAGCCCTATTCCTGTTTTGCAACGGTGAATGCACGCCACTCGAAACCGCGCCGCGTGCAGCGATTAGCAACTGCGTCGACAAAGCAACAATAGTCGTTGTGATGCAGCTCACGAACGACACATTTCATTTCTTGCAGCTTCAATTTCGGCTCTGGCGTTAAAATACCATGTCTTTCCTTTAGGCTTTCAAAATAACAAGCAAAAAAAATTTATAAGTTCTTGAATTGAAAAGCTAAATATTTTCTGATACACACAAATTCAATTTCTTGGATATTTTCGCTACTGAATTAGGTAGTAACTAGGCTGTTATAGAATCGGAGGCAAAGATTTTAACGAAGAAGGAGATTTTGAAAAATATCTCTATGATAAAGCACACACGTGAACCACATGAGTTTAAAAAGGAAATAAGTTCAAACTAATACTAAAAATATTGCAGACTTGAAAATAGACCTTCAATTTCCAGAATATTTATTCGTTTTTAATCTCAATTAAACATTGACAACCCTAGGAGTAACCGCCGCCACAGTAGCAGGCCCGCAGTGATTCAATACCGCTCAACCTCATTAAGGGAGACAACAAAAGCGTTGTAGTTCGACGCACCAGTTTACGCGACACACATTCTATTCTAATTGCTTTCCGCAGTACCGACGCAATTAGAGTTGAGGTACTTTAGCCGTGTGACTGTGATAGGTATACATACGAAGAGAAAACAAACATGCAATAAGAGAAATTAGTTGGTACTTTATTTAAAATTGGCTTATTTTACGAAACTTATATTTGCCGAACCTCAACATTTAACTCTTAGTTAATAGCACTAATACCAATTAAGTGTTATTTGCACAGCTTTAATATTATATTGACAATGAGGACAACTCTCAGTTTAAGGCATCAGACTTTCCACTCGGCGTGAAGGAAAAGGAATAAGTTAGATGATCTTATATCAAGCGAAATGCGTTTTGAGAGGCTCTTCAGTCCCTGAGCGCACATTAAGCTGACTATCTTGCGGCTGAGCTCTCTCCATGCCGGATTGCCGTCCCATCAGACTATAAGGTTAAGGGAATGGGGAGCGCACCTGAGCACAAAGCTTCTTCGGGAACAGCCACCGTGGTAAAATGTTATTCTGGAAAACATGACAAGGAGCACAGGCCGTGAATCCCTTCAAAAATGTATCCTGAAAGCAAAATTTTGATATCGCCGAAATACCGCACCGTACATCACTGATCAGCCGAATAACATTGAGATTTATGATTTCCACTAGCCTCGGCTCGCAGTAAACGAGTGCATATTCAATCAGCATTACTACATATAAAACTGGAGTCTGCTTAGATCTCCTGCAGTGGTCTCCAACCCACATAAACACAGATTTGATATTACGCGGATCATTAAAATGTTATTATACCTAAAGTATCCAAACTCCCTGCGGTGTTCCGTAACATAAAGACCGTCGCTCACGATCCAGTTCCATTAATATGTAACCGTGACTATTTGGGAATATTCGGATAAATTGCTACGTGTGTTGGTACGTGCACATCGCGTGTGTCGATATTGAATTCAGTATAACTGTTACCGCTGTTCATTAATTCGTGATTCCGATATCGTGACACCACGCACTTGTTTTTTGTGCTTCATTTTTATTGACTCTCAATCAATGTGGGGTTACGAGATTGTGAAAGATATTTTTGCTGTGTTTAAATTGTGTAAAAAATGAAATATTTTAACAGGGCACATACGAAAGTCTTCTTTCATTTTATCATGTAGGTAGTAAGTGGGTACTTTTCTTGCTTTTGTTATCGATGAAATCTTACAAGACATTCAGAAACATGATGTAATTACAGGGTTTTTCTTTTCTGGTAACACAAGCGTCCGCGTCGTCCTGTCTTCCTTTCTTGGTAAAACTACTTTGGTCTACTATACCAATTTAAATAGGGCACCGAATTTAAAGGTTTAATGAAACAACCCAACACGGTTTTCTTTTCCAGTAGATACATAAGGCATAGATATATCAAATTCAGTCCCCAGAATGAAGACTACTTCTTCTTTTTTAATACCAACCAACATTCTAATCAACTAAGTGAGAACGATACAGCAATAATTGACGGAAGAATATACGATGCGCTATTATAGTGAAATCACCTAATCATTATATTTAAATACATAAACTAGTTATATAACAAATACAAATGCATGATATCGCATAATTAGTTGAACTGCGTTTCTTGGCCAACTTTCTTGATGGTAAGGTTTCCTTTACATATAAAGCCTGATTATATTGGAGTAAGCTCATCAAAGCTCCGTACATGGAAATCTTAAGATCCGAGATGTATGCCGAAAGCCGAAACTTATAAGTGGTGATTCTTCGTAGTGATACAATCAGCTTGCTTTCCGAAGTTATGTGTTCGTAAATGAAGGTGGCGTAACACATAGACGGTAGCGGTCGATCGGTGATGGTGAACACAATTTTCTTAGGGTCATGCGCAATCATTTTTTGGTATAATTTGCAATACCGAAGTACACATTCAAGTTGTAGATATTTTAAGGGTGGTATTGTACTTGCAAAGCATCTTCGTGTAAGCTAGCTTTTAAATTTTCATTAGCATTTTAGCGATATAGGTACTTGTTGGTTGCAGGCGCTCGGTCGCAGAAATCTCGATGTTTCCAATAGGTACGTCTACTAAAGCAGTAAAGTGATCAAATTAATATTGGACCAACAGCTTTACCTAATGTTATATTACCCTTTGTATAATCAACAACTTAATCTCTTCTCCAGTATTGCAAATTACAGTCAAATTCATTGAAATCGTATCTCTTAATCATTCAAGTGTTGTTTTTCCTCTTCTTTTTAATACCAATTTAATCTTCCTAAAGGTAAAAGTCTCTATTGTATACCAAACAGTTTTCTTTTCGAAATTAGGTATGTCCTCCTGCATCCAAAAATCTACCCATTTTAGCATGTGTTGCAAAGCGCGATAATACAATTTTATTATAATCACCATGTAATATTCAGCAGTCGGATAGACGGACAGAGATAATATCAATTCTAGATGCTTTTTCTTTGCCTCCTATATAGGTAAAAATGGAATTAAATAGTTTGTCGGAAATTGCTCGTCATTCTATAGGTACCGACTTTAATTGGAGTAGAAAACTCAACAGTAATTCTTTTCCAAACACGGCAGGAGCAGACACAGGCATGCATATCCAGTTAGACTAGGCTGACATTAATTATTTATTACTTTATCTGTACTAATGACCCAGCAGAACATCTTACGTCGCATCTAATTTACTTGGAAATGTAGTCAATCATTTGACATTTGGCCATCAATTACCACATATTTAAACTAAAATATAAAAGTAGTGAGCCTTGACGTCGCTGGCTCGGGCCACCGGTCACCGACAATTTGTTTTTTTTTTCTCGCTCTCGCGTCAATTCTGCGAACGCGAAACAGGTCGGACTGGACTGCGCGCGAGTTTTTTCGGCGAGCAACTCCGAGCATGCGCCGGGTTGCCAGATTAAAGTTACGAGCGATTGGATTTATTACAACCCTTCGATTTTTTATGTGGGCATTGGGGTGTTGTGAATGACGAAACAATGTAATAATCTGTAAATCTTTAAGTAGCATGTTTACTGCTATATCGATACATTTATTGATAGAAATAGGTAAGTAATGATAACAAAAACAGCTTACTTATGACTAACTCAAAGTTATTTTGTTACAATTCTTAAAATGCGTCGAAACAAATTCTCCATGCCTTGAATTGTTGCACAATTACATTAATTAAGTTTACATCTACATTGAATACGTGGAAAACATACAAGGCAAACAATTACAGCGCAAGCAATAATTTTTATTTTAACGAACTAGAATTCCTTAACAACACAAATGAGTGCCTATAAAAATACCCGGCAAAATTCAACTCGTAATCCATCATAATAGCGGTGAACATTATTCTGTCTTAGTTGAAATAAATATTGGGTGAAAAAGGCAGTCTTACATGGCAACATTGGAGTAAATGTGGCAACATTCGCCGCTCTCCTAATTGACGAGCGCCGCTGGCATACTAATGGACAGATTAAAATAGTTTTATGGGCTATAAACGTTAGTCAATAGCGGCTACGTCGTTAATACGTAGCTCGGACTAGAACATAGTCCCCGGAGCTCAAAATGTCAATCTATTGGTCAACGTGTGCTTTTTGTGCCTATCAACTAGATTGTGCCACATAAACATAATTAATCACGTCGTAATCCAGCTAATGTATTCGATTGGCATCGATTGTATCGTCATGTACCTATTTACCTAAATTCTTTATAGGATTAAATGTCATATTTAAAAATTAAAATCTTGGCCTCGTTTTGTATGGTTGTATAGTCGACGTTGTGTAACTATTTGAGAAATTGGATCATTGAATCTATATGATTTGCAAAAATTCAATCGATATCGCTCAACGGTATTAGGTAGTGCCAATCCTTATCCATCCTAATTATTTTTCCGATTTCCCGGCTAGAAAAATGCAGAATGAATCTAATGGTTATTATGAATTGGACATGATCCTACTACCTAATTGAGAAATCGGCTTGAAACGTGTCCTGCTTAACTATATAAAAAATGAAAATGTCTATGTTAGAACACCGGTATTCTGTTCTGGCTAAATGTTTACTTAATATTAGGTACTAGACTGATGAATTTGTTTTCTTTTTAAAAAACCGTTAATCTCACGTAGCACTGGACCGATTTGAAAAAATGTTTCAGAGTTTTCTTCTCTTCTCCGTCGTTACGCTCTTGGCAGAGTGGTCGTGTCCGTCATCTCAAGACACTACCACAATGCAGCGCGTCCTGTATATTCTTGGAGCGGACCGTCGAGGGCAGTTTTAATTTGGTCCATCCAACGCCTTGGTTACCAGCCTCGTGCTCTCGTACCTTTCAGTGACACTAACACAAACACTGAGCCTTCCTCGGAAGGCTTTTATCCAGTTGAGCAACGTAGTTCCCAAGGGAAGTGGGTGATCATTGATATCGTCAAACGACTTATTCTTGGCGTATTCACAAATATTGGGAATATAGAACTACGAGTATTAAGGTAGTCTAACGCGCTCACAATAAAGTGATCTTCCTTGTTATTATTCTTTAATTTCACATCATTACTTCTTAACAGAACTAAACACAAGATTTCATTAAAAACATTATCAACAAGATACACTCATTCACTCATTAACAACTCGCGCTATATGGCTGTTGTAGAAATCACTTAATTTGCATCTAAATGCTTAGTATAAGAATATCGGAAACTAAATATCTGTTTAATGCAAATCACTGTTGGATTAAACATGTTAATGTTAACATGACCATTTAAACATGTTTAGTACCTAACCTACCGTTCAATAATGACTATTAATACATATATAGCGGTAAAATACGATAAGCAATAATTTAACCCTAGTGGATTTTTATTTGTTATAGAAGTTTATAAGTACCTATCCTGTTGTAGATATTATGATAAAAAAGGTGAACTAATATTTAAGTCACATAAAAAAATTACGGCAATTTGGACCTCATTGTTATAATGCTCGGAACTTCAACGATAAATAGCCAGAAGCTAGAAGCCATAGCCAGAACCAACTAATCAAAGAAGTGTATGTTTGAATGAAAATGCATGGAAACCCATAGTTGTCATTATGAGAAGAAGTATAGTTTGTCTCTATCTAAAACTAGAAAACGATCACCTGCGGAGACAGCCAACAAGAATATCCATGACGATCTGTTGACCAGACAAACAACGGTCCTGTGCTGACTGTATTCAACGAATTCACGCACCCCTAGCTACCTTTCTAATTAATTGCCTTATGACCTACCAAGAAGTTGTCAGCCCAACAATAATTTACTCCACCCACCCTTAAGCTGGGTACTGACCAACGTTACGAGGTGGAACGTAAAATGTTACACGGCATTCATGCGGTCAGTACGTAGTGTTACGTGGAAACCAGCAAGAGAAGAGTCGCTTGATAGGTAGTGTTTGCACGAATACTCGCGATGTAACATGTTACATTGCACCTCGTAACGTAACCAGCTTCAGTCCTAGCATTATTTCCAGACAATAAGTCTGCCCGTTGTTCTAAATTAATATATGTATTAGTTAAGTAGAGCCTTACTTACTCAAAGCGATAAAAGAATTAAGACTCTTCGATAATTTTATGGGAGAATAGGGCTACAATATTTTCGCATTTAGAGCCTCTCGTCGTTCGAATATTAAAAGACATCAAACTGAAAAGGCAATATCATCAGTCCCAGCGTTGATGTCCAAAGATGGCTATCATTTGACACGAGACAAGGGTCAAAAGTTTTGACAGGGGAGATCGATATGCAGACTTCATCGAAAATTCTGTAATAATTGCTTCAATCTCTATTTCCATTAGAGTCTATATTAAGGACCCCATTCCGAAAATGCATGATTTACCTATTTTAATTAAGTTTATCGTGAACTTAAGGGTTTAAAAGGCCACATTTTTTTTAGGAAATATCATTCTATATTTCTGCCACACTTCGTAATCTTCTGCGACGTAAATTCTTTTAAGTAGAACTTAAAGTTAAGTATGAACGTTTAAGTATTTTCAGGTAAAAACTATAAGACTTATTAGTACTTAAAGCGAACCTCAATTCTCGATGCGCAGAAAAATATGTGGAGTACTTTCCTTATCAAGAAAATCGTCGCAAAAAGGTACGGAATTCCCGGACGAATGGATCTAACAATATTTCTAACCCGACGAGCTCGGGATGGGAATTGCGTCTGATAAATGGATATAGGCTCGTCCGTCCCCTATTCAGGGCCGGATGAATCCTTTACACAAGAATATTCTGATTGCCTCTGCCTCGTTGAATGCAATGGATCTTCGCCGTTTTGTATTTGTGTTGTATTGTCGATATAAAACAAAATTTCCACAGTGTGCACTATGTCTTACTATGACGCACACAAATGTTTATTTTAGTCTGCTCGCGACATCGACATCCCCCTATTCTAACTAAAATCTAAGCCAATTAGTTATTCTTGGAGTAGCAGAAACCATAGTTCAATGTATTTTTTACAACTCCACATAGTTGAAACCTACCGGAGCTGGGGGAAGTTCGCAAGAGTTACATCCATAAAGGACCGGAGTGGATTTTAGTCAGTAAAGTCTGACACCCCTCCAGCTGCACCCACAACCAGAGGTGTCATAATGTCATGATTTCCAACAAAAAAGAAACGTACTTGAAAAAATCTGCTAGGGCTTGTCAGGGAATTAAAATATCAGTCCATAAGGCAAGAAGCTGTATAAAATGGATATCACAATTTGTACGTAAAATACTTGTATGCTAACCTACAGTAATCATGGTTTCTCGGGAGACAGATGCGGCCACCGTTATTACCGCCGGGAATGTGCTGGTAATGATGTGTTCTTGGTAGACCGACGATTGACGATAAAGAGCCCGTTACGTGTCCGTAACTGGGCTTAGTGGGCTTACCTGGTTCTTGGTTCTTAACACATTACTGGAGGTTGGAGTAGGTATCTGTGTGGGATAAAATATTGTAGGTATTAGTTTCCCAAAAATATTAAAGATACAGTCAGGGTAGCCTTGTAGTTAAAGAACCAGCCTCTCAAGTACGAGTGTGTGGTTTCCATTGCAGGCAAGTAACTTCTCTAAGATACATATATGTACTTTGTAAATATATTTTAGACATCAATGACTCAGCATATGTGAAAGAAAATATCTTTAGGTAACCTGGACTTCTCCGAAACTGTTAACTTTTGAGAAGAACAGTCTATTTCGTATTTGTAACAGTGACTGGCTTCTGACAGTGGTTTCACCAGCTACCCGTGGCAACTAAAAATAGCCTCCTTTTGCTGCCTTCTTCGATCAATGGGCTATCAATTTTTTTTTCAAATCTGGCCTGCATTAGTAGGAGCCTCAGATTAGCACTTCCAAATAAAGAAAATCTTCAGCTTTATACATAATTGTAGTATAAACAGATCAGTTGAAGAAGCTACAGATAATTGAGAATAAAGCTTAATACAACAGATAATGTATTGCAATTTCCTTTAATCATTTTGTTGTTTTATTATAATATCATCTGCATTTAAATGGGTTTGATAAGTTATATTGAAGACATTTATCGGCTGTTAACAATTATGTTATTAATATAGAACGTGTGTATATTTGCTGATAAACCCAGCCGTCAGTACAGCTACTCGTCTCACCGGTGCGTTAATGTCACTAAATTACACCACGCTTGCGCACGCGCAAGTTTTTCGCACAACCGCTTAATGGCGGCGAAATTTATAGGAAGACGTGAATTTTTATCTGTTTACAGTCTTAGCACTTAATCAAGCAATCAGCAGGTGATCACCGGTATGATTGGTGATTAAACTAAAGGTGTATTTTGATCGAATTTTCCAAAAAGTTAATATGATTACTAAATATTACCTTACTATATTTTTGCTAGGCTTATTATATTATAAAAGTCTGAAATCACCAATCCGCATTGAGCAAGCGTGGTGATTAACGCTCAATCCTTCTCCGTGTGAGAGGAGGCTTGTGCCCAGCAGTGAGACAATACAAAGGCTTGTGATGATGATGATGATGATGATGCTGAGGAACTTCAGAATGATTTGTTCCACTTTCAAGGCTAAAGATAAAATTTAACCGATGCTGAAGATGGGAACAATTTAAACTTCTCGAACTTCTTGCATTCATTCATATACTGAGATGATTTATCCAAACAACGCAACAAACAAACAGACAGAATAACTTCCTCATTAATAACGATAGTACCTCAGGATGATAATATCTTTCTTATTTTCCTGTGTGAAACAGAAACAAAGCAAGCGAGATTGTTCGCGCGATTCGGGGACGACATTCGCTTACCTAACAGTTTTCCCTCTCTACGAGTCAACTTTGACGACCTCAGAGTGACACGTCTGTTTATTTTGGCTCTTTATGTATAGAAAGTAGCATGAACTGGTTTAAAGTCCTATACATATAAGGTACTTCATATTGTTTTCTTTACAGTGAGATAATTATTGTTTATTGGTCCTCAAAAATGTGTTCACGCGATTCTAATGGCGTGGTTTTCTAGTGGCGTTTCTGAACGCTCGTATAGGATAAACCTCCGATAAGTGTGCGCAGAAACCGTGTGCGGCTTTTGGGCACTGTTTGGAGTAGACATACCTAAAGAGAGAGAAGAGTTTCTTAATCGTGGCGAAGGAAATCTTAAAGAATATCGACTGAAGCCATTGTTTCTTCTTATTTGTTGGATTTTATGCTCTAAATGTGACACATGAAGTAGAAAATAATAATCAAATGAATAAATCCGCTTACTAGTTTACCATTTGTATTTTCTATCATAAATCACAACCCAAATAAATGAACAATGAAACACTTTAGGAGCGAACTGCATAACGATGATAAATGCCGATAAGTAGTTTCGAACGATAAAAAACCATTGTAGCCCTAACAAGATTCCGAACGAACTTCAACAAGAGCAAAGTGCGAGGCAATCAACTAAAAGCCAAATAATTTCCCAATTCCATTTCCGTTGTCCGCGGCGTCTGGTGGAAATGGCACGGAACAAAGGGGGATCACAAAGGCTGTCCGTTAACCCCCAGCCACCACACCACCCCCCCTCGCGAGGTATACGAGGGGAACTCACACCCCCTTATCCACCCCCCGAGGGATCGCGAACACTAATTGCACGCTTAAATTGGGGTAATGCACGCTCGTACGTATTTTAATAAAATACGAGCCGGGATCAAAGCAGCCATTTATTTTAGTTAGCGGAGATTTTCTTGTCGCATTTTGTTGAGCTTGTTTTAATTCCTCGTGTGTCGCGTGTGTCTAACTCTGTACTCTGATTCATTGGTGTCAATTTGTCAGTTTACTTTTTTATTTTCCAAAATATACCATTCGATTTAATTCAATACTACAAGACCAAATATAACCACAAAAGGATTGATATTGTGTTCAAGTGGTTTATGTAGCATCATTTTGCATTCTCCATATTTGGCACGAGTTATGGACAAGCCAAAGACGCAAAGTAGGACGATACCGAGCCCAAACGGCTATAACAGTACATCAGCAGATCAATATCCGGCGATCGTAAAAACGATTGCGTGTCAACAAAGCTAATCTCATAAACAAGGCATTTTCCGAAGCAATATGCCAGCGACGTCACGCTGTCACGCACACACTGCGACAACACGCTGACTCATCATGTCAGTTCGGAAAACCAACGCAGTTCAATTCAAATCCCGTAAATAAAACATGTTGCGCTGTCTCCCTTCTGAGTATTCGCGTTATTGAGTTACGAAGTCCCCGAAGCGTTTTGCCGCCAAAACAACGTACATTTTGCCCCCCGGCGCGCGTAAAAACATCCACAGAAATCCTCAATGCGAGCGACAGAGAACAACCTTGTAGGACAGAAAGGGACGGATGCCTTAATATTTTATCAGGCATCTTCTCATCAGGAAATGGTGCAACAAACCAATTTCAGTCTTACAAGTGAGAGCATAGAGTATAAAATCGCGCGAGTAGTTTTTAGATTGCGTGTGTGCCCTTACGTCGGTGAAAGGAAATTACAACCACACCCACGTATAATGTTGCCGCAATAAAAAAGTGTAAGAAGAAATAATGAGCGGTTAGTGGCGCGGCGAGAGTCTCGACCGGCGATTTCATCATTTTACCTTCATGTAATTGATTAAAAGGAACCGTCGGGACGTTTAAGCTCTTTAACGTTGGAGGTAATGAATGATGGATGAAGTCGGGTCCCGCAAATCTGATTACAAATTCAAATGGTGGATGCAGATGAAGCCAGCGCGTCGGTTGATACTCGCTGTGAATGGGGGCATCGTGATCTCGCATACAGACACGATCGTTGACCAATTGTCATTCAAAATATCCGCAATATTACTTTGCTGAGGTTCTTCTACTTTCTTTTGTTGTTTTGTATAGAGTTTTATGACCACTCTATCATTTCGCAAGTTATTGCCCATGGATGCTTTCTAATAGTAGCTTTAGATGCTTCATACAGCACTGCATAGCTACTATTGCATTACTTAGCCAACAGCAAATTCACACGCGTTCACTGAGATAAAGAGTAGCCTATAAGCATTGCTTGATAAATGGGCTATCTAACATTGAAATGATTTTTCAAATCGGACCAGTAGTTCCTAAGATTAGCGGGTTATTTAGTAGGGACTTACTAACATGAAATCGTTTAACAGCTAAAAACTATTTTAACAGATTCCGCGCCTTAATAGGTACCTACCTAATAGTGTATGGTCGAATTGGTCAGTCCACAGCCAACACAAAATCCTTATCAATAATGGTCCTTTTTTCCCCATGCCCAATTTTCTCTCGTATCCCAAATGCTCCTATAGTATGTAACAATCGCATATCGGCCGACGAAACAACGGATGACGATAAAATGACATAGGAAGCCGACTTCCCGGGAAACACATGAATTTTATTTGACAAAAATGATATATGGTTTCGTCCATAGTAGCTAGTGTAGGTAAACTAACGCATAGTTATAGTAAAATAGTAAAGTTCTCGAATGAGCTCTCGGCTGTCATTGAACATCCTTGTAGTCGTTACGGGTAGTCTGACGCCAGTCTAACCAAGGGGTATTGGGTTGCCCGGGTAAGTGGGTTGAGGAGGTCAGATAGGCAGTCGCTCCTTGTAAAACACTGGTACTCAGCTGAATCCGGTTAGACTGGAAGCCGACCCCAACACAGTTGGGAAAAGGCTCGAGTAAAGTTCTCGAATAATATTTCTAGATTGTTCTTTTCCCCTTACCCGTTAGTACCTCTCCTAAAGATTCGTCATCATTTAAGTGGAGGACCATATTTTCGTGTTCAGGAAGTCATGATAATGTCTACCACCATTTGATATGAAGTGTTGAAAAGACCTCATATATAATCAGTAAAAAAACGATTTTCCAATATTATGAAGCTAAATATTTTGTTTGTTTGTAACGTATTTAAAAAACAATTTTAGTGTCAGTTAACCCATTCGTTGCTGATCGATTCAGACCACTTTTTATCCAGGTGCGCGGAGTAGTTCCACGGCACGGGTGAGAACCGCCGACGGAAACTAGTTTGACACAAATGTAGATAATGAAGTCTATCTAAGAAACCAGTAAAACCACGAGGCATATTCTAGCCTCTTACTCGGATATGAATACTTCCAAAAAACATTGTTAATTCCGAATTTAATTCGATGATACTGCATCATTCTCTTAGGATGACGCATCGGATGACGCCTTGCGCAGTCGTATGATGATGCACGTGACCTGCACACTTAAAACCATATCGGCTAGCACCTACCTGCTCCATTTGGAAGACTTATTTGTATCGCAATGTATAAACAGAGAACGGAGATATAAGTAAAAAAATATGGGGAAAAACTCTCGTGGCTGAGTAACAACCGCTCGCACCGACCGATCATAAGGTGAAGCAACGCTGGGCGCAGTCGGTCCGAGGATAGGATCTTATCATGACGAGTTTCTCCGTATTTCGGAAAGCACGTTAAAATTACGGGTCTCTGTTGTCATTAGAACATTTTTGACAGTCGTTACGGGTAGCCAGATGTTAAAAAGTCTGACGGCCAGTCTTAACAACGGCCAGCGAGTTAATCAGATAGCTGGGTTCCGGAGAACAAATAGATAGTCGCTCTATATAAAACACTGGTACTCAGCTGCGTCGGTCAGACTAGAAACCGACCCCAACATAGTTGGGAAAAGGCTCGGTAGATGATGATATTGGAGCCTAGGCTCAACTCAGCAAAACATGGGATAAAGGCTAGGCAGGTGATGATGGGGATAAATTAAACGTTGTAGGTACCTAAAGCCTTTGAGGTGAGAACGAATCTATAATATAAATATACATACCTAATGTACTCCTGGTACTGGCTGACAACACGGGCGCCGGGTATCGAGGGATGACTCCCGACCACCGCAGGCGCGGGTCTGTCGGCGGGGCCTACTAGGGCCAGGGTCTGCCTGGGCTGCGGGTTGTTCGCAAGAGTTACCGTGGCCCCGGCACACGGGGACATCTCGAAGGAACATAGTGGATTTTAGTCAGTAAGAGTCTCACTCCCTCCAGCTGCACCCTCATCCATGAACAATCCTGAAAAATCCATAAGCAAAACTGTCATTTTTTGCCACGCAATGTTTGGTTTTCTACCTCGGCCTTAGTAAAAAAACTCAATAAGATCAGATTGATAGAAAGTAATCAACCGGGGCCGACCGAAAAATAAATTGAAAGGCTTTGCTTAGGATACTATGACCGTTTTATTCGTTTCATCATCGGCCTTTCAGCAAATTAGACTAATTAATGGTAATTCACGCTATCTGAAATACTAATGGGCACTGGTTTCATTAGTCGCTACATAAGTTATTTAGCAATGTTTTTCAAAATGGCGATCGAACAGATAACGTTTAAATAAAGTTCTGCATTTATTAAAAACCGGGTAATTTTTCTACCGAATTTAACGCTACGGCCAAGATTAAAATGATAGGTAGATAAAATGCAATACTTAGGGCCGGTTGCACAGGTTACGGATAGCCACTATCTGGAACTTATCAGCAACCTGTGAAACTGGCCCTTAGTGGGCTCGTTATGTATTCATAATACCTACTTAAGTTAAGACAGTTTATTACATGAATAAGTAATTTATCCATTTGGATTATAGCTTATATAGATACCTATATATCCTTTGCGGTCATATATGCGGTCGTCCACCTACATATAATATACCACAATTCAACTTTATCTCGCCACTAATTCGGTGACATGATCTCCAGAAGTCATGGAGGTAAGGAAATGCAAGATACCAAAGCAACATTAGCTAAAGAAGATATTCCCATATGGAGACTACGAGACAACACAATGTATGCGTGCCTTCTCTCTTTAATACCTAAATGCCAATGTCTGTTTACTCAAAAGGGTTTAAGTTAAAGTGTACTTATCAAATCGTTGTACGATAATTTCATACAAATTCTGTTCCATGTTTTAATTTATCTGGTAGATACTGGCTATCCGTAACCTGTGAAACTGGCCCTCATTTGTACTTAGCTAGATATTCCTAAATCTGTCTTAGGGCCAGTTTCAGAATGTCCGAATATCCACCATCTACCGAATAAATTCAAAAATGGAATAGAATTTGTATGAAATTATCTTCCAAATAAACTAACAGTAACTTATTCGTAGGTGGTGAAATAGGCCCTTAGAACTCTAACTTCATCTCATTATCAGCCAAACCTTTCTCAACTGCGTTGGGGTTCGATTTAAGATCTATAGATACCTACTCTAACATAACAAAAAATCAAGTCATTTTCAGACGAAGCGCGCTCTTGACTTGAAAAATTGAAACATCACCGTAGTAAACGACTGTAGAATACTTTCGAATCATTATTTGTCGTTGATATGTATTATACTTTCATACTTAGATCCTCAGAATCCAAAATACTTAGCTACCTATTCTCACAATCACCGTTTAAACTTTAGACTAGGAAATCTTTACACCGATAAACTTAAGGCTTATTGGCTTAAAAGCCAGGGTAATGTGCTGAATAACTTAAGATTGAATTGGTTTAAGTTATAGATGAAGTTTGTTTCAAACTCATTCTCACGACTCTCCACTCCACGGAACTGACGGAACGTTTCCAAAACACTCCAGTCTAGTGACGCCTCTCGCGGTTGGCGCTCATCTTTTTCCCGCGTTCTATCAATTTGCTTGTTGGAGGTATGATTTAAAATTTATTTATGGTATGTTACATAGAAAGCGATGTTTAGAAATCCTATTGCTACATGATATAATTAATGACTTTTATTTCTGATAGATACAAGCAAGACAGTCTCGTTGGTAGTTCACACTATTTTAAGTCAATGTAGGTAGGTACCTATAAAATTTCGGTTCTGGCTCTTCATAGACAATTACTAATTACAAATTTTAATAAGTACATACCTACTTACTAAAAATACGCTAGACCAGTCTGAATAAAATATGAGAGAGTCTCTTCGCTACAGGTGGCTTGATCGCACAAAAACTGACCTGACCATACACGGTGCAATTAAAGTATGTGCGACTCATTAGGCGCACAAATACCGTGCCGCGCATTTTTACATCCAATGTACGGTAATGCGTTAGCGTAACAAACAGCGCTCAGCAAAAACACATCAGCGCTAAAAATATACGCGGCAATCGCACTGCGTAACTACTCCAACCTAGTGCCGCCGCTGGCACCGAAACGATACAGCGTTTGAAATACGAAGCCCCACGAGTATATCTATGTGTGCGTGAACAAAATTCGTGTTTTCTGTACGTAAACTATGTCTGTGTGCGCGCGTAAAACGAGCGGTTTGCGTCAGTGTGGGAATGTTTTCAAACATTTGATACGTCAGAATGAGGTTATCGGTTTGCATGTGTGCGCCGAGGGTTTATGTTTTATTCGTTTTGATAATTCGTTTCTCGTCGGACGGCATTATGCTGAAAGGGTCAAGTGTGTGAATGGTTTATAAAGACGTCGAGGTGATGTGACGTGGGAACTTGTCCGCTTATTATTTATGCGTTTAGAATTAATCCCTCCTTCGGTGACGTGAATGCGTATTATGTCGGATGAAATGTTGTTTCTCTTGGATTTGTGACGGTTGTTTTCACTTGCCTGTTAATTGAATGGTGCTTGTGGGTGGATTAGAACCACTGTCCTTTCGTTTAATCAACTAGGTTACACTACTTAGCAGAAAAAGAAAATAGAAAATATAGAAATCGGGCAAAACATTCTTTATCATTCCCAACCCATTAAGCAAGCAGGTGTGAGTACCTACTTAAAAGGTGTTACTGCATGAAGCCTACTTAGGTACATTGTACTTATGTAGATAGTTAAATAATGCCAATTAAATAAAGTAATTACCCATAAAAATCAATCAGAGATTATATACAAAGGTCATATAGATGGAACACAGAGCCATACAGCCAAAGGGCAAAACCTGTACCTATCACCAAATCACACATCAAACATTCGGTCGTTGTAATTCGGGATAAATAGAGGTAGCGTACAAACCTTCATAATTTTTCTCCGCGAGTAAGACCCGTGTTTTGTATATACTATGTGTACGAGTCGCGAAAGTCTAAAAACGGCTATTCCAAAACTGAATGCAAATCCAGCCAATAATGAACACCACACGAAAACAATCAACGTGAACTCAGTTAAGGCTCGATTAGACAAGGATATGACAGTTAAACAGTCGATTAGGATTGCTGACGGATAGCTTGTCAATCATTAGTCTATAGTCTAGCTGATTCCTTAAGAGGTTCTCGTAATGAGGAGCATACAGAGCGTACTTCCGAGGCTTTTATAAGGTGAAGACCAGATGGCTACTACGCCATAAATGAATCTGCCTTCCACGCCGGAGGTCGTGGATTTGATTCCAGCGTAAGTCAAACTTTTGTGTGCACGAACATGGGTGAATATAAGCACGTTGATAAGTTGTTTAATACCCATAATACAAGCTCTGCTTAGCTTGGGATTGTGTGAATGTGTGAGGAATATTACCTTCATATGATTGAGGAATATTATACTTTGGGTGAATAAAGAATACTTTAGAACAAATGTATTTCGTATGCAGGTACTGTCGCAGTTCTTAGGTGTTCCACATCGCTAAATTGCAGAAAGAACTGTTGCCATCGCTCTTGCAATGCCTTTTTTGGAGGCTGGATATCATCAAATGACTCTACAATGGGTGGACAACTGTGTGTTTCGGAGCTCTTTGTGTTCTGGAGCCACGATACTTGTTTCAAACAATACCATAGCCCCAGAAGGCTCCAATGGCTATGTCAATCTCTTTGAGGCGCTCGTCAACACGAACGTGCTTCAGCGGCTTTTGCTGCGCCGCCGTCGGGTACCTATGAACATTTCAAGAGAATGAAAACACGGTAGGTTTGTATTGAGTCCTAATCAACTGTCCCATTAAAAGATTCTATATTGAACGATAGGTTTGACGAAGCGCCGAACAAGCCGGCATTCGATAGGATTTACCTCCACTTCCAAATTTGGTCATCCAAGAAGCAAACAAGTCCCAAAAATTTCAAGTGCAACTTCTCCGAATTACGCGCTAGGTGGCGCAGAAGATGAGTATGCGCACCTCGTTAGCGATGCATATCTGTCTTTACAAATAGTTGTATATGTGTGTGTGTGTGTGTGTGTGTGTGTGTGCTTACTATCGGTCTGGTACTGACAGAGTTGGTAAAGTTCGATATTACTAAATATTGTGATAATGGGAACAGATTTTGACCAGAGTCGGTACAGCTTCAGTTGGCATCTAGCCGGAGGATTCTGAGCTGCTGGGGTTTGTATCCTCTGATCCATAGTGGTGGGCAAAGGGAGACAAATCGGAGAGCCTATATTAGGCCATCACACGTCAGACTAAAAACTCGATAAGAAGGAATAAAAACTGGATATCGACATTAGAGGCAGACAATAGGTAAATCTTCGAAATGGAGTCGACAACATCGAAGGGGCCCCGTAGGGCCGTGGCCTGCTGGGACTGCGGGTTGTTGGCAAGAGTTACCAAGACCCTGGCACACAAAGACCTGTATAATGAACATAATGGATAGTCTGATAGTCCCTCCAGTTGCACCCTTAGCGGGAGGGGTCATTTTTGATGATTTCCGAAGAAAAAAAATGTTCCTAATTGTAATAATATACCAATGTATAAATAATAAAATGACGGTTAATACCACCACTAGACTAAAATTTTAAATTCACGATGTATATCTAACTTTTTCCTTCTCTTTAGATGTGTGTGTGACCCCTAATATACACGGAACACGTCGTCATGTCGCTGTGTGAAGGACTATTAGAAATAGTTTAGAGACTCAAGACCCGTTTGATAGGAATGTTTACTGTGGTACTTAAATGATTGTCGCTGGAATATAAATTAACGATAATATTAACACGATCGAATGGTTTTATTGTATCTGTTGGGATTTTAGTTATTAATTTCAAATTTGTACCTATCTATAGATCTACACATATTTATAAATAAAATTGGCGTCTGTTTGTGATATTGAAATAACCACTTTTTTTACTACAGGCATATACTTAAATATTTATACTGTAGGTACATAGACCAACTTTTCTTCCAATTGTTGTCTGCCTGTCTGTGTGTTTTTCGGGTAAATCTCTGAAATGGCTGAACCTATTTTGACGAGACTTCTATTGTAACAAGATTTAAATTTTATCTAGATACCTATTTCTTCACCCCGTGCGGGAGAAGTTTCACTCCCTTTGACGTGGGTCAAACCGCGAGGTACGGCTAGTCTTTCTCTTAATTTAGAAGAACATCTGAACCCAGTAAAATTAGCAAATTAATCAACCTAAAGGACACAGTATAATTAGGTATAGGTACCTTATAGAATGTAGATTAGATAGAATGTAGATTGTCTTAAGTTAATAAAGACTTTAACATTTTTATGTCTGCCAGGGTTCTCGGTTGTTCGCAAGAGTTACCGCGGCCCGGGCCCACAAAGTCAGGAAGCATAGTTATAGAGATATATGTGAAAAAATGATTTTTGAAACTTTTAAATTTGTGTATCTTGCAACGGAGACGTGAGATCATTATGAGACTTTCGTTGGTACTTTTAGTACGTCAAGTCTTCAGGGCCGAAGCACATAACAGCGCAGCGGCACCGCGTCGCTTAAATCGGCAGTCTGCGGTGCGTCGCGAAAAACAGCGTTGATATAAACAAATCGATATCAAGATCAGTAAGTAATTTTAATTTTAAGACTGCGTGTCTTACGCGTGTCCTTAAGCGTGTTATTTGCAAGAGTGTAGATATAAACAGAATTATTTTCAACAAGTCATAACGCTGGAATTAGAGCTGCGCTGCGGTACCGCACCGCTGATATCGGCGGTAACGCAAGCTACCGATTTCGCGCAACGCGGTTATGTGTTTCGGCCCTGAAGACTTGACGTACTACGTCAAGATAAATGTGTAGCTTAGTACCTCTCATTCCGACGTTTTACGCTAATTTTACTGATGTCATCTAGAAATTTCCCATTTGATAACAAAAGTATATATTCACTAACTTCTACACAAAGCATATTTAAATCATGTACATAATTATTGTTAACATACTTGGACCTCAAGTGCGGTGCGGTGAAGCATAGAGAATGGTTATCCGTTCAGCGGCAACCACATGTCTGGCATATGGCGCAAAGACGTTGCCCGCCACTGCCACGTAGCTGGCAAATTATAGGCTTTTATAACAACAATGGCAATTGTCTTCGGTACTAATGGTTTAATATATGACTGTAAACCATTGTTTAGAAGAAAAAGTTGTACGTGGTTTAAGCGACGGTTTACATTTTTTTTTTTGCTCGTGTATCGTTGATGTGTAGCTCAACCGCTGATAGAATAAAATGCTTTATGCCATACCTATTGATAAATAGGTATGGCATAAAGCATTTTTATCAATAGGTATGGCATAAAGCATTAAGCATTCTATTAAGCATCTTATATTAAAGCTGATATATATCTGATTATAAGACTAAGAACTCACTATTCAAGCCTCCTCGCTATTTAAGCGAGGTTCTATACTTTTTTCATTAAATCAATCAACGAGTGAAAACATTACATCCATTATCAGAAAATAAGCGTTTTCTCAAGGATAAACTTCCCGAGATTGTTCAATTTGTTCCTCAGTTGGTATGGGTTATTCTTAACTATAAAGCTATATTGCCTACTGAAAAGTCTCATTAACATCTGTTCTGTAGTTTTTGTGTAAATGCCAACCAATCCATCCTACTTCTACACTTTTTAATACATAGGTATAAGGTGTGACATGAATTTTAAACGCACCTATGCATTATCGTCCATCGTGAAAATTAGTTTAAGAGACACCTACATAAATGGCAGGTAACATAAAACTATCAGTTTCTTGTCTATTAAAATCGGTGGCGAAGATCATCAATCATAGGTTTGCGGTGGTCCACCTCTGTGCCATCAATCTTATCAGCCATATGCTTGGATAATCATATGCCTTACGAGTATGAGGTATATAAGAAAACGAATAAAAAATATTGTTAAGAGCGTTCCATAAGGATGTAGTTTCTGCTCCTTCAAATACAATCTTAAAGGGAGGATGGCGACAATCCGCACAATTTGTAATGAGTCTGATTATATCTGGCGTCGTAATCAAAAGCAAGGTCATCTACATATGTATGATGTAAGACAAATTCCGAGGACACCTCTATGTAGCAAGGGATTTAAAGACTTTATTAAAAATAATGATAATGGCGTCCAGACAGACCAATTGCCGGCCATGGAGCGGCTGTTCTCTCTAAGGAGATCAGTCAGCTGCGCGGGATATAATATAGTGCACATGCATTTGCGCAGACACAGGTACACTCTCTATTCCTTCACTCTCATAGTCCGACGAAACGGCAATCTGACACGACCGGAGAGAGATCAGGCGCAGGAACGACATTTAGGTGCTTTCCGGTGCGCGGTTGTATCAATGACCAATTTCCAAACTTCGGTTTGCTTCATAAAAATCTTTTAAAATAACAAAGCGATTTCAGCCCGACGCGACACATAAGTACAACGAACCTACTTACTATGTATATTCAGTTGTTTGATATAAAAGATGATCGCAAAATAATGCAGTGCATCGCGAGCAAGTGACGTTTCAATGAGACAGCAAAGATGGATGGAGACTTTCTCATCGTCTTGAACGAAATCCTTTGCCGACTTTATTTAATGAGGAATGAGGTCCATTTTAAAGATGAATGAATGTGGATTTCTGCTCGAATGTAAAGATCTATCCGCTCCATACTTCATTACTCATAATTATAAATAGGCAACTTTCCATGGAGATAGTGCACCCGGCTACTTTTTATCCGGGTGTCCCATCGGACTATGAGAGTGAGGGAATAGAGAGTGCACCTGTGTCTGGGCGAATGCTTGTGCACTATAATATTTCCCGCGCAGCTGGCTGATCTCCATAAAAGAGAACGGCCTCCCTAGCCGACAATCGGCCTGGATGCCATCATCATCATCATCCGGTGTGAGATGCATAGTCGTCGCCAGCACATCAAGCTACTGTCAAATTTCCCAATCCACGTTGAACCATATGCTTGAGCAATAAAGTTGAAAATCTGTTAAAGAGATTCAATGTGCTGGCGTCTGTACTTACCTCAAGAATCAGAAAATATCGCGGGCAAAGTCTAATATAGTATTATAATCCGTCAAAGACAACCAGAGATTTCATAACTGCATGACAATTGAATGAGGTCGCTATAACAAATGGACCCTTTCTTCTATTCCAGCTCAAATCTGGGAACTTACCCTCTTTATTAAGCAGAAATATACTTTGTTGTACCAGTGAAAGACGACTTCAGGCCGCAGCGTGCGTGACGTTTCAATGGACAACAATGATAGATGGCTATCCCAGTCCGCGACACGCCATTGTCTTGTACATATCGCGAACGCGAACGGTCCAAAGCAGAAACGATAAGCGTTAAATATATACTTCAAAAATCTGTTTGATTGGTGAGAAAAGTCTCGATTGAGTCTTTTATCATGTTTATTTATTACTGGCTGCCTTTAATATTGCCCGCGACGGTCGTCCGCGCGGGCATTAGGTGTTTAAACATTCACCCCCCCCTCCCCGTACGTGATAGCGTGATAATACGTATTCTATATGTTGACCCGACCTCTTAGTTATATTCATGACAAATTTGAAGCAAATCCATGCAATACTTTTAGAGATTAGCCCGGCCATACATACAGACAAACAGACAAAAATTCTAAAAACTATGTTTTGACTTCAATATTGATTGCAGATCACGTTCCAATTTTTTTTTTTTTTAATATTCAATGTACAGTTATGACTTTTCTACGATTCTATTATACATATGTATAGATAAATTAAGGTCTACAAGCAGCTTCTGAGTAATGAGTATAGTAGCTTATGTATATTTTTTGTGTCTTAGACTTGGTCAGTCGCCAATCATGTTTGGCGAATCTTCTTCTTTATCATTATCGTATTCAAAAATATCAAAACGATAAATGTAAGTAACATTATTTTAAAATGCTTAACCTGCTTAAAGAATTAAATTTTGATCTAAGTAGTCGCCTATCGACCAACATACTCAATTCCTTTTCTCCCTATTAACTGATGTTTGTAGTTGTTCTTTATATCAAAACAAGATTCAGATTTACTAACGACAGTACTACTACTGAAAACTCTCAATGTCTTTAGAATGTAAAGTAAGTAATTGCATTTGAAATTAATGTCTTTAGAGTTTTTGCAATATCATGTATTCGCCCGTAAAGTGTTTACGATTTACGACGAGATCAACGTTATGGGTGGCTCGTAAAAGGCCTCCGGAGAAAATGTATTTACTTCTGACGTCTTACGAGATTATAGGTTCGGTGGTCGCGTTTTTTTTTTTGTTAAGTAATATCTTTTTATTGATTAATGCGATAAATTCTGCTGTATCTTCTTATTAGTCTAAGTTTCGCGTAAATTTTTTATCATTGTCTATTATTTTCTAGTCACATGCGGATGTAATCATACGTTCTTTATATATCGATGTACAGACCCACATCAAGCTACTCGAAAATCCAATCGATTTTGAACCATACTTACATATACGCTTCAGCGATGAAGTTGAAAATCTATTATGGAAATTTGACAGATTGTAGTGGCTTGATGTACTGGCGTCTGTACTTACTCTTAATCTTTTTCTGCCTTTTAGCATTTGTTCGTTATCATTAACCTGCACTGGATTAAACTTCCTAGAATTCATTTTTATACATTTCGTAGTCTAGTGATAGAAAATTCTTTGACAAGATATTTCTTTTTCTGTAATTTAGTCTCTTAAATTACGCCGTTTTACTCCACCTACAACTTACTGTAAAATCATCAAAGAAAATATCGAAACTTGCTTTTTATTGTAGTTAACTGTATTGTAGTTAAGCATTACAATTGTATTACCACAAAATAACACTCTTAAAAGACTATAAACCACAATCGGCCGCGTTCTCTCACTAGACCACACAGCTATTACAGTAATAACTCTTGTACAATGGCGCTAGCCGTGCGCGCGCGCCGGTAAAAGCGACGCGCTACATCAGCGCGGCCCGTCTGATCATCACTGTTGGTCATTATTTCGTTCTGGTTCTGATGCCGATGATTTGTCTGACAGATATAAGGTTTGAGAAATAATGATGCTGTTCTGAAGATTTGAAATGTTTATTGTTCCAGATCTATAAATTATTAATGTTTTTTTTTTCCGGTGAGGAGATTAAAAAGCTTTCTACCCCAGAATAAGTACACCTATAGGGTTAGCTGTTGAGCATTCCAAGACAGCATATTGATAAGTTCATTCCATATCTTCATAAACGACATCTTGGAGTTCATAAAAATCACTTAAGCTCCTCAAAAGTGATGTCTAACCATTTTTTATTTAAACTTTATCAATTATCGTGATCAGCACACGTGATGTTGATCTTAGCACTTAAGTACTTAAATAAAATAAAACTAACGATAAGATAAGGTTCGATAAGATTTCGTTAATTTGCTACTAAGTATCAGTAACTAGGTACCTACGGATGCCATTCGGCGTCATAAATACTTAGTCAAAAATTTTTGCGGTTGTTAATTGATCTTTTTAGCTCATTCCTACAAAATACTCTAGACCAATCTCGACGCGAGTTCGACTTCTAAATCCATCTTCATTCCTTCTGGAGCCGTGTCTACTAGGGAGCTGCGATAATTCTCTCGAACATCGAGGCCTTGGTTCAAATCTAAAGTAGCCATTTCATTGTTCGCATGGTCTTTCCAGAACTTCTAAAGCTAATGCCCATATGTTTTCATCCCTGTCTTGATCGTGCAAAGTTATTGTTGAGTGACTGCAACAGGAACAGATTTGCCAGAATGCATCTTTACTATGATGCATTATCCTTTGTACTCATCACAAGTATCAGCTTATATGGCCTCTTCTTATAAATAAATCTACTCTTCTTATACCAACAGAACTAAGGTATTTTCAGTGCCGGGGCTGTGAATTGTTCGTAAGAGTTACGGTGGTGCTAGCACACAAAGACTTCCAAAAGGAACATACTGGGTTTTGGTCAGTAAGTGTCTGACACTCCCTCCAGCTGCACCTTCAGTGGGGGTCATTTGATGATTTACCAAAAGTAAATGTCTTTTCATACAATGCATTCTTAAGGTTGATTGGCGGTTGAACTCTTTTCCTTATTTGCTACCCACAATATTTTCCTTAATGGTTAACTGGTTAATCGCTATTGTGAATGATTCTAAATCGAAGGTTCTTAATACCATAAAATAGGTTTTTTGGTACATTGTCATAATTTTGTTTGTGACCCGAATTTTCCAGATTGGGAAACCTACTACAGACTTATTATCTACATTGTCAAAATACGCTTACTAAAACAATATGTAACTACATACTTATATTAGACTAGCTTCCGCCAGCGGTTTCACCCGCTTTCTGAGGGAAGTACTTTCCATACCCGGATAAAAAGTAGCCTATATGTTATTCTGATGTATAAGCTATATTGTGGTAAAGTTTTATTCAAATCCATTCAGTAGTTTTTACGTGAAAGAGTAACAAACATCCATACATCCATACATCCATACTTACAAACTTTCGCCTTTATAATAGTAGTAGGATAAGTTACCAGCTTCGGAATATTGATTGGTGATAGCAAAAAACCGGGTTTACCGAACTAACTATGAACAAACAGACTGCTACATCGAAGGAAGAAATTTGTAGTATGCAGGGGCTAGGGGTGCGTTCTCCCTCTCCCGCCGTCTATGTATCTTACAAAAGTCAGCCAACTATTATACTCACTACAACCAACTATTATACTAATTTACATTTTAAAATTACACAGTTTACAAAGACACTCCATAGAGAGATAAGGCATGAGGCCGAAACCGTGAAAAAGACGGAAAGAAAAGAACACGACCTCACGATAGAAGAGATTTCGTTCATCAAAATTACCTCACTCAACTCCAAGCCTTTACCCATCCAAAAATATCCAGTCAAAAATTACAAGCACTTACTAAAATAAGTTCGCGAGGCAATCCATCGGATCCCCGCTGAGTGGAACAGATAACAAGGGTGGATGCGGCGAGCAATGTTTTCAATTTCCGCACCACCCCCCCGGCCCGAGGGTAATTTTATTAAAAACGCCGCTCCGGCCTCTGAATATTTATCTCTTCATGCATGCTGATATGTGCGGGGGAGTTTTAAAGGGTTGTATTTTGTTTTATAACTTTGAAATAGTTTTAATGTTATGCGCTGATTTAGTTTTAGTTTAAGGCAGGCGTTAGTGTTTTGGTATAAAGATCCCGGTTTTGATGATTTCTACGTCACAATGCTTAAAGCAACTAGTCCTTTTAACAACAGGTTATATTTAGCATCTAAAAAAAAATCTAATCATTGCTTATGTGTCTACGTATTGTAGATTCACCATCAGCCATAAACCCAATTTAATCAAAGCGTAATCCTCTTTCCTCCTTGGTACCTTTCCAACTTGTCCCAAAATAACTGGCATTTACAATTATTGATTTCAAGTTCTAATCTATGAAGCTTAAACTGTCACTCATTAGAATGGCAAGCTAAAATTAAAAGCAGAAATCATTCCAAAGAATATACAATATACTACGTAAGAATCCGTTGAACTCACGATTGAGAGCTGAAGAATTGATGAAGTGGTCGAAAAAGGACAGAGGAAGGTAGGGGAAGTATTTTAATAAACTTACTGCCATACGCAATAAGTATAAAAACGCAGGTTCGTAGTAGATTTCCATATACATACAGCTTTTTAAATTTCAGAAGTCAATCATACGATTTAACAGATGTAGCAGCAGCAACGGGCTTCTTGTCAAGATTCAGATGAACTTTAAAGTCGACGAGGTTTGTTATTATGGCTTTCAACTTAAAATTCAATTCCATTATTTGAAAACTACTATTCTGCCGCTGGCGTAGTGTCTTCAAGACTCTCTGGTCATAACTGTCTTCCCTTTCGTATCTTTATTGTCAGTTAGATCGTGAATGAAAAACTGCAGATACTTATTACGAATTCAACATGTTTACTATCTGAACAAGGAAAACACAAAACACAACTAACTTAAATGAAAACGCGAATCCCTCCAAAAGCTGCTTATGTTGAGGATAAAAGTATGTAAATAACCCGTAATTTTTCTCGATCTTTGGAAAACCATTCTTATAAGGTTTTCTTATTACAAGGACTTTTATATTTACCAGTCTTTATACTAATAATGTTATTTTAAATAACTCGCTCTTTATTTCTATGAAAAGTTGTAATGAGTGTCTAATTACGACTAGCATAATTAAAAAAATACGAGTCATTTACAATGGCAGACAAAAAAAAATCATTAAAGTTCACAGGCAACCAATCACAGTTGCAATTTGATATAATACTTAACTAGCCCCGAAAGTATGCTAATTTATCAAAAACATCTCTCGAAAGAGCATAATTTCTTTGCAACCAATTCAGGGCCATTGTTTTAAAAGTTCCACATTTCTTAGTGTAATTATCAAACAACTCGTTCCTTTGTCAGACCTGAGCCACATGCGAAGCCGAAAGTTGGCAAATTTGCACAGAACGTGGCAAAAACATCGTCGGTTCCCGGAACACCTATTGTCGGGACGTCATTACAACGCGCAATTTTGTCAGATCTCACATCCCCTTTATGTAAGCCAGGGTTATTACAGATAACATTTGTACAATTAACATTAAGCTTTAAATTCTACGCCCTAAGGCACGTTTTAGCTTGAACGGCTTCGAAATGCAGGGATCAATGGGATACCCCAGTTATTTCGCTCCGGGTGTCTCAGCTCCAATTTCAACTACGACAGCGCTGTATCGCTTCTATTGTGCGATGTACTCTAAACGCCTCTAGCTCTGCAGCGCTTTCCGTGCTCTTCGATAACTTCAATAGAAAGGTGTTTGGGACTTTTCAGCTTCATTGTCACGCGTACTTTTTCCATTGCCTTAAAAATTGAAATCCCCAGTATTAGGTATTTACAATGGGACCTTTTGTTTTTTTTTGCTCGGTTTTTGTGGAAGCACATATTTTTTGTGGCCACCAGTTTGGTGAAGGATCATAAAGAATTTATTTATGACGGTAAAGGCGTGCCATTATGTTTTTGATTAGTCGGTCCTGGTAGATAATTACACATAATGAGATAATGTTTTTAGTCTTTGTTTCTTTATGTTATTGTTTCGTCGTTTTCTTGTAGGTGTTATGCAAATTGTTGTGGGCTATTATTGTAAATGGACATTTGTATCTATTGTGGTGCAGTCCATAGATAAAACTTCATATTTTAATCGATACTTATTTTTTAATAAAAATTGCACATTCAATGCAAAACAGTCATCAAACCACTAATTCCATTATCGAACACCTTGATATAAATTTTACGTTCGTTCAAAAACATTCGTTACGAATTTTGTAAGCGATTAACTTCGGTCGGCGCTCGAGCCACTCCGGGAAGGTTCGATAACGATCTCAACCTGCGCGTGGGCACATTTGATACTCAACGACTAATATTAGAGAAACTATAATAAGTATTAAATATTTGAGGATTTAAAGCTGCAGGTTTAAAAGTAGTTTGTATGGGGGTCTCATGCATAAAGGAAAGAAAAAACAACAATATTTATAATTTTATCATTGGATTACTGCCAACGGACCAACGGCCTAACGGCCTTACCTCTTCTACATAATAGATAAAGCTTAGCTTTATACGGAACAAATACATTAAATAGATCGAAACTCAAGAAACGGTTTCCTACAAGCTTGCAAGATAAATCTGAGTAGGTGAGCACACAGTGATTTTTTTCTCTTAGTAAGAGAAGCGCCGTCGTGCCCTAGTGGTGGCTGGCAAACTCTCTCATCCAGCTTTGATAGAAGTCATAAAATGGTGCGAGAAGGACGTGCGGGCAAAACGTTCATGCTAAAGAAGGAGGCGGCGAAGCGTCTGAGGGATAATAGATCTTTGCAATCCCAGCCATCGCGGAAGACGCCGGAGACGCGGCAAGTGGCGAGATGCTTATAATTGGCCACCGTAGGTACGGGTTGTCTGTCTAACGACGCGACGGAAGGCCCGAGTCCGTAGCAAATTGTTATTCCACGCGCGTCCAAGACATGCCAGCAAAATTGGAAGGGCCCATCAGGGCCAAAGCCTTCTTGGGCATCAGGATGTTCCAAAGAGTTATCGCAGCCCTGCTACACAAAGAGCTTACGTAGAAGCATGGGTGGTATTTGGTTAATAAAAGTCTGACCATTCCCTCCCAGTTCCTATCTACAAAAAAATCATATAAGGTACGATATATACTTATTACAAGTAAAGTACATATTTTCACGGACTCGATCGGATTCCAATCAGATTTAACCTTAACATATCATTATTTTTGAAAAGGCAATCGAAATTCAACTCGTTCCACAAATTATCACGAGCAATAAATTAAACAAGACGCGCATTGCAAAAAGAGAAAAACATGCAAGGCAGCTGCGCATTTTGCCCCAACCTCCAGCCACCTACTCGCTATAGGTAGATTGAAGACCCAACGAACAAACTACGCAGGTACCACCTATAGGCAGATACATACTTAAACATCTCGACCCATGATGTCACCCCCTTGAAAAATAACACAAAACTGACTCATGAACCCTAAATATTAGTTATTACGCAGTAAACGGATCCACGCACTTAAGCGAAAGCTTTAGCCAGCCGTGCAGATGCGCATTTTATGAAAGTGCGCGGAACTTATCTACGTCGTATCTAAAAGTACTACCTACGAAGCGGTGAACGAACGCAATTTCTGCACCCTTGCTGTAGAAATGTATGGGTACTTGCATAATACGTATTCGAAATTTGGTCACCAATGCACCACACGCCATGCGCTGTAATCTTCAGACTCCATTACAAGATTCAGCTACCAAAACATGAGAAGCGCCATTATCACCTCTGTTGGAGTTTGCCTTGAAATAGGGCCGGTAAGCGTTACTGCCTCTCTTTCTTCTATCTTAGGGTTGAACTACATCTGGCAGCACGGAATCGCATTTGTTCCGTCTGTGCTACCATGTGCTGCAGTATGCTGCCGTATGCGAACGCGCGCTGTCGAATTCCGCAGACAAAAAAGGCGATCGCACGCGTAGCAAGTCATAGGCGATAGCAAGTGATCGGCGATGAAAGGATGCGTTAGCATGCTATCGCGCGCTTTAGCGTTCCGAAGTCTCCCTGCCGACCATTGCATTTTGTCCGTGAAGCCGATCGCCTCGAGGATTCCGCCGCGTGCTATCGCATTATGCTTTCTGTCTCGGTCTAGCAAATAGCAGTTCTAAGCGACAGAAAGAGAAAGGGCGACGGAAAAAGGCGATTCCGTGCTGCCAGATGTAGTTCAACCCTTATTCAGAAGTCCACCTTTGGTGGTACGGATCATGTAAATATCCGATCAGGGGAATCACACACGTAACCGCGGATCGCCGTGTTGAGAAGGTTTGGCTTAATTCGCTGTTCAGAAGTTTGTAGTTCGGGAATTGAGGCCTTTACGCATGCAGCACTGCTTCAGCGCTACCACCCGCCACGTGGTGTTGTGTAATAACCATAAGTTATGTATTAAATTCGTGCTTTTATAATTCAATAGGTATCTCCAGTCTCTCGGCCCCTTAATGCTCACTAGCGTGTGTATCCGTAATAATTACCTACTTATAATATTTTTTATATTTTTAAATGCTTTTTTTTATATTAATATTTAAAAATGTATAAAATATGTTTGAAGAATAAATAAATGAGATAACTTATAATAAAATCCATAGTTAAAAAAAAAACAAAAAAATCTGTCGATCAACGTTGTTTTGCCAACATGCGTCATGAATGATCTCATCGTTTAAAAACGCAACACTCAAATTTTTCATTTATTATCAAGCATTATTTAATACCTATCTGGTTTTTTGTCTCGTCTTAACCAACATTCTGGGATTTGCATGTATTCATTGATTCATTGAATCGACGCGACACTGAGCAGTTGTAATGTACTAGATATTACGGACGACGCCACACAGCGCGACGGCTACCGTCGCGTCGAGCGGGACGGCTCTGTGTGGCGTCGTCCGTAATATCTAGTACATTACAACTGCTCAGTGTCGCGTCGATTCAATCCCGTCCCGTCCCGCCACGCCGCGCCCGCTGTGTGCAGAGACCTTAAGTTAGCTGTTGTTAGACCAACAAAACAATATCGCACAACTGCACAATTTAAGCCCAGCCATACACGGACTGAGTGGCGTACAGTACGGACGCGGACCACTCGAGCTGCGGTTGTGGTTGATTTTCTACCACAGTTGAGCGCAACATTTTCTTCTGGACGAAGGAGGTCGGAGAGCTGTCCACTGCTCTAACGCCGTCAACGGCTCGAGTAGACAGTGTATGCCTCGCGACCGCTCGAGCAGATTTCGGCTCGACGCTGTTGCGAGGCCGCGACTGCTGGAGCAGTCTTGTGTACGGCAGCGAATAAATGACTACCTACAGTTCACCGCGCGGTCGCGGCTTTAAGCAGTCGGTCTCAACTGCTTGTAGCACTGCGTGTACGGCCTCCCAAAGGTCCTACGAATAAACGCTCTCAAAATATTACTGTTATGATCGTCTGCTATCGAAAATGTAGGTACTCCGATGTCTTAGAAAGATAGCAACTTGAATGCTGACGAATACCTACGTGGTTCAGGTGCTAAAGTCAGTAGGTTCAATTTGGCTATTTCCATTGAAGAGAGCATCAAAACGAGTCTGTTCTATCAACGTTGGTCAATTTCCTCTGTACTACCTAAAGTATGGTCCACCGGCCTATCATCGCGATTCACAACGAGAAACCACGAAACCACAACAGATAGCCAAGTGAACATGCGCGCGCAGATATAAACATATCACGGAACGGTGATGCCACATCCATGATGTTGATCAATGGTTAGGTATGCCTAGAGATCCTAAAAAAATGATGGTAGTCAGAAGGATAGTCCCTTGTATAGGATCCTCCTGCAGTTGTGCGTTTTCCCTGGGGCGGTGCAGCGTATTACCTGAACACGGCTTAAAGGTGCTGGCTTTGAAGCTCGCCACCTTTTAGTATCCACAAAATTCATAACTTTGCTGCCTGCCGCTGCAAATTAGGTTCGATAGCACGCGTCCTTGAATGTAAGATAGGATATTTATCGAGGAAGGCTATAAGGCTACATTTTATCCAGGTGCGCGGAGTAGGTATATATCCCTAGTTGTCTATAAGTAGAGAACTTGTACCTATTTGTCTATCTATCATCGAATTGGCAATAGCTACTAGTAAGTCGTATTTTCGCCGATGATACACCGAAGTAACACGCTGGCTTGGAGCCATTAAACACTGATTCATGATAAACACTTCTTTAATGTATTCGCATTGTGACATGCATGACATCATCACCGTATCTTGTACACTACCTACCGACCGAACGGTCGTCTCGAAACTTCTAGAAAGAATGCAGGTTGCTTAGACTGGAAATCGGCATTATATTTGCTGCTAGTTGTTGGTTATTCTAGATAAATCATTCTGATTTAATCAGACAAAAGATAACATGTAGGTAGTTTGCTTAAGATCACCTTCACACTAGCGTTTGTTAAGCATAGGCGTTCGATAATCGTTTGCACATCGCTGACGCAGAAGCCGAGATTACGCGGCACTGTGCTCTGCAATAACGCGGCGTATGCGTCGCGCACTTGTGACGCAAATTCAGCTTCTTCATTTATCCTTGCACTGACACTGCGGCAATGCGACGCCTGCGCTGCTTAAGTACTCGCGGAGACTGCGCAGCGCACGCGTTCATCAGAAGACTACGCTGGATAAACGCTAGTGAGAGAACACTCTTATGTAGGTTTCTGACACAAAAAAATGGTCTTCATCTAGCTAACTTTATGTTAATTATTGCTTTATAGAACCGATGTAGAGTCATTACCTCAAGTCAAAACATTGATATCATATCTTCAGTAAGCTTCTATCCTTAGTTCAATAATAGAATCAGAAAAGTTGACAGCTCTATCAGTTCTATGAACAACATAGTCCATTCAATCCGCGGTTCATACATCAAACGTGACAGTTTTAAAAATAAAACCGCGCTATCTAGTCGACGTGTCGACGACGCAAGCTGTATCTATTTATCGCGCCATATCTCTCCCTACAACAATACAGACAAAATAAATAAATGTGTTCGAGCCCGGATCCGGCGACCCTTCTCCGCGCACGTAATCCATTCCAAAATGTCCGTTTATTTTTCTATGTGAGGCGCTCTCAGTAAAAAACAACGCATGAATCGACCGAGCAACCCGTGCGAGAGGGACGCAGACACTCGCCGGCCGAGCAGCAGCGGGCGGGGCACCGCGTAGCGCTCTCCTATTGGCTCGCTACACGCAGCGCCCGCCGCCTGTGTTCCACAGCCAATCATAACTCATCTTGTTTCTCACGTCCCGCGCCCCGCGAGGCCCAAAATACCGACCTTTCACGAATGCCAACCCGATTCGATACGACCGAAAATGCCTTAGTTACTTCACGCGCGCATTGTTGGCTGGTCGCTTTCGCTCGTTTCCAGCGAAAATACTACAAAACTGTTATCGTCAGCCCGAAACTTTTTACCAGTCTTTACGCGAAATGTGCTCCTCATCAACTTGGTGACATCCACTAGCTAATTGTCTCAGGTAATAAATATAATTATATGTACAGCTAAGCCCTCACCTGCTAAGATGAGGGTGGTGAAGTTAGATTTTTGATATCTATTAAGATTCGCGAGATAAACGAGTATTTTTGTGCCGGATGATCGAACGTAAAAGCGATGTCCTCGTAATCAACGTAGGCCGTTCGGAGCGGCAACGTCGCGCGTAAATAATAGGGTAGGCGCTCGGTCTTTCTCTCGCAGCTGGCGCACAGCGGCAACGTCGCGCTGCCGGCGTTATTGTGCCTCCACCGCGCTCCCGTGCCGCGCTCAGCCACGCCGCGCCGCCACCGACTCGAGCGAGACGCATTCACTACGCTCTGCCAACGCAATATACCTACAGTATCGACACGACAACGCGCTCAATCATAATATTAATTCACATTTGCTATTAGATAGGTACTAGTTTAGGGTTACTTTTAGACTTGTTGTTCTATTCAACTATTGATTATTGCTTATATACCAAAGTATGTATCACCTTATATACTTTTTTATGTAGTAAATAGATATGTACTAATTCATACCTAAAGAGCAAAAACTTAAATTATAATGGATTCGAGACTATAGTGCCAAAAGTTACAATAATTAACTGATCGATACTAAGTATAAGCACTGAAAACACAAAAATGATGAAAATAAAACTTGTTTACAGAATATCGAGCGAGTGTTGGTGAACTCGTGGCGCGCTCTGTCGGCGAGGAGCGCAGTGCGGCGGGCGGGACGCGCGGGGCAGGGGCTTCCTCCCCCTACTTCAGTTTCGGCTGTGACGTTGTGTAGTGAGGACGCGTTGCTGCGCGCCACGAAAAAGGATCGTTCGCGCGGCAACTTTGAACAGTGACAGTGTGGAGGAGTGTACCGTGACAGAGAATGTGTATCGGATTGCAGTGCGCTACCAAACGGATGCAGTGATTTGGATCACAATACTTGGATTGCAGTGATTTTGGATTTGGATTTTGTATATTTTCAACAATCAAACTGGGGATGCATAAGATGGAGCTCGGCGACAGCGTGTACGCCGCTGAGCGTATCATGAAGAGGAGAATTAGAAAGGTGAGCTTTATTTCTTTACAAAACATTGCCGTAACTGATTCTAACCTTGCGAAACTTGCATGCGAGATCACATATCGGTGGCGGGTTCGATTCGTGGCTTTATTTGTAAACTGCATGTTTCGCAACATGCGAACGCTTGATTGTTTTTGCTTGCACCGAATTTCAAAACATGCTTTTAATAATGCTTTATATAAAATGCATCGCTGCGCATGATCGTAGTTTACATTTTGTTTATTAATCCCAGTATTGTGATGTGACGGCAGCTGTTCAGAAATTATCGCAAGGGTTTTTGTGTTCCTTTTCACGGGTGTTTTTCAATTCTTATTATTATCAGGAGTCCCCTTACATAGACTGTATAAAGACTGGGGGCCGCAGTGAGAAACTGAATACTTCTTTATAATCGGTGCCCTTCTAGAGATTACATTAAGTTTTTGACAGTAAACAAGTTTGGATGATCCGCGTGAGGGGTAACCTCGCTTATAGTGTCTTCTTTGAAGTCTATCCCGTTACTACCCTGATTCCGATATTGATAACAATAAATTTAGTTTTTGGGTTTGGTTTTTTTATTGCCTGTTTCTAACTGCATGTTGTGTTGTGGGGTCACTGGGGGTTCATTCAGTCTTCAAGTCAGAGTGTAAATTTTGAAACAAGACGTAGGTTCGTGAGGCGTGTTATCATCTATCGTGACAGTCATCGCTAAAACAATTGGCACGATCACTCACTATGTATTAAAAACATCGCTATAGAATATTATCGAAATGACTTGAATGAATCCCACTATTGTCCGTAAGTGCAGCAGAAAAATGGCCGGTGAAGGTAAGTCTGCTCAGGCCGAGGAGCTGTCGATAAGGTAAGTGCAGTCAGTCACGTGGAAACATTTGCTATTACTAGGCCGATCAGATAAAATAAACAGTGTTACGAAACGATGTTGATACAGGACATAGTCCGATCATTACTCACTTCTGACGTCCATTGTCAAATAGGTACAGAGCTTTTAAGAACATGTTATCGACTTGTCTATGTGTTTTTGCGTTCTGTCTATTCAGATGTTTATTCCGAGATAGGCGTATTTTCCCGAAATTTTATTCAAGATATTTTTGCAAACGATTGCTAATATTAAAGACCAGCTAAGTGTTTTGCTTTTGAGCCTCATCCTTGGTTTTTAATAAAACTATAACTGCTTGTGTTGAACGAATATTTATTATAAGATTGCCATAAATCAGAATAGCCAATTACATGGACCTATCTTATAAAATATTATTCCTCGGAATTCTGTCATTTAATATCTCCTTATTTTGTCAGGAAAGTTCATCTCCAAACTATTTTGGGGATTCTCGCTGAAATTTTCAGAAAAAACTTAAATGGTTTAATTGTAAAGTAAATGAAAAGGAAGTACTAAAACTTGAGACGAATATAAATAGCAAATGTTTCCAATCGTAACAGTTATAACATAACGGTGCCATGCGTACACTAAGACCAATGTAATAAATGCATTGATTCTAACTTTGATCCCACATAGCATGACAGGGCTATGCAAAGGACCCCTTATCGACTGTGACTCGAAAACAAAAAACAATTTCTTTTTTTAATCCTTTTTATTAAAAAAGAACTGTTTTTTTTTCTTAAATTTTTCCTAGGCTTCGTTTATTGTCATAAAAAAAAGAAGCAAAATTATGGAAGTCAAACCAAAACATTCGCAGTAATTTGTCAGTAAGATATTTTGGTCCTAATGTACGAATGGTACCTTCCTATAATTTTCGAAACGATCGTCATTATCTTATTAATCGTTTTTAGCTATTTACGGTAGCAGGAACTTTCAATCTGCTTTCAGCAGACTACGTGGCAACTTCCCTATATTTGATCCCATTTTAAATTAGGAAATAATATGAAGAGATATGCCTAGAAATCATATCTAACATATTTGTTATTTCCTACATCTTACCGTAAACTATGACGTGGGTAACTTTATTTGTTTTAAAGACTTCATAATCGTTCCTCCTCACAAAACACATTTCCTATGACGTTAGTGGAAGCGTGGGTAGGCGAAACACCCACTTCAATTAATATCATGAAACGCAAAGGAGTGCCAAGTTCTGCTCTACTTGTACAGCCAGCGTATAGTTTCCAATATATCCATCAATAGCAGTTACAAGTAACACTTTAATCACACTTTCAGTGAGAAAATATAAAACACCGAAAATTTTACTTCAGTTTTGATGAATGATGATGAGTGGATGAATTCCTTGTAGGAAATTGAGAAAATTTCTGATGTTAGCTGCAATCCATTCCCTTTATTTAAAAGGTTCCATTTGTGCAACTGACTCTTTCGTAAAATCTGAATGATCTACCAACAGCAACATTCTTTTATATCGTTATTCGCGCATTCAAATATTGTGTTGTCGGGATAAAACATTCACAAACCTTTTCCTTATCCACTCTAGAGATTTCTACGATACTCTAAATATAGAAATGGTCCTAAACTTCAAGACTTACATATTGTCAAGTTAACCATAAAAATCCTATAATGATCTAGATCTGATTATAACAAAGTAATTGCTCCTTAGATCAACCCACTTTTGGATCGATTGTATTTTGACATGAGTACATTTAATTCTTATGCATTTGTTTGTCCCATGCAAAATGTTTACTTTAAATAAGCACTATTTATCAAGCATCCTCTTAATATGTTGTTATCCTAATCTGTTTTCATACTTCTTAGATCTTATGTGTTTTCCCACTACATTGTGTATCCACCAACGTTGAGCTATAAGTCCCAGATGGGCGCATTTTAATGCGTAACAATTCTAAAGATCCTGTGGCTACGAATCAAAACCTATTAAAATATCTCTCGCAGTAGGAATTTTTGATATCCTCAACTAAGTTATTTTGGCTCCTGTTAACGTCGTTAGCGCATCTCCTAAAATAGGATGACTGCCATAATATTCTTCTCTAATATTGGTAAAGTGCAGTATAAGCTAAGCGAGTTTGATTGCATAATTTACAGTTTATTTTAAGTACAGAACGTTATGATAAATCACGATTCATTAGATTACAAGAAGCACAAGTCAATTAGTAAGTCACGACCACAATTTCTCTATTATGATAGGTTTTACGCCGCCAAAAGTTTCCAACGCCCGCTTGCTAGCGCTCGTGTCAATTTTAGGAAACTACTTAATATCAAAACAAATTGTAAGTCATGCAAAAATCCGCTCTACCGACAACGAAATAAGGCCCAAAATCGTCAACGCCTTACTCAACTTGTTATCTGCCAGCGTGGTCTAATATAAACGAGAGATCTTGACATAAAGGAATATGTGTTTTATAGCTCCAACATAAAGCGTAAATTCGTTTAACTACCAGGCGTCAACATAGAAACTCCTACAGAGCTCTGTCGCCCTGGTATCTCGGAGCAAACGCGCCAGTATTCGGCTTCGACCGAACAGCCATCGAGTTGCGCATGCTCCCCGCCGCTTTGTCCGGCCAATCAGCGTCGAGCAATATTCCGGCCGGCAAAATATCGTAGTGTGTTTGCAGCGATACAAATTAAACTTTGTTTTTTGCTTACACAGTACTTTTTTACCGTTTATTTTGTTAAAGTGTATTTATTCTTGACGTTTCAGCTAAATTAATGTTGTAGTTATTAGGTTTTCAATACGCCACCATTCTACTAACTGTGGATTACTCTGCACTCTGTTAGCCAAGTGTCATACGATATAGTTCCAAGGCTATTTGTTAGATGGCGCTATACTAAATTTCAAGAAATTGTAGAATTTACTGAAAGTTCTTCGTAGACACATTATTTCGTCAGATTATCAGTACGTAAAGCGTAACTAGCAAATCGCCGGTTTCTCAGTACTTTTTTCAACGACTTCTTTTTCAGCCCGCGTATCAAAGCACTGAAAAACTGAATTATTGTAACTTTTTGTTACTTTGAAAGTAGGTTTGTAATAGAATTCTACTTTATTTTTCGTATGAAAATATTAATATTATCGTATCATTATACTCAATTTATCAATTGGTGCACGAGAATATCCAATTTTGTAACGGCCTTTTCCCAAAATTTATATAAAAAATTCTGACAAGACGCAAAAAAATAAGCCGTTATAGGGTCATGGTGGTGTGGTGCCGATAATAATTCGAAACTCGTCCGTAGTGTGCGCTCGGAAGTGACACAAAGCGACCAAATTTTCTATAAATAATCGCTTCACAATGCTTCACCGTAATTTTATCCATCCCTGTATTGGAATGGGATAAAAAACTGCCAAGGGAACAGGGCGATCTGTGGAGTGGTTCCATAAGAGGCTAATTTTATTTTTTTATCAGAGTATTATATTTACTTTAGTATTAATTATGGATCATCAGACTCAATGCAAATTCACCAATACAGTTGCTTGTCTAGCTCAAGATTAGAGTAAAAATAAGAAATAACATGATTCGATTTTCATTTTGGTGCTTCAATCAATAGTCACGGGTTTTCTCATTTCCTATAGATTTTAGATTAGCCAAATAAAAATTAAACTAATTAAAAGCATATCAGTGTCTGTGGAACATTGCTTATTTAATTACAAAAACAAATAAGAGGTAATGTAAAGACGTAACTAACTTACTTAGTGATAAATCAAGTACTTAAGTCTTTCGTAATAAATATTAAGTAAATACGCCTGTTATAGCAATTTTTTTTTTGAAGGAGATGTTGACTTTCCAACAAATCAAATAACCAATATCATGATGCAATATGCAAATTAATAACATTTTTGAAGTTACAAAGACACTCGATGGATCTCTTTGTCATGCATCGTTCAACATAACTTGGGTCTTATATACTTAATACGTAGGCACAAGTCACCCCTCGAAACATAAAAAAATCCTATGTGAACGGTCCCCTATATTTAGAAAGCATACTTAATCGCATGCACGTTCGCTCCGAATATTAAAGTACGGGGAAGCGTCATATGGGGGACCCCACACAATTAAAGCTGAGTCTGCATTGTCTCATGCACGCTTGCATTCCTATACACTACAACCGAATGCCCCCGTTGAGAACTAACGATCAGGTGATAATCAATGCTGTCGATTAAAACTTGCTTCCATCTAGTCGTCTTACAAAGCCACTCTAATCGATTTTATTCCGAATGTCTGTTTGAAACTCGACTCTTATCATTGACACCGATCTCAGTTTTTTTAATACGTCCGTACCATTTTTGAAAGCAGTGAACGGCGGCATCGAGCTGAATATAGACACCGTTACAGGATTGAGGAGGCACATAAAAACGTAGAGACAAGTTGGCGCTTGGCGGTCCGCTGGCGTCATTATAATAATGCGCCTGTTGGCTCGCCGCCGGTCGTTATGCCCCACGCATTATTATGTAAATGTAAAACGAAAAGGAAAGGACGGTGGTTTTTTTGTATACCTTTATCTGATTCAGATAAGGATGTTAATTAGTGAAGGATATAGCGGGTCGGCGCCGCAGGTGAGATGTTCCCACGTGATGCCACGTTTCTAGCCATTGTTCGACAGTGAAATCGCGTTCGTTAAAATATCACTACGCTGCACGCTAACACGCCTATGATTATTTCGCACTCTTTATGACTATACCAAATAATGGGACGTAAAGCATGTCACTTGTCGTGCAAACGCGGCACGTCTCAAATTACAACAATATTTGCACATTGTTTAATACGTTCAATAACAATGGAATGTAATCAGTTACGGCGCTGTTATGAAGGGTAGACGAGGGTCAGGCTATCACAGAATATTTGTTGTCTCCCCACAGCGCCCTAACGCCAAAACCACCCGCTCGTCATCATTGTTTTTTTCTTATCTGTCGTGGAACCCTTATCTGAACCCATCCGTGGGGTGTGATCTCACTTAATTGAGTTATTACTGACGTATTTATTACGGGATTATAACGAATTTCTCTTTCATTTACCCTTTTTTTTGTTATTATTTGTCTGAGGATTCTGTCTAAAATGTTCTTGATACGCCAACTCATTTAATCATTGGAATAAGAATTTTCAAATTTTCTTCTCATTCACCCAATTTACCGTAAGAGAGATGTCGAGTTTAATGAATCGAGCGCCCACTAGCCAAATCTCGAGACTTCCCCTCGTCTAAACTAGTCACAAGTGTTTGCTCTACAGCTTTGCCACAAGTGGGGAGGGTCGGAAAGCCCCTTTGTGTCAAACGAGGGACCTGCTTATCTTGCGAGAACCGGTAATTTGTACAAATAGCCCCCAATACGCATAGGTGTATTACAAAATGCTGCTTAGGCATTCCGAAACCGTTCTCAGGGTACAAGAAAATCGTCTACCCACAAATTTGCTTTAAACATGCATTTTTTCATAGTTTTCACTTTGAGGCAATAAGCGTGAAGAAGCCGATGACAATCGTTACTTGACAAGTACGTCGATTTAATTGTCCCTGAGTCGATGACCGTACGACCGCTAAGCGCAGTCCCCGTTCTGAACAACCGTTTTATAATACCGATATAATTGTATACCACTGTTTATTTCTGTCACTCTGTTCTTTCTAGACCGGCAAGTAAACGCAGTCAATGTGAATTTATGTACACTTTCAGGAGTTTATTAAAAACGTAAAACTTGCTGTCTATATAATCTTTTCATGATAAAACAGATTTACTCTGCCCCAGATAAACTGGTGAAATTCCTAGTTTTCAACTACCTATACGAAAAATGATTTTGTTTACCTACTAGCCTAATTGAAAGCCAAATCTTTAAAAACCAATTCAACATGTTATGCCTACCCAAAGGAATAAGATATTGTTTACAGCAGCACTATAATAATAAAAACTGGAGCATAAATTGAAACACTCTCATATCAATCAATCGTTCTCATCAAGCGAGACCGTATTCACAACCATAACTAATTCAATTCACACCTCTTTCGTATAAAAAGAATGACTATTATGTCATCCATTGAGAACGATAATAGCAGACATCAGAGATTTAGTTGAGACTAAAACACGTCCGCATAGCAAGACAGTCACGAGCCGACTGACGCCGGGCATGTCTCGTGTTTTTGCCGCCGTTTCGCCGGCCGGCTAGCAGACTTGCTTACCTTGTCTGACATATCAATTTTCTCTTCGCACACATAGCTCTGGTTTGATCCGTATACCGTTCAGTGTTTCTGTGCTCCTGGTATTTGAGTTACGAAAGAATACGCGCGATATTGCGCTGATCTGAATGGAGAGAGAAAAAAAGACGTGTTCCTTTGAAATTGTATTCTTATGACATTGATTAAGTTTTTGTACCATGCGATTGAGGAAAGCTTTGTTTCTCTATTTAGGTGTAGTGAGAATTTGTGCATATTGATTATTTAATGATAATTTGATAGCTTGATTCGTAATCGCACTTAAGTCTGAAAATATACATAATCTGTCTAAAAGTATAATTTATTTAGCAGTGTCGATGTGCGCATATAGAAAAGTTGCCATGTCGGATGCATATCAAATTGTCGCTGATAGGTACGTCACGTCCGGCTCCGTGGAGGTCCGTACGTGGTATGAATAAACACGAGCGTTGTCCGGGGTGTGAACATCGTCTAATTTAACCCGTTTGTAATTCTCGACGCGCGCCCGATGCCGACGACGTACTATCAAAGCTAAGTAATTGTTTGCTCAATAAAGCGTCTGCCATTCCCTCGTTCTATGTATTAATTATTATTTTAAGCATATATTACACTCCTTCTAAATACACAATCTGCTTAACTACGCTGTAATATTGGTTCCACTTCAATGCAATGATCGCAGATACTGTTGTCACGAAATATAAAATCAATTCTAAAGTGTTCCTTTTCCAAAATCCAAAGTTAAGGAATGCTGACAGCACTTTATAAAACTCCTCTTCAAATACACAAACAGCGAGTTAGGACCAAATAGAAATCGACAAATCATCTCCGAACGCCTCTGAAAAATGAATCACGACATCGTTATTGCGCCAATCGCCCGCGGCTCGCGACCCGAGATTCATCCTGTCATTTTTCCACCTACCCTCACCCTCCTAGTCCCTCCGGATCCCTCCATACTTTTAACGCTTCGAGTCTCCCCCGGACGAAATTAAACGCAGCAATTGAATTATATTTGAATCTACACCGTCGGGAACTTAAATATTGAGCTTGTTATTCCTTGCACTGAACTGCTGTTAAATCATAAGGTATTTTGGTAGGTACTCAAAATGAGCAATACTTTATCGATATCGGAAAATACAAACTGAAATTCATTATGCAATTTTAATCAGGAACATGAAATCGATTTGCTTATCGATGATTTAAAAATTTCACATTTACCATGGAATAAAAGTGCATTACTCCTAAACCACAAACATATCCTTCAAAATCAGAACTGATTTCAAACTAAGACTTGTCACCAAGAATTCCAGTCCTGTTAGCGTATGTACCGTAACAGGGAGGGTGCTAATGAGCAGTCAAAGCGTAGGTCGTGCGTAGACATGTTACGCTTTCCTGGGCAAGCAATCTGTCCGTCCTGAACAGTCATACATTCATATTAGGTACCTACCTACTATCCGCAACTACTGGAATTGTGCGCGGAGCTTTGATTTTATGCAATAGGGTGAAGTGACGCATACTGACTTCGATTGCGCTTAAACGCAGACTAAAACGTAAAGAATAATCAATTTTATAAGTGGGATGTGTTGAAGTAAAAACGATAAAATAGAAACTTAGTTTACCTCGATGATTTCTTCAGAAGGAGCCGTTTTTTATGCTTGACTATGAACCTGGTGAAATTTTTCCGGCTGGTATACTACAATTTACCGATGTCAATTACTTATTATTGTAGCGAAATAATGAACATCCCTCTATATTGTTATTTCACCTATTGAAATTCATGATCATTGTGTCTAATTGGACAAACTGTCGATTTGCTACCTAACATTAATAAGTCGGAGTTTCCCACTGGCCGAGGCTCCGTTTCTTTTTTACCTATGAAAAAAAAAACACTACATTTCTCTAAAGATGATTTAGAAAAAAAATTGCCGGTTTTCCAATATGTACCTATATTTTATTTACTTAATTAAAACAAATGAACAGTCATCTCGGTATTGCAGTCCATTTAGTCAAACAAACCCTTTCACGGTTCCGCAGGCGACGTCCGGGCAATTTGAGAGGATTCGTGTTTAAACGCCTGATCGGTCCCGGGTGGGGTTCCTAACTGGGCTCGAACCATTAATCTAACCCTCCCGGCCCTCCTCTGCGACCTCTCCGGAACGACGCGATGGCTTCGTGCAATTTGCAATAGCTTGATGAACGAGGCATGTATTGAACGTAATTGTTACTCGATCGAGTTCATTACAGATCGGTGTGCTAACTTAGGTTTGTAGGTGTACGTGTCAAAATTGAGAAGAAGAGTAATTACCCAGTTTTCCAAGATTTAATGGAAAATCACACAATATAATCGACCCTCCAAAAATATCGATAAGAAAGGAAAACAATATAGAAAGACTATCTTGTTGGTTAATCCAATATAAACCCTCAAAAGTTCATTTATTAATTTCGTCGTTCTCAGAATCGTTGTCGTTTACACTCTGTTATTTTTTTTTTCAGCAGTTTCGGTGTTCTGAGAGTATTAGGTATGCATGAGGTTTTTCGTTGAAAATTTGATGTTATAGTAATAAGATTTTTCACACGTTTCTCTCGAAACTTCCTAGTTTTGCTAGTTACTAAACTGTTACAGGCATTTCATATATTTTTGTTTCTCTTGATTCATAGTACCTATTACTTCAAACTTTCTAGCGTTTGTTTTAGCATTAGCATCTACATCAAACAAACACTCGATAATCGATACCTACGCAAATTCCCCGTACATATTTATTATGCTATTTTCTCTCTCGCTTCAGTTCGCGTTATTGAGTGCAGACTCGTTGAATACACGGACGGATTTTGGCTCCGTGCCAACATTACTAATATTGTATTCCGTTGTTCACATCCCCTCTATCCTTTCAAGATTTTCTCCACTTCGCACAATATTAAAAGACATTTTGACGCGATCGTTGCAAAAGATTATTGTTACACATTAAAATAAAAGGGGGATAAGTTCGTTTTTATTAACAGGGCGCGGATTGAGGAGGAAAGAAATAAAAACGTGAGACATCTGCTTGTTATTGCACTGTAATAATTGTGAGGGTGAGGGAAATCTGTAGAATGTGTTCGAACAAAGGGACACTGGTTTTCATTACTGTCTCTTGGTGTTATATGGGTTATGTCGTCTTTATGTGTTGGACTTCCCCGTCTTCCCCTACATATTAAAAATAACGATAATTCAAATATATCTAAATTTTTGTTTAATCATTTGTGTCTATCCGATATTTGTTATCAAAAAGCTATTAAAAGTTGACGACTAATCCAATAATCATGCTATTGGTTCCAAAATGAACTTCAATTATATTAATACATTATCGGTTGATATAATATTTTAATTGCGTATCTTATCTTTCAAAGTAATGTTTAAACGGATATGTAATCAGCATTAAGTAACAAATTATCGTCAGTCCATACTCATTAGTATAGGTACGTAGATTAAGAATGTTTTTCTGTAGGAGACTATCTAGTCTAGATATATCATTTCTTTATTTAACTTAAATGCTGCCTACTACCTGTATTCCACAGGAATATATCCTATTGCCCGTTCTGATATCTGGATACCGTTTCACACTCCATTGATTGTCATCCTTATCGTTAATCATTATAAACTAAGCAAAGAATTTTATCCGAGACGTAGAATGCACGAGATAGCAAACGATGACAACAGCTAGACCTACTACGTCGTCAAAATGACATTACGGTAACTTTATTAGAAGTAGACTCATTGCTACCTATGTACTTACCTCACTTTATCAAGTTAGCTGATATACCCAACTCAGATTGTGGCAATATCTTATATCTGAATATTTTCTATGAAAATAGCTTGTTCCAAGTGAAGCAATCATTACAAAACTGTATAAAAAAAATAAAATCAAATTAAAACGATGAAGATCAGAGTCCCGCCTGTCACATTTCTCTGTATAATCCCCGATTCGGGGAATGTTATATTTCTGTTTTCATTCATTCGGATTAAAAATAATGTTATACTTAATCTGATCTCCATAAAATATGCAATTCGTGAGAAAACTGATAAAACTCCAATCGCCGCATAAAAATATTAACAGGCGTAATCTAATGCCACGTTAAAAAAAACTATTGAACACCCGACTAATGATGATTGAGTATAGTTCAGAGCTGAGTTCTTTTAAAATAACAACTTCGTCTTTGGGTACTTACCTAGGTACTATGTAGCTGAAAGCTATGTAAATGAAGACTCGAGCTAATCCAGAAGCAATTTCACAAATAATCAGAACATATTAACAGACTTAATTGAATGGCACGCTGAAAAAAACCACAAAACTATTGAACGCCCGACCGATGATGATTGAGTAGAGTTAAAAAATGAACTTCGTACTTCGTTTGAGTACTTACCTAGGTGCTATGCACAATCCTAATCCACTGCTAATCCAGAAGCAATATCACAAATAATCAGAGTTACTGTCAGCTTCATCGTGAAAATGCATTTCAATTCCTAGTAACATGAAACAGCGCTTTCCTAGATGTAGCCTGCGCTCTCAAATGTTTATTATAAAATTCTCCGAATTTGATACCGCAGGCCACTCCGTCTATGACCTAATTTAAATTGTGACACTCGTCAAACATCAGATATAAGACAGGGTTTAGTTCATCCTTTGGGTCATAAATAGAAATTGTTCAAGTGAACAATTTGTGTCCGTTGAGCTTCCAGAAGTAGTTTGAGGAGATGTGTAAGAGGTATCTCGATACGACGTCATAAAGTTGTATTGAAGGAGTATCAGTAGTGTAATAATAAATCGGGACTGGGTGGTAATGTCAGCCAAGAGTTGTTGCTACTCCTCATTTGAGTTACTATACTTTTAGGTGTTTACTTTCCCAACCCCTCGAAAGCCTCGAGCGGCCAGAGGTTTTTCAATTACAAATTCATGGAGTTCAGAAGCTTCCGCGAACTACTACTTTCAAATTGGATCTGAATGAAATTGTTTCGCGTTTGAATAAACAACATAAATGCTACACGCTATTAGGATGCTAAATGGTATGCATAGCATGTAGCATTTATCTAGTTTATTCAAACGTGATCAAAAGAACGTGTTTCACCAAGGTGCCTATAGGACTTTGTACACACGCTTTGCTATCAACGTTTTAAGCTAGACCAAAAGCGCTTCCATTTACGAGCGCCTGAATACAGTTCAATAGAAATCCTGATTCTCGAAACGCGCGTTTTAAAGCTTCCAATGTGTACCGAGTGTTAGGTCTACTATATTGCTTCTTCACGATCATCAGCATTATATCAGCCATAGGACGTCCACTGCCAAACATTGGCCTCCCCTTTAGATCTTTAGTTTTCCTCATCGCAATTCGTCGTAGTATTATTAAGGATGACAAATGCAGCAAACAATAGTAAAACGCGTTCAAAATCGCGGCGAATTCGCCCTTTCTGGACAGGATCTAGTTGGTTCAACTTTTCACCTACATCGTCAGCAAACTTAGCATTCAATTTGTCCATCACGTATATTTTCCAAATATCAATAACCCGAGCCTGTTTGATTTTTGACCTCCATAAGTCTTCGTGCAACGTTTAAATGATTTATACCCTCGTTACAATCACTGCTTAATTTGAATATGCGGGCACCTAATTTGTGTACAAGGACCTAATCATATGCACTTAACTCTTATTTATGAGCGATGATGAATATCGAATGTTTTTCAAAAAGGTACGAACAAATTTTGATCGTCGTGTTAATTTTCATCAGATTATTCTGCGTGTTGTTGGCTAAAGTCAGCCCTTTCTAAAAGGACATAAGGGTCTAATCCTTGCTTAAAGCATTTGATTGATTTCCATCCACGATTTTGATCGTAAGCTCACGAGTTCACGACTCTTTTACCTGTAAGTTTAATTTAGTGGATATTGTCGAATGACAGTGACATTCCTTCATTATTTTTTTTGCTATCTGATTCTTTCTAGAGGGTGTATGTAGGTAATGAGCTATGAATAAAATTGATAAGATTTCCGATAAGAGGCTTAATTGACCGTAGATACCCGTCTTCGTCGCTCTAGCTGTTACAATGATTAACAGAAATAAGTGTCTGTCGAACCTCATTAGTCTGAACGTCGCTACATCGGCGAGTCAATCCACACCGGTTATCAAACCGAGTGATTCTATCAACGCATCACACCTGCTGATACGGATTATCGTTAATTATTTGCGTTAATTGCCACGCGGCTTCCGATCAACGCTAATTGGCGTCTGTGCTTCCGAGACACGGTCCGCCCATGGCGCGATTACAACCATCAAACTTCCCATTATCCATTTACTCTCGAGCAGACCAAAGTCAACCTTAACAACTCCACTTAAGGGCCATGTTGCCGATATGGGTAACGTTGTAGGTCGGTATAGGCGCGCGGGGGTGGAGTGAGACGAAGCGGGGGTGGGGTGCCTCTCCCTTCGCCCCGCCCGCCCCGCGCGTCGGCCAATCACCGCGCAACGACCGAACGACCTCACCTTGCCCACACGTCCCAGCGGATCCTTTTTTATTTATTTTTTTAACGATTATGTCTTTGTTTGGTTTCTGACTTTGTAGTTTAAATTGAATGTTGAGTTAAGCATTTATAGTATTGTGGATACAATAGGGGCTTTTGTTTGTGTGATGTTTTGCTGGCTTTTCTTTAGAGCTTTTAAGCAAGTTAACTAGGTAGTTATGTGACTTTCAGTGGATGTTTTAATGAGCTATGGATTTTAATAATCTGTGTGGGTGGGTCGATGTAGTCTTTTTAGTTTAACTAATATTTTAATGTTTCTCTACTTGTAAGTAGTAATAATTTTAGTAATTAGTAAGTAATAATGCATAACTGAGTGTTCCATATTTCTTCAGTTGATTTAAACAAAAGAGACATACCTACACAGTTGACTAAGTATAACGGTATTCAAATTTCAAAATTCCCAGTGAACGTCGCTGCAAAGTCAGCGCTTGCAAAACAGTTTTCACTCACCCTCCGTCTGCAAAACCAATAAGACGCGAGGGTCTGAAATCCCCGCTTCAAATGCGAACCGCCCTAAACACCAAACTTTACGATCTATTTAGGACTCTATTGCTGTGGGGGTTGGGGTGTAATTTTCAATGTACTGTTTAATCCAATTAAGTGGCTAAGGTGAAAGGCTCGTAATAAAATATGCTATTTCATATTGGGGTACATCCTCGAGCGCCGTGTTATGACTTCGCCACAGATGTTTTTGTCGATCGTCAAAATTTTAGGAACAACTTTATTACTTTATACTTTTTCACTTTTCGTAGATGTATAGGTACCTAGGTCCCTATAGTCTTTTTTTTTGAGGAAACCATCGATGATCAAGGTTATCAAGGTACTTAGGCTTTTATTAGGAATCGAAGAATATGTGTCGTTTACCTGAGCAAGAATTTGATTTGAAAAGGAGATACACATCTAGAAACATAAGATAAATAATGAAATGACCAGTTTAAACCCCTTAAAATATCATTAAAGATGTCGATATCTAAATAATGAATCAATAGACTATAAACTAAGTATGACGATCCTGTGTCCAAAATACTTCCTTGAACCATTTTTTCAACTTAATTTCAATTATAAAGAATAATCCTTACCAGTGCGTCCTTTCTTTATAGTCTACAAACTATAAAAAATAACTACATATTTAAAAAAAACATGAGAAGTAGTTTTCAACTGCAACTTACCTCTACATGTGCACACGACACTTATTAACCTACATAGGACTCACGATGTATGTAGGACACCGAGGTCAATTTGTGCCCTATTTCAGAGCCTAGGTATTTTTGACTGGTAGCTAAAACCCCAACTTTACCATCCAATATCCCCAGTATAAACATGAATAATTCATTGTTACATACCTTAGTTTAAAATAGATACACAATATATTTTTAAATAAACTAGAATATACTGCGAACCTCACGAAGAGGCCTTTGGTCATGCGCAGTAAAAATTCGTGCAACCGAATTTTCAGAATCCTCTTAGACTTAGATTTTTATTTCACGGCATCACGGCAACACCCTATATTGTATCTCTAGTTGACACGTATAAAAATGTTAGCAGTTGTATATCTGTAACTGACACTAAAATATATCTATATCGCTCGTAATATTGCCACGCCATGGACTTGCAGAGTGCACTAGTGTGCAGACGCCCTTACATATACCCCGCCTGTTGATGGTGACGCAGGACATCACAAAATGTAAATACGTGATCATATTCAAGAAAACCACATATTTTACACTTTTATTTCAATGGTAGACATGAACTCTTTCAGTTGAATGTGTCTTTCTATCTAGATAGTTATCTACCGTAAATTTCCAAACTTCGAGTATTGAAAATTGCATGTTCCTTTCTATATACATCTGAATGTCATCTCACTGGATATTGCATGATATCACTTGCTATCCCTTTTAGTTTTGTTTATAATAAGTTTGTGCACATTTTGTCGGTTTATTGGTGCGTCGTGCATGTAATGCAAGTCCAGGGCCACGGCGCGCGCTAACGGTGGCCGTGCGCGGCCAGCGAGCGCCACCCGCCAGATAGCGCGACAGCTGGCCCCGGCAGGTGCACCCCAAATGAACGCGCGATACGCTCGCACTTCACACGCTCTTTCGCACAACTCTTTATTTCATTAAGATAAGGCATTATCCACTACATCCACCTTATCATGTCATATCCACAACGCACGTCGTCCAACAAGTAAATTTGCCATAATTTCAAATAGCGATGAGCAAACCCTGTAGCACCTAAATATCCGTTTTCGCTGTAATATTATCATCGAATAAAATCTGCAAGGCTATGTGCAACCCTCCCGCCGTTATGCACGCCACCGGCAGTCGCGCCACGTCAGCGAACGGGCACACACCCGGCCGCTATCTATACTTACGTTGTTTAAATTAATATACAAAATTTAACCATCTGCTCTCTCTCTTTTCAGAACAAAGTGGAGTACTACGTGAAATGGAAAGGGTGGAAGCCGAAACACAATACGTGGGAGCCGGAGGAAAATATCCTAGACCCGCGACTCATCGAGAGCTTCGAGCGCGGCGAGGAGCTGCGGCGGCAGGGCAGGAAGCGCGAGCGCGAACACTCGCCCGCCGAGCGCGCGCGCAGCGGCTCCGAGGAGCGCCACCCGCCGCCCGGCAAGCGCAAGGCCGAGGTCCTGTCCCGCGAGTCGGGCAAGATTGGCGTCACCATCACCATGAGCCCGCCTGCAGCCAAGCGACACGACTCCACCAAACTCAACGGTGGCCGTACCGCGCATGCAGCGCATACCGCGCACGCAGCGCAGCCACCGCCACCGGCCGCGCCGCCCGGCGGTGCTGCCGCACCCGCGTCACCAGCCGCTGAAGCTGCAGCGCCTAGGACGGGCCCCAGGCGGGCGCCACACTCCCCGGAGGAGGCTGACGCCCATACTCCCCCAGAGCGCGAGAGGCGGACGGAGACTCAGCCAACTGCAACAGCACCTGCGGAGCCCAAGGGCGCGCAACCTCCGCCACCGCCCGCGCCACAACTTGAGGACGAGGACGATTCGTGGGGCGAGGCACCCGTGGCAGTGCCGGCGCCGCCACCACCGCCGCCCCCGGCGCCCCGGCGTGGCGCCGCCTACTGGATGGCGCGCTCCCCCGTCGCCGACCAGATCTTTATCACCGACGTGACCGTCAACCTGCAGACGGTCACGATACGCGAGTGCCGCACGGAGAAGGGTTTCTTTAGGTCTCGTGAGCACCGGCCGCTAGATGTCACGTAAAGTGTGCCGCGATTAACTTTTTGGACTTGTATAGTAATAGGTAGCTAGTAATGATTCGTTACTGCGAACTCATACCCGAAGAAAAGAGTGAAGTGAGAAGGTGTTGTAGGCCTAATGTAAACGACACTAGTTTAGTGCTCATCTGTCTACTGCTGACTGCTGAATAGTTGCGGAATGCTAATTTATTGAAGATTGAATCGTCTTACTTTAACAAAGCTGCAGGGACTTGATGTATGAAAGAGACGGTTATATCGTCTCCACTTTTAAAGTTTCCCTGTAACTTTTGAGACAAATTGTATTGGGTTTGTATTGTAGATATATAATTATGACCACCAGATCTAACAATTAATAGACAAATTGTTGTCAATTGTTGAAAATAGAGACTCCTATATTTTATAATGTTGAATTTATTGATTGACTGGGTGTCTGGTGAACCTCCAAGTAGATAATGTACTATAACTAAACTTATAATTTAAAACCACCAATACCTTTTGTATACCTTCCATTATTAATTAAGGACTGTGAACTGAATGTAAGGGAATTAAGTCTAGCCAGTGTGACCGCATAAAAAATTCCATGTTTTTAGTAATTTTTATTGAATCTCAGCAAAAAATCAACAAGTCAAATGTTTTCACAATTTATTACTCAAACATTTTGTAACATTATGTTAGCCTCGTCTTTGTAAAAAAAATAATTAGTTTTGTTTTTTATTTGTCTTTTTATTGTTGTTGTTATTTATGTGAACTTAATTTAATGTTGAATAATTTTCCATTCACGATTTTACCCCAGTCTTTAATAGCTACAATGTATTGAACCTTTTAGATTGTAATAAGAAAAAATAATTTGTACAACTATAATAACATTTGCAACATTGAGTAAACAATGTCGGGTAAAAACTGTCAATTTGAACCTAGTGTTGCAACATGTAAATTATATACTTACAAGAAAGTCAAAAACTTCCCATTCTATTTAACTAAATTATGTACTGTTGGTTTATAAAATGAACTGATTGTGTTTATTTTTTATGTAAATATTATTATTTGTAGTCTCGTGCTAATAAGTTATTTTTTTAAATAATTTAATATTAAGATCCCATGATTCCGGACGCTTTTTGTGTTCCTTTTATTGTTATTTGGTTCCTTTAATAATTAAATAATAATGATAAATATTTTCCTAAACGGATATGGATGGATGGATTCTCCTATTATTTAAGTTTATTGTATATTTTACTTAATGCATTTGTATGTGGAAATGGTTTATGTAAATATTGTAAATATAATTTTAGTGAACTTGTTTTATAATGTGATAGTATTTCACATGATAGTCTGTAAATAAATGAGAATGAATTAGATGTCTTCCTTTCATTTACTTTCCCCTGGGCTAAATGCGGAGGTTAAAATCAAGTGCACGTCGATTAAGGAAACACATTTAAAAACGAAATGTACTGCTCTTCTAAGAAAGAAAATAAGGATTCTGGCTGTTTTCTCGTAAAAATAGTTACAAATTGGCCACGTTACACTTTAGTAATGAGAAGATGACGAGTAGAAATAAGAATAACAAAATTAATTTAAAATTACAAAAATGTGCCACAATCCGATAAATATTTTTATTACATTATATATAATATGCTGGTCGTGGTCCACAAAAGGTGACGTTGAACTGAAAAAATTGATTTTGCCTTCAGCTGAATCCCATCCCTGAGAATGGTAACCCCAAGACCCAAGATTTTTTGTGGTTTATAAGGACTTGGAAAGGGGATTTTCACCTGTGCTTGAGTATTGATGGAAACTACATTACTGAGACATGAAGAAAATGTGTCTATAATGGTAATTAATGCTCCCGTTTAAAAAATGTGTTAAAAACTCTTGGGAATTGGAACCCACGACACACACTACCAATTCTCCGTGCAATGCACACGTGTTATGACCCCCGCGGCCTACATCCTCCGTATTCTACGGACGGAATACAATATATTTAACAAATACATTAAATATTTACTATATTTTATAAAACCTCTCAATGTTGTGCTGGTGCTGGCTGACTGCGGGTTTACCAATCTGCTCCGATTCGTATTGCGGACATCACGAAGATTCACCTACAATAGTAATAAATAAAAAATAAAGAAAGGTGACCCCCTCGACGATGACCGCTTTCACACCAGTGGATTTTGTCTCGCGTATACCTACGCTTTGGTTTTTTAGACGTAATCGTCCGAACCGGGACTTGGCAATTGTTTGCTGTCGTGCGTTGTCCTTCATTAATCTGAGGTCGTGCGAGTACTCGTGAGTCGTGACAACAAAAACAAATATGGTCAATGCGGTGCTGCGCGGAAAATCCGAGCAGGACTTCCGCTAGTTTGAAAGCGCTCTAAAATCACAACAAAAAAAAACATATTATCATCTACCGTCCGGCATACTTTGGCAACCCTGATATTACGACGTTTTGCGTTCTGTTCCATCACCGAAAAAATATGTAATATTAAAACATAAGTAGTCATAGGTTAGAGCTTAGAGTAGTTTTCCTTTCCTTTAGAGTGCAAGGGATAAAAGTAGTTTTATGGTAAAAATATCATTATTTTTCGCAAGTATACGAACCGCACTCGATTTTGACAGTCATTAAATTGAAATTATTGACGTTTGAGGAGTGTGCGTTTCTCTGCGTTTGTTGTTTGACTCCGCGACCGACTCGGACTCGGACAGTGAACAGTTTAGTGAATAATCTAACGATCAGTCGCTAACTCTCTAGTGTTTATGTTTTAATTTGAGCGAAGTTATACAAATCGGGCGATGGAGTGGTCGAAAGATAGAACATTGAAGTTGATCGAGCTGTTACAAGTGAACGCGAGCCTTTGGAACCCGTCTTTATGTGAGACGAGAAGAGACAAACAAAAGCGGCGAGAAGAATTGCGATTGATATCGGATATATTAGGTATATCGGTGCCGGACGCTACGAAGAAAATTCAGCATCTGCGGACACAATACAACCGCGAATCAGCGCGGGAAGCGCGCGCTTATGCTGAAGACCCCAACGATAGATATGTCAGCAATTGGTACGCGTTCGAATATCTACACTTCTTGAAAGACTCAAGCAAACCGTACAGAGTTTTGCAGCCGGTAAGCAGCGAGCTTTATTAGTTTGGCTAAAACAAATCAGTATTTAGTGAATATCACTAAATAAAAATAGCTAAACAAAACCTTTTTTACCCAACTGTTTTATTATAATGTAATATCCTAAAATTTCAGGAAGACAACTCAGAAATTGGTGTTCTACCATCCCACTCTGACAATGCAGTCAGTGACTGCAAACTTGCCAGTCTGTCTCCACCTCACAAGATCTCCAGAACGGAGCCTGCCGTAGCAGTCAAGCCAGAAATTGTCTATCCCACAATATCCAGACCTAGAGATGAGTTTTCCGTATTTGGGGAATACATAGCCAATGAGCTGCGCTCTTTAAAAGGAGAGAAAAACCTTTTGGTAGCAAAGAAGAAAATACAAGATGCCATATTTGACGTAAAGATGGGAATGATCGGGGAGACAAGAGCTGAACAGGGACCATTGTGTACTGTATTTGCGAACACTACACAACCTCATAATACTAGTTTACACAGTAGCAAGTTATATACAACACCAGTCATGACAACTGCGGCTCATATTGAGCCCTTGTCTGCATCCCAAACTCCTTCTACAACAGGAATCAGTGAGATTATCATAAACGGTGCATGCCATTACTCTAACTTCAAAGTTGACACCCAATAGCAGTGTCATCCACTTCCAGGTGAGGAAGTGGATAAAAATGAAGGATATACTATTAGCAATTGATGGGAAACAAATCAAGTAATGGATTCCGCTCACAGTGGCCCTTGCGGTCAATGAGTCTTCACAATTACTTGAAAGTGAAGCCTATGAAAACAGGCCTAATATATATGTGGAGAGTAATTATTCATGGACAGAAATAATTGATTTTTGACAATTGTTATTTTAAGAAACACCTTAGTCTCTCTCTTAACTTAAAAAAAGAACAATGCACATGTAAATAATTATTCACTTTTGTTATATTCTGGCAATAAGTTTGAATCATTTTTTTTCTTCTTTTGTTTTATATAAAATATTATTTTACAATAATATTTAGCAGCATTTTCTGTATTTGCAAAACTTATGTATGACTGAAATATGTTTTTATTAGACTGTCAGACTAGTCACAGTTTACGTAATGTATTGTAATATTTTTCAATCAGCTTTTGATGGAAGATAAATCACATTTTGTTTTAATTTTTACAATATTATTGAAGTAGTTTTTTTACAGCCTACTTTTGTAAATGTATAGATTTATGTTATAATATCAGTATTGAAACCTCGATGACGATCTCAACGAATGTATTGTATATAGCTAAGAACTTAAAATATAATACCTAGCTCTACATATTTTATTTTATCACCTTTCGACGAATTACTTTCATTGCCTTGTAAGGATCGTAATTTTACGTGGCAGTAAGTATAGAAGTCCAGCTGACTGATTTGTCTTTTCGATATACAGCCGTAGTAGACTTTTGATTTGAAATGGCACAATCGGGCACCGTACCTCCTGCCTTTCACGGGCCATGGAGTCAAACCAAAATGCAAACCCACATACTTAAAAAAATTTGGCGCGTAATTATAAAAAAAAATCTCTTGAACCATTTAAATTAATTAACTGTGTACAGTCGGTACCTTACCTGCTCTTAGTTATTGTTCGAAAGTCTAAAATTTTCCTAATCAGTTTTGAAATATTCTGCGAATAATCTTCAGCGATAAAGTTGAAAATCTATCAAGGTTTGTCAGATAGTAGTAGCTTGTTGTGCTGGCGTCTGTAATCGCTTTTACTATCAAGGTTTAGCATAGGTTAATAGTTTAAATTGCCTACAGATTTGAACTTCTGTAGTTAGTTGACCGATAACATATTATTTTGTCGCGTATCATTTGTTTACTTATGGTCAACGTTGACCGAGTTTGCCCAAGCGACTCACCAGTAGACACAGTGTTCATGTAACTGTGATACAGTGCGCTTGTGCGGCTATTAAACTAATTGGAATAGTAATAATCGTCACCATTATCGAGTGGGCTTAAGAGGAAAATGTATTACTGTGGTAGCGCTACTTGCTAATGTTATAGATTAAAATCGAACATGTAAGTTGAAATCTCAATTATTTTTGACAGCAATTATTAATTAATGGACCTATTTGTATTTGTAGTCAGGGTTTATTTACAGGGAAGGCCTAGTTAAATTTGACCCTTACCTTTACAGGGAAGGCCTAGTTAAATTTGACCCTTACCTAACTGTAAAATAGGTACCGACGCCAAACAATAATGTTGGATTCAACTACCTACAGCGTACAAAATAAATAGTAGTAGAAATATAACTTACAGTATGTAGGTACCTATTTATTCTGATACTTTTCAGGACAATAGGTATTTTCCAATTTTTTTTTTAACATGTAGGAGACGTAGGTAAACGTGGTAGGGCTGAATGGAAATAGGTAATGTTAGTTATCATGTTATCATAATAAGAGATGAGATGACGTCAGGCAGAATCATCTCCCTTATAAAAATCGGTTGAATCAAATCGAAACTGCTTTTGCTGCGTGAAACATGTGTCACGTTTGTGCGCGACTGCGCGCGAACTATGAACTCTGCTGTCAGTGTCAGTCAACAGCCGATAATATTTGATTTCCAATTTCTTGTTTTGTAGGTAAATAAAAACTGTTTTGTGGTAATAGTAGGTACGGATTGTACATGTCTACTTTCTTATTTAGGCGCACCGATACATTATAGATATCTGTTATTTTTTACAAACATGTTTGTTTACGTTTAACTTTTCAATGTTTATTTTGGTTCACAGTATGATGAAGCTCTTACTCATCTCAGTATTCTTTTGCTTAGCGCATGCTAAGATAAAGGAAATTAGTATAGTCCGCAACCATAACCATTTGGATGAAGATGCGACTATCAATAAAAGGTATCGCCCCACCTGGAGTGATCTGGATACCCGGCCGTTGCCAGAGTGGTATGACAGAGCGAAGATAGGCATCTTCCTTCATTGGGGAGTGTATGCCGTGCCGAGCTTTGGATCAGAATGGTTCTGGGCAAACTGGAAAGGTACATTTTATATTTTTAACATGAAAAATATTTATACTTACCTAAGTTGCTTTTTCCGTAGCAGCTCAACAAAATTATAAGCATATTTTTAATATCTAAACCTTTTTTTTTGTTGATAATATCTGACACTTTTTCCAGCAACTGACAGTAACAACAAGATTACAGAGTTCATGAACAATAATTACCCACCAGGTTTCACATATCAAGAATTTGCCCCCATGTTCACAGCTGAGTTCTTTGATCCTGAGGCTTGGGCAGAACTCTTTGCGAATGCCGGAGCCAAGTAAAGAAGTTTTTATTAATTTTCTTCAAAGTCTATTTAATATATTTTGAAATGCTCAAGCATATTTGTATTAAATTTTATTTTTAACCTAGATGCTTATTAAGGCTAAAATCACAGCTTCTGTTCATTGCTAGGATATAGCCTACATAACTATAATAAATGTACTTAAATTTTTTTCAGGTACATAGTCCTAACAAGTAAACATCATGAAGGTTTCACTATGTTCCCATCCAAGCGTTCATTTAGCTGGAATTCAGTTGAAGTTGGGCCAAGAAGGGACATCGTTGGTGAACTGGCCGCTGCTGTGAGAAATCAGAGCTTAAAATTCGGTGTATACCATTCCTTGTATGAATGGTACAACCCCATTTACAATCAGGATAAAGATGCAAACTTTGACACTCATACATATGTTGACACAAAATTATGGCCAGATATAAAACAGCTGGTTAATGACTATAAGCCATCAGTTATATGGTCTGATGGTGACTGGGAGGCTCATGATGACTATTGGAGGTCTACAGACTTGTTAGCTTGGTTGTACAATGACAGCCCAGTGAAAGATGAGGTGGTTGTGAATGATAGATGGGGTATTGATATCCCTGGACATCATGGAGACTTCTATAACCATGCTGATAGGTTTAATCCTGGTGATTATTACGAATATTGCTTAATTTGAACTTGATTATTTGGGACAACCGTGTGGCTTTGCTTTTTGTATGTTCTTATGAAAAATATGTTCTGTAATAAATGACGACCAGATGGCGTGGTGGTTAGTGAACCTGCCTGCCACGCTATAGGTCGCGGGTTCGATTCCCGCATAAGTCAAACATTTGTGTGCATGAACATGGGTGTTTGACTTAGTCTGGGTGTTTCTATGTATAATATGTATGTATTTACAAAAAGAAAAGTATATAAGGATGTTTATCAGTTGTCTAGTACCCATAGTACAAGCTCTGCTTAGTTTGGGACTAGATGACGTTGTGTGAATGTGTGAGGGATATTATTATTATATTAATAAAACTTTCAGGTAAATTACTGGATCACAAATGGGAAAATGCATTCACTGTTGATAGTAAATCCTGGGGCTACAGAAGAGATATGCAAATCAGTGAAATATTATCTATCGATGAATTACTTTATCAAGTTGTATCTACGGTCAGCTGTGGAGGCAATGCCCTTATCAATGTAGGCCCAACCAAAGAGGGTACAATAATACCAATATTCCAAGAGCGCCTGTTAGAGCTCGGAAAGTGGTTATCGATAAATGGCGAAGCTATCTACAGCAGTTCCCCATGGCATTCTCAAAACGACACATTAAATGGCAATGTTTGGTACACCTGTAAGAAGACGACATACGACGCTACTTACCCCACTCGCCCACCGAATCAAAACGATAGGATTACTGCAATCTATGCTATAATACTTCAGTGGCCAGATAATAGTATACTGATGTTAAGAGATGTGACACCTTATCTACACAGTGGCACTTATGAAGTGCAGATGTTGGGCAACAATGGACAATACTTGAATGTAAGTAAATGACTTTGTACCTATTTATCAAGAGGTGCTTAGCTGATAATATATATTATGATCATTGATCTACTAAGATATTAACGCTTATGTTTTGTTTGTTTTAGTGGAAAATAACAAATGGGGAGGTCGCAATCCAGCTGCCTGACAAAGCCAATGTTCATTCAAAAAATGCCTGGACACTGAAATTTACTTTGAAATAAAAGTTATCAAATATATGTATAAAGCCTCCTGGCGAAGTCGGGTAAAAAAATAAATAAGTAATCAGAAAAGAAATGTTTTATTACTTCACACATTCCTGAAATAATAACACCTTCAGTAAATACTTAGTCAGTGTTGTAGTTGTATAGATCAATGAAATTCTAAGTAATTAAACGTGAATAACTTCAAACAAGTGTGTTCGTTGAAACTTGTATATTGTTCAGATATCGCTACTTACATGGACATGGTTAATCTTACAAAATAAAATATATGTTAAACATTTTGTGCTAAAAAGTAAAGTTGGAAATAACATTCATATTTCAAGAGTAGTCGAAGACAAGGCAAAGCGCGGTACTGGGTTACTTTCAGTTCCAAATATTATATAAAATAGGTTAAAGGTTCATAAATATTATAGCACAGGTTTTCTTTTGCTAAGCATGCGACGATACCGCTCTTTTGCCAACTGAAGTCTTTTACAAAAAGAAATAAATTAAATGTATGATGATAACTTTGCCCTACAAGAACAGAACAATCTCAATATCTTCAAATCATTATTTTCTGAAGAATTTTTAAAGTGATATTATCTATACAGTTATTAAAGATTTGAAAAGCTTTGGAAGTACATAGAAAATGCAGTTAACAGTGTTCAAATTGAAGCTTGCGCCTAACTGCTAGGCAGGCTTAAGAATATTAAGTGTATTGTCAAAACATTTAGCTGTACAGTCTCTAACAGAAGTGAGAAGTATTTATTGAAAGGTATTCTATTCATAAATGAAGGCATCAGAAAATAATATCTACGGACGGACTTCTCCCTTCTGCCATCGAATGTACCTAAAAGCTTCTATCATTGTACCCCAAAATTCGTTATATTACCCATAATTTTAATAACATATCGTGGCATATAAAAATAAATATGAATACTTAATACATATACACATGTTAAAAATATTGCTTATTTGGCCTATATCTATATACTTTTTATAATCTGCTAATATTACGAATTTAAGCACTTCATTTTCCGTTACTTATCCTTTCTGGAATATAGCAGAGTATGACGTCACTGCTAGGTAGTGCATGTGCAACAGAGATAGCAACATGTCCCCACCAATCAATGCTCTATTTACCAAATAGATTTTCTGCTTTGAGATTATTTTTTCTTGTGCATCATTTTTTTTTTTGTATAAAATATTGTTCCAAATTTAAACACAGACAACTTCCATGTTCTTTGTAGGTAAATCTCTTACTAAAGCGATAAGCAATATTGTGCAAGCCACTGTATTATTAGCCATTTAATATTATGTAAGTATAAATATTTTTCTAATTTTAATTTGTTATATTCTATTAACTTTTTGTTACGGAATCTCGTTTTGAGGCAAATCCTTATCTATTTTGAGGTCTACAATTACTTTTATTATAGTCAAGCACAATTTGGCGAAGCGTCATTCACTGAAGCACTATTATCGTGACGGTCTGTATCTAGGCACTGTTATGTACATGTACATATTTATTTATCCTATAGAAACATACAATCCACCTGTATACATACAAATAAATGGGTATTTATATTTGTTTTCTTAAATTTTGCTTTAAAAGCTGATGAAAATAATCTATTTGGAAGCAAAGCTAACATCTAAGTAAATGGTATTAGTATAAGTCCTTAACAATATACAGAAAATGCTAATTTGTACTAAACCTAGTGTTACATGTTTAAAGATTTCATTTTAATAAACTTTATTAGTTTAGGTAGGTACAAAGGTTAATTCATTTATGTTAGACTAAGGGTGCTCCCACACAGCAATTATGTAACGTTATTATAACACGATAAAATTCATAATATTATCGTGTTACACAATGTTGTATAACACTGTGTGGGAACACCCTAACTTATAATTAACATGGCTATGTATGTATAAACTGCTTGGTACTGGTAGATGAGATTGCAAATATATAAAACTGTTTTCTTCATTGTTATAATGAAAACTATAATTGTCAGAAAATATTCTCATAAGAGGGAAGAAGAAAATATATTAAATGCCAAATAAGTACAGTATAGTCAATAATAATAACTTCCAAAACATAACCAAATATAGAATTTGTTTAGTCTGATATTTATAAACAGTTGACTTCAACCAACGTCTTGATAAACCGATAAATTACTATCGTTAACAATAAAACAAAAAATACCTAAAATATTAATTCTGGAATGTGAACTACAATGTTTGCCTTGACAAATACTCGCCATAGTATATTGATAATATTATTTTACTGGCTTCCTCGCGCGGTTTCCCGCATCCTGAAGCCTTTTTGATAAAATTCTTATTGTACATATTTATATGGACGTGTTGCTGGGGAGTTTGTTGCGCCACTTCTTCCCCGCGAAAACACATGGAAGTAGTGAATGGTTTTGGAGGCTGTTTTTTGTTTTTTGATGTTCGAAAAGTTCTGATTTATAATAAATGATTTTTGATTGATTGATTGACAAGACAAACATTTAAAACAATTTAACAAGTCCTCAAATCTCATAATTTTTGAAAAAAGTCTCATAATTGTTCCAGTACCTTTACTTATATGTATTCTTATAAGCTATATACAATATGTTTACATACATTAAGCTAGTTAAAATAACTGCGTGTTACATAGCACATTGGGTGAATACATACAATCTAACACATACCAAGGCAACTTTAAATCAATTTTTTTTTTCTGTCAAAGTTACAATCTATATTTCGTTACCTATACGCGATACAAAATGAAATATTCAAAATGGCGATGGCAATATTTATTACGGTAAATACTTCAAGATATATTCAAGGTCACATAAAATACATATTGAAAACCGTATGGTCAAAGCGAAAAATATCGTCAAACATTCGCTTGTAAAGCCGTCGTTACAAACATAAACCGACTAATTTAAATAGTCAAATAGAAGAAATACGTCTTTTAATCATTTGACATTCTTCTAACGGTCGTCTTATAGAGATTAAGCTTGATTACAAACGGTGTCTTAAAATTCGTCTTCAGTTTTTTTTAATTTAAATTTATATTATCAGCTTCAAGACATGAATGTAAGCTTTCTGTTACAAAGCTAAATACAATTGTCAGCTTTAATATAATCATTGTTCTTAGTAACTTTACTATTCACTTTAGCCGGGTTATGTTATCGAGAACTTTACTCTTTACAAATATGCTCTCTAAATTCAGAACCGGGTAGAGAGATAGTTTGGTACCTCTTTCATTAAGCGGGGTCTAGAAGCTTATTCCAAGCAACCCGGCTATCTCCGTCAGCTATGAAACCGACTGCAACCTGTCCCTTTGTCTAAGCAGTTCCAAAGCTGGTAGGATGGACACCTTGTCATTGAAGAACTCTTCGATGGCAGACTGGGCTAGCATGGTGGCTAGGAATTGTTCTAAAGTGACTGACCAGACCCCTTCGGTTTCGGTATCCTTAGAAGGTGAGGGCTGTGGGCTTTCTTGTTCTGGTTCGGTTGCGTTGCCGTTGGGATCCAGCTTGGAAAGAATTTGTAGTTGAAAATCGAAAAATAGAAAAGATTCGTATTTTAGAGGCTATAAAATGGGTTCCAAAACGAACCATGCTTGGATTATATATCATGTTAAGTACATGATATATAATCCAAGGATAGTTCGTTATATATAATGTACTTAATTTAATCAAGTAATGCAAAATATAAATATAAACAATATATATGTAAATGAAGCTATTTTACACTTCATTTAATTATCTGTGGTGTACGTCAAATGATTATCTGTGGTGGCAGCACTTTGGACTCACATGTTCGTGATAGAAACCATCTTGCTTTTTCTTAAGAAATAATTTCAGTTACAATTATAAAAAAGGATTTAATGTGTGAAGCTTTTAATGTTGTTTCTCTTACAGGTTAGTATTATAATATTTAATAGGTAATAATAATAGTTATTTGTACCATAAGGTTTGAGATCACTTTTGATGCAAAAAAAAAACTCACAGAGCAACAACCTGAGTTTTTGTTTCAATAAACAACATTATTACATATATTTTTTTATTATTATGCTGCAAGGCCAACAGAAACTTGGCATCAACGATTTAGGATCAGGCAGTCCAATCGTGATCATTTTTAGAATTCTGTTAGTTCTGCCTCGCACCGTGCGTACTAGTACCAGGGCTGTGCATTATTTATGCATTACTATATAAAAATAATCTTCGCTATAATATAATGCAGAAGCAAATTTTATTAAACCTTATGATAACGGAATTTAAAACCTTAATGGCCGGTTTCACAGGTTACGGATAGCCACTATCTGCCAGATAAATTAAAAGATGGAACAGAATTTGTATGAAATTATCCGCCAGATAAACTATCTGGAACTTATCAACAACCTGTGAAATTGGCCCATAAAGGGCTTCTCTGTAAGTTAGGTAGTCCTTTGGCTTAGAAAGATGTTTAAAGGTGAACTTACTTGCATTCCAGTTAGTTCCCTTTGCTTAGCAGCAGCAGCTAGGAACAGGCTGTCCTGTGAGATCTCGCGGTCCAGTTGCGGGCGATGGTTATGTTCACCCAATTGCAATAGAAGGGTTCCTGCAAGAAATATTTTGTTTTTGAAACTATTGAAACGATATTTTTTTTATTGTTGGGATGCTACACTACCGTCGGAAGAAATTCATATTATAATAGAATAGATGACAACTAGTCAAACATTTTTCTACTTCACAAATTTTTCAAATCAATCTGGATACTTATTTCGATTATAATATTATCAATAAAAAAAGTCAATTTTCGATTCAAAACAAGCAATGGTTAATATAAATTAACCGTTTGGCCGCCACAGCAAAAAAACAAAGACGTGCCCTCAGTGCCAAGCTAAGAATTCATCCATAAATAACTACAATATAGTAGTGACTTAGTAATTATATTGATTAAAACTGACTATTAATGTGTGTCATGTATATCTGTCTGTCACATGTAGTCGTTCTGGGCACTTTTAGTCTCGTCAACTATACGTGACTGTGACAGTCAAAAGGTTAAACTGACATTATTTTTCGAACCAGTCATCATCCTATTTAGGAGATGGGTGTAATGAAGCCGGTGGCGTACCTGCCAGCACGACGGCCTCGTAGACGTGGGGCTGGCGCTGCGTGAGGTCGTGCAGCACGGCCAGCAGCTGCAGGAAGTGGTCGCGCGGCAGGGGCGGCGCGGCGGGCGCGGCGGCGGGCGTGCTGGCGCCGCTGCCCACGCCCGCCAGCCCGCACGCGCGGACGCTCTCCGCTGTTATGTACGTGCCTCCTGCTATTGTGTAAAGTAGAAAAAAATATGATAAAAAATGAGTCATTAGGGATTGATGAGATTTTTTTAAAAATTTAATTTTCTGTGAATGTTATACCCATACTCCATCGAAGCAAAGCGAAACGGGAGAAGTTTTTAAACTACCTTTTCAGTTTGTACACTTAGGTATACTACTGAGTCGGTGGACACTAGATGTATGAATACCGAATTTCTGTGTTTTTTTTAAACTTTCACGCAAGAACGAGAGAAAGAAGTGAACGAATTCTGTTGAAACTTGGCAGTAATATACATCAGAATAAGAAATACTCACAAGAAACAAAATAAAAGACACTTAGCAGAAAGAAATATTGGTTTCTTAGAAAAAAATATGTATTACTTATGCTAAAATAAAGTGTTCATAGCCTACCCAGTTGACTGTTGTCGGAATCACTCTTATCCATCGGCAGGCCATCCCCGCACATTTCACTTATAGAGCGATGAAGTGGTCCCGGCTCTGGAGAAACGGGTTCATCTTCAGTACTGTAAGAAAAATATATTCATGGAAAATAATATCTAACAAAAAGCTCCTTATAAAAAGTGCTGTTTGATGGTTTGAGAGATGAAGGAAAAAATATGACTCGATTTTTTTACATCCATTTTTACTGAATAAAAATATTAACAATTGTCTTTTCTCGATATAAATTTTGACACATTCCATCACCTTAGTGATTGGTCGCGCGGCCAGTGTCTCGCACTGCTAATAAGGTTGTATAGAGACGTTTGCGTGTGTAATACGCACACATGCTAGGAGTTAACAGAGTTAAAGCTAACAATTCATCCCTTAAGTATTAGGAGGGGCCCATAAGGGCCAGGGTCTGCCTGGGCTGCGGGTTGTTCGCAAGAGTTACCGTGGTCTTGGAACACAGGGACCTCCCGAAGGAACATAGTGAGTTTGCTGCACCCTCGGCGGGAGGGGGTCATTTGATGATTTCCCACGAAAAAAAAAATCTCATACGTATACGTCCTAAGAAATACTTCTAATTTGCTATCCGTACCAAATAAAAACTTACGTATCGAAGAACGAAATGGCGTCGGTAGCCAACTCCTCTCCAGTATCCGTAAAGTGTGTGGGCCTGAGATCCCTGCGCGGCAGCAGTGGCGGCGCGTGCGCACAGTACAGCGCGCGCAGGCGCCGCGCCGCCTCCGCGCGGGTGCTCAGCCCTAACGCCACGCTGAGGCCGCGAGCGCTCACTAGACCGTCTTCGTCGTAGTCCATCAGCTGGAAGAGTATGTGGTTACTTTTAAACAGAAGATTCAAATTTCAATTTAATTTTCCGGTCAAAAGAAAATATTTGAAAATTGCCAAAAAGGACGACGATTGCTACTACAACTGCTTCTGGTTATTCTTATTAACTTTACAAAGGTTAGGGCATGTTTCACCACCTACGAATAAGTTCCAGTTAGTTCATTTGGTAGATAATTTCATACAAATGCTGTTCGATTTCTTAAATTATTCGGTAGATAGTGGATCGGTAGATATTTGAGATAGCGGTACATTGTAAAAATGGCCCTAATAGGGATGCGGACAACTAGTCAAATTCAATACTTTTATAGAACTGTCAAAAACGGTTACTCTCTATGCAATTTGTATGAAAACACCACATATGACGTCACAGATTTTTCACATCAATCCATATACTTATTTCGATTATATTATCAATAATAAAATAAATACAGTTTTCGATTCAAAACGATAAATTAAACTGACATTATTTTAAGATGCTTGACAAAATGAATATGATAAAGTATTTTATTTATGACCTAGTCCACATCCCAATTCTATCAACAAAGGCGTATTTATTGTACAATACTAACCTTAAACATCCTAGCAGTGATAGCTTCAGCGAAATCTCCCTTAGCCCAGGGCGATAAGGCGAAGAACAAGGTCTTGAACTGCGTGTAATCCAGCCTATAGGACTCGTAGGGCGCTTCCAATCGTTCACAAGGCACACGCTTTGCCCATAGCAGTTCTTCACGAATGGCACTTAGTAATTCCTAGGGAAAAAAATACAGGTAATATTTTTGGAGTAAGAAGTATATTCAAAAATGAGGAATGAGGATCATTTAGAAAGGTCTTGAACATGAATGTGGATGGTATAGAGGAAGGGAACGACCAAAGAAACGATGAATGGATTGCGTGAAAGTTGATATGGCTAGAAAGAATGTAACTTGTGAGATGACGGCAGATAGAAGAGCGTGGAAGACAAAAACATGCTGCGTCGACCCCAAATAAAACTTGGGATAAGGCAGGAGGATGATGAAGTATATTCAAAAAAGTTGGTGAAGGGTTATTGTTATGTTTTTTTGACTAAAATCTAAAATGTGACATGTTTTTCCTGTATCTGTAATTTTATCCTCGATATTTAACTTGCAGTGCCGGTTTTTATACAGATTTTGACAAATAACAAATAACGCCTTAAAAAGCAAAAATAAAATAGATCTTCGACCCTCATAGTTCATTCTCGTTCACTGACCTTCACCATACTCATTTTAATTAGTATGAAGAAGATGTCCACACGTTCCTTCTTTAAAAACCGGCTAAGTGCGAGTCGGACTCGCGCACGAAGGGTTCCGTACCATTATTTATAAAACCAGCAAAAAATCATGTTTGTTGTATGGGAGCCCCCCTCAAATATTAATTTAATTTTAATAAAATTACTTATTTTTAAAGTAAGTAATACATTCCATATTCTGTGAATATTTCAAGCATCTACTTGTTGCCGTTATCGATATCGAGCAAAAATTAACAAAAAAATCACGTTTGTTGTATGGGAGCCCCCCAAAATATTTATTTTATTCTAGTTTTCAGTATTTGTTGTTATAGCGGCAACAGAAATACATCATCTGTGAAAATTTCAACTCTCTAACTATCACGGTTCATGAGATACAGCCTGGTGACAGACGGACGGACGGACGGACAGAGGAGCGAAAACAATAGGGTTCCGATTTACCCTTGGGGTACGGAACCCTTAAAACTATACAAACCTGTAACTCATTCAACTCGAGAAGTTTATCCTGCTGTAAAGCTCTCAGCGTATTCTTCTCGAGACTGTCTTCTAACTGTCGAACTACCCTCAACCTGTGTTTCAGTCGCAAATGTTCGATGTTCTCGCTTGAGACACTGCTGCCATATGAACGGTAGGACTGGTATATTAGCTCTTGTATTTTTATTGTCTGTGAAAATATCATCATGATTTATTTGTCAGCCTGTATAATATTGCCCCGTAGGGTGATGTGGCAGTAAGAGATACCGTGGCCCTGGCACACAAAGACCTCCAAAAAGAACAAAAATGAAAATCTAATCAGAAGTCAGACAGTCCTCTAGCTAGCTGCATTCACAGCGAATAGAATCATTTATTGATTTCCCACTCAAAAATTCCTACTTATGTGATGTTGGTTTACTAAGTTGAACATCGGAGTCCCTTAATGTGTGCTATATTATCGTTATATTACATTAGAGGAATGTTCGCGAAGATACTAATAAAATAAAATAATTCCTTGCTGTATACTGGGAAATAATTTGTAATGACTTCTACATATATTTATTTATATACAGTTAAAAACATGTTTTTGAATAGTATACGTTTTGTAATGCCTTCTATTGCTGTGCCTTAACAGGGTCCATAATTGTATCTAGTTTTAAGTATTTTCAACATCTATTGTAACATTATGGAATGCAAATAAATATATGAATGTGAATACTTATTCGGTCTATTCAAGCGGAAAAGTTGACAAACCCTTGAAAATGAAAGTGCTGTATCCGTAATCTCGTCTAGTCTCAAATCTAGTCGCGGTAACAAGGGCGGCGCAAAACGGCAGTTTTGCACTGATAACATAGTGGTTTGAACTTTAAAGTTTGCAGTATGTAGGCGATACAAAGAGAAGATCGTTCTCGAGATATAGTGGTTTAAATACAAGCCCCGATGACATACATACATAATTATGTTATGTACATGAGACGAGTTTTATATGCAACGTTACTACATAAGTGTCAAGGAAATAATTGTAAACATTTTCTATAATATTGTTTTTATTTTCCTCCACTATATTGAAAGTAATGAAACATATTTTCCATACCTATAAAGATATATAGGGTGACTGGTAATTAGTGACCGATATTTTAACACGTGATTGTACTCATGGTTACAAACAACTTTCCCGAAGAAACTTTCTTTGTTATTTTTTTTATAATTTTTATATTAACCTTGAAAAATAAAACATCGATATGCATATATAACATACCTTCTCAGCGGTCCGTGGTTCCGTAGACAGAGCCATGGCCTCTTCATTGTATATGCCTTGGAGGTAGTCGTTCAGGACTTGCATAGCTTGTCCATCTTCAGTGCATTTAAGAAGCTTTTCACGGTTTATTTCTAGTATTGTGAGTGTTACCTGATCAAAAAATTGTTACAATGATAAAAATTCATTCAGAGACCAATATCATGAAAAATGCAATAGTATATGTATACGTGTGTAACACGCACACATACATACAGACAAAAATTCTAAAAACTATATTATTGACTTCGATATCGATTGTAGATCACGCCCGCCGCAATTATTTAAACAAAAAATATTCAATGTACAGTTTTGACATTTCTAACATTTTATTATATGTATAGTTATACATAATTATGCGTAAATAAATAATTAAGCAATGCTATAAAAAGTAATATTCTCCACAAACCTGGAATATTACTTTAGCACCATCGTAAAAGAAACAGTCCATAACATTAACGGCACACTCATACGGCATGACGCTGATGAACAGCGTCAGGAACCAGGAGAGGGAGATCATCTTCATCATGCCCAACTCGTCTAGCTTAGCATGAAGCTCTGGTAGGTGGACTTCAGTTAGCTCTTCTAGTACTCCTTGGTCAACCTGAGGATTTTCAAAACATTGCTTAGTAAAATTAATGCGAAGAATTTCTTCTACACAAGCATCTAATATTGAGTAAGGAGGTTATTTTAGTATCTGACAGGGCTGCGGGTTGTTCGCGAGAGTTACCGCGGCTCTCGCACATCAACCTCCAGAAGGAATATAAGGGGTTTTAGCCAGAAAGAGTCTAACGCTCTCTCTAGTTGTACTCTCAGCTGGAGGGTTCATTATTTTTTTCCCATGAAAAAAGAGGTCATTCTAGTATATAGACGAAATTCATAAACATCAATGGTGATGTACTCCATCAGACGTCATAATAATAGTAAGTTCTCTTAGGTATCTCATATCAAAATGCAACATGCCAATTTTTGCTTAGACAAATTGTGTATACATAGTATAAAACACTGGGATCAAGCCACGTTTAGCTTGCTAAAGATCGAGTGCACTGCATAGAGGAACGCGCAATTATAATGCACAAAGGGACAGTTTTAGTCGAATTCAACCGGAATAACCCACGTGTTTCTAGCATTAGCATCAAAACATATCGCATATTTAGTGATTATGACATTAATTTATTCTGAAATACTAAAATATATGCGTAAGAGTAACATACCAAAGCCCCGACCACCCTAGTATTATAGTAATCAGGTAACAAAGTCTCGCATATAGTAGCCAGCAGCCAAAACGCCTGTTCTTCCGGGCAGTATATTAGCAATACGGAAGCAACAATGTTCATCGCTTGGCAATAACCTATTTGCGGATTTTTTAATGCGTATGCGCATAGTACACGGCGAAGCGCTGAGATACCTGAAAAATGAAGAAAATATCACCAATTTTAACTAAATAAGTTAAGGGAGTGGAATAACTAAGAATTTTAAACCCTTAAACTGCACTTATTTAGATTATTATGTAGGTATTTGATTATTATATTAACAATTAAATATCGATAAATACAAAGAATCTCCTTAACCTTTTGATCGCCACATCACGTATAGATGACAAGCCAAAAAGTGCCCAGCACGCCACGATCTGTCAGTTTCAATCGATATAATTACGAACTCACTACTATATTGTAAGGTCTTTCTTTTTTCGTGGCAGTCAAAAGGTTTAACCGCATACTACGTTTTTATTTAACTAGATATAAAAAGTAGATACTACTTCAATTAATTATAATAATCTTGATGGTAATAATCATTTAAAAATTATATTCTTACCAACATCATTCTGGAAAGCCCTATGTTCTGGCAAAGAGCGATGCAAATCCCTCTCAATTTCATCGTTTGCCTGAGTTTTGGTCGACAGAGCTTTATTCACCAGTCTTTCATACAGGCCTTTATTCTGTGCCTTTTGCAGTATGGAACCTGAGAATACACTCCAAAGTTCCCCTCTTAACAGTTCTGGTATCCCGCCAACGACCAATTCGCTGCCTTCGGTAGTCTGGTACATGCTGACGCCTCGCCCCACTTCTGCCATATGATCTTCCCATCGTTTCTCCTGTAAAAGAGTTTGTCTAGTCTTTTCATACAAATAGAATAAGTTATTTCTCATATTCAAAGCGGTTGTTACTATTTCGCGTGATGTTAGTAAAAACAATGTACAATACCATGTCTTAAGTATAAAATCCACATCACAAAAAAAAAACTTTCACCAGGATATCAATTAACGTTGGTATTGCTTTAAGCTTGACTGTACCCCGGCGCGAAATTATAGCACCTCATATAATTTTTAGCTTTTTTAATGTCACCATTAAGCGATTTGTTTTTTTTTTGTAGTTTTTCAACTCTAATCAACCAAAAAGAACCCTTTAATGTATGTCAAACATGCCAGAAATATTTTTTTAGATTCGTAGACGTACCTTTTTTTGCTGTATCTGTTTTATAGGCGAAGTCTGGTGAGTTCTGAAGAGGGTCATAAGCGGTGGCTGGGGCGTCCAACCTTCAACCTCCGTCTGAACCACGGCTTTCGTCACCTTCTCCCTGTACACATCACTGCATATTCACGCATTGTAATTAGTACACGGAAAACTAAACCTTAAATACAAAGTCCCAAAGTTGAAAACCGATGTTAGCGATGGCTGCAGCATGCTGGGTTAGCCCCCTGTTAAAGACAAATGCTCAAAGAACTGCAAACAAAGAACACACAGGAAAAATATTGATGAATTAACACGTAATATTGAAGAAAATGCATTAAGAAATATATTATCATAAGATTCTGAGAACACAAAAATGAATCTTAAAGACCCATGGCAGTTAATATTATATTAGTTTTATTTTATTTCTTTTTGCGAAGAAAGCATAATTTCAAGCTATTAAAATTACATAAAGAATCCAAAATAAAAGTTTTACACGTAAGTTTTTAAGCATGACAAAATACAGGTGTTTATCATCAAACAGATAGGAGTTTAATGACCTATTTTGTTTCCCATAAAAAAGAATAGCCGATTTTACTAACAAACATTATGAATGAGCCCAAGATAAAGTTATAGATAAGTCACTTATTAAGTCAAGAGAGAGCCATGCAATTAAAAACTAAACACTTACTTGGGCAACTTAGCAAGGAGTTCCGATATCTTATGCACCAAGAAGTCTCTATCCGATATATTGCCGAATAGGAAGCTGGTGTGATGTGCAGTTGTTATGAGGATACTGCCAGAATCCCCTGAAGAGCCAGTGCCTCCAGAGTCCGCTCGTTCCACTTGGTGGACGTTACGGAGAGGTATCGTAAGGCGGACTAGATTTCGGACCTAGAAATATATTTGGAAACTATAGCGTATATTATGTATAAGGGTATAAAATAAAAGACCCTAACATATAAAATATAAGGCTGGCTATTGGAATAGAGGTAGGTCCACGAAGAAATCTTCAAGAACTCATATTGTTAGGGTGAAAACAAAATTTTTAGGCATAGCATTGTTCTTGGTACCGATATACGGTAATACATATATCTACTATAAAAAAACCAACGAGCTGATTTTTAAACAAATGATAGTTAAAAGCAAAACTTCCGATTTTCCGCTGCCGTTTTCCTCAAAACGACATGTCAAGTGGTAAATGATTACCGTATCTAACGTAACCGATCACATAACATTAGTCTAATAGGCTAAATCGTTAGAACAAATTTCAACAAAACCTAAGTTCTAAACAAATACACATACCACGATATATAAGAACAGCAAAGGTTACATAAACATTACTCCTGACTCACAAAAGCAATGATAACAAACGTGGTATAATAAATAACTCGTAACTATTTGCACATAATATTCTTGAGCATTAAGCCTACGTCATCAAACAATTAAATCATCCTTATTGTCTTCACATAAGGTCGAACATTGCATGTGAAATGTAAGGTTTGAAACGATAATGAATTTCATAATAATAATTATGCGATTGTATTTAACACATATTTATTGTTGTTCTATAGAGCGGTGCATTGTCTGGCATTGTATCAGTTTCGATATCTCTATTATATTGCTTGATCTCCTATCGACATGGTTCAAGTATGACTATTTTACGGAAAATGTGAGAAGTTCGTGTTGTTTCAAGTATTTCTAAATAGGTCATATATAGTAGCTATTTCATGCGATTTCACCCGCATTCCGGGGGATAGTGTAGCTTCCCTACAGTCAAAGAATTTTTCAAATCGCTTCCGTAGTTTCGGAGCCTTTAGGGTAAAAATAAATAAGCAAATTTTTTTTCCCGTTTACAATATTAACTTTCCCGTTTCTCTTCCAACGGCCTTTGCATTGCATTTATGTTCCAGTACTAGATAACTGCTTATCTTGCATAAAGGATGACGCTCAGCAAATTGCTTATCAGTATCTATAAGTATAACAACTAAGCATATTGAAGCATTTGCATGCATTTATTAAGCATACGCGACTTTCTATACGAAATGCTTACTCATGATGTAAGAACAAATAAGTCGCAAATAGGTTTTGTATCATTCAAAACAATCCTTAGATAAGCTAATATGTTTTTAAAGCAAAATACTCACCCGACTATCAAAACATATGAAGTTCTGGGATAGGTATAGTCTTCCCCAATTATGTCTCTTATTATAAGGTGTCCATAAAGTGCATTCTTCCGTGCCATCTAACTTTTCATTCTGTGGTAAACGGAATCTCAAAGTAAAGAGGTTAGACTGTTTCCTAGCATCCAAATCTCTTTTCAGGAATGAAGGTTTCTTTGGAACGTTTTTGCTAAGCTTCGTCAAGAGATCCTTGTCTATATTGAAGGATCCTGACTTATCGTCGATTAATCTGAAAAGATAAGGCTCTGTTAAAATATCTAAGACATGAGACAATTGACAATATTAGATATATAAAGATATACCCCTAAATGGGAGATAAGGGGATGTCCCTAATTCTAAAAATTACGTACTACAATTTTAGATTTGTATTACATATTGGGTAAATCAATAGGTACATTTTAAGCACTCGTGTCATACTATACTTAGGCATATTTGACACAACAATACCGAAACAATAACATTAGATATCATTAGTATCAAATTTTCGATAACGGCGGCTGATTCAGAGCCAGACGATTTTGTTTGGAACCTATCATTAAATTCATGGCCATATGTATTGTCAATTAAATCAATTTTTGCAAGTAAATATGTAGTTAGATAGAAGATAGAGGAATTTAGCACTATCGTTATATGCCGCCGCAATCTGGATAAGCAAATATCGATTGTAGGCCTTGAAGGTCGACTGAGGCCGTCGCATGTAAAAAAGGGCGCGTAATTTTCATTTATCTTGGACGCCATGATTAAATACCACAAGCGAGTCTATAATCTTTGATACAATGACGAATAACATCACCAATGTAGTATTTAAGATGTACGCATGAGCGATTTTCTCAACTGCTGAAAATAATTGTCTCTGCGACCTTGCGCCAACAAGCGAGCATTGAAATGTAAAAATGGCTCGTTTTGAAAATACTAACAAACTGTAAATTTAAATATTAAAATGACTACTTTGTTTCAAGAGGTTTTGATCAGATCTTTAACAAATTCTAATAAAAATAAAAACAAGTACCCTACAAATAACTGTATGCATATGTCTATGTCGTAGCTATACCGCAGTTTTGCTTACTTCATGAAATGCTCGATAATTTTACGAAATGGTTGCATTTCATATAATGGGCAATTTAATTTGATCAGATCATAAAATCGCCCGCGTTTTACGGATCATATCAAAACAATATCAAACTGAAATCAATGGGTCTATTGAGTGGCTTAAAAAGGACTCTCCTGGAAATCAATGGTCATGGTGATCATGAAATTTTGACTATTTCATGAAAAGTCGCCCGTTTAATTGTACATATAGAGAAACGATTAACAATAATCATTAATCTGCCCAAACCACATTTTGATGTGGCCAACAGACAGTGAAACATTTCATGAAATACGTCTATTTCATGAAGAGAGCTTCATGATTTGGACATCTACATACATTCTACATGTGGGACGGTAAAACTTATGCACTTATTTATCTAAGTGCAGTACCTACACTAAATACGTCCGCGTCAGAAGTTATCTACACAATGCAAATGACTAATGCAAGTAAACTCTTCAAACAGCTTTATCTAACTTGATCCTAGTAACACAGTATGCACTGTGAGTATCACGTATCTACAAAATTTTATGTATAATACAGCATTATTTTCACATTATATGGAGATTAATATTCAAACATACTTCAGCTTAATTAAGGTTAAAAAGTATGTCCATTCGCCCTTCAAGGCCTATTCAGGCTAAACCCACAAATGGACATATTTGTAGAGGTGACCCGTAGAATGTATTTACGAAGACAGGTTTCAAGTACAGACACAGCACATCAAGCCACCATCTTTCACCGGGACCAAATTAAAATATGTTATCCCGATATACAGACGCCAGCACATCAAACTACCCGAAACTGACAAATTTTCTATATCAACTTTCTTCTGCGATAAAGTTGAAAATCTATTAACGAAATTTGACAGATTGTAGTAGCTTGATGTGCTGGCGTCTATACCTATAATTCACAACTTATCTAATGTTTTTTAGATTGTTCAGCGTGATACAATTTTCTACCAGATTTGTTAAATGCGATGCAAATAGAGGCCTGAGCGAAACAGTTCTAATTAGTAATGCGGAAAACATGTGTTGTGACGTAATACACTCGGTTGTGAAAATAAAAGTAACTTCCTACTCAATATTTTCCCCAATAGACAAATAATGACCCTACTTGAGAACAATGGCTGAAATTACCATTAAGGTAACATTTAACGCTTTTTATATACGAGTACAAGCGAAAATATAAGTATCGCTGTTATTATTCTAATATCAGCAAGTCGTGTAAAAGAATTTTCAGTCTCAGAAGATACTTCTTCATGTAACTATGTATCTAGATAAAAAAGAACTTGTTTCAATCTTTACAAACGAAACATTTGCATTGTTACCGCAGTTTATCGGTAAAAAAGATTAAACAATTCGACATTCGGATGTAAGTCGCTTCGGGTGTGTTGTATGTGCATACTAAGAGTAAAATGCTGCTAAAATGTATAGACGCCAGCACATCAAGCTACCCGAAACTGACAAACAAGAAACTGGAATTGATTAATCAACTTTGAACCATATGCTTCAGCGATGAAGTTGAAAATTGGATGTACTAAAATCGGATTTACCAATAAATGTTTAAAAACACACTTACTGTTTCATAGCAATATTAGCCAACTGCTGCATTAGAGCGAAAGTTTCATTCTTCCTCATAAACAATGTGAAGTAATGTTCACCGTCCCTGGAAACCACTTTAATGGAGTCAGGAAACACAAGACTGTTGGTTTTCGCTAACTCCGTGACGTCAGCCCAGCGGATCTTGATAGCTGTTTTGAGTCCGATTATATAGGAGTAGAAACACATGTAGTGGACTGATAGATACATCCAACCTTGGCGGAGCATCTTCCCTTTCCAGTAACTGCAAAATGACAATTCAAATGTATCAAAGCATTTAAGATATTAAGGGCCAGTTTCACAATGTCCGTATAGCCACTATCTAAAAAATAAATTAAAAAATGGAACAGGATTTGTATGAAATTATCTACCAAATAAACTATCTGGAACTTATTCGTAGGTGGTGAAACAGGCCCTTATATTTTTGCTATAAGATGACCATATTTTTGATCACTTCTCATTTAATAGATTTCCAATCTGTGCATTCAAAAAATCTGAATATCAAAACTTAGAATTTTTTAGGCATGATTCACACCAAATATCGTAACAGTCGCAAGGAATGAACCTTGCGTGCGTTGCTTAAATTCATGCAAGCCTTTGTCCATGCCACTCAAAATTCGGGCGAATGCTAACATGATTCATCCTTACCAACAAATAGTGGGCCCAATGAATTTTGAAGACAATTTAATAAACGATAATGGAACCATTACTCACCTACAAGAGTAGTAGCAGACCAATTTCTCATCTTTCGGCATACGGAACCTTTCGTGGAATTCATAATCCACATTTTTGTATGTGACTGTGTCTTCATCTACGAGATTCAAAACAATTTTCAAAAAACTTAATACGAATTTAAACGGTAACATATATTTATTTGAGTGGGCTTTCTGTTGGCGTTAAGAAATAGTCTTTTATTATACTCAGGCAGTACAATGTTATATCACGAAATGTTTGATATAATCAGATAATTAATCTTTTGACGGCCACATCAATAAAAGAAAGACATGCCCTCAGCACACTCAGCACTAAGAATTCATTCATAAATACCTACAACATATTGTTATATCAATTAAAACTGAGTACTAAATTTTAACTTTAAAAGTCTGTCATGGAGTTGTGACCGTGGCATTCTCCACACTTTTTGGCTTGTCAAGTATACATGACTGTAGCAGTCAAAAGGTTAAATTTAAAGAGAAGAAAAGGACATACCCTCAGTAAGAGTCTCTTGCTCTGTTGCAATGATAGAATTTATTTTACAGCACACAAATTCGGTCACTTCTTCCTCGGTGTCAAAGGAGTGTAATGTCGGACAAACATTCTCAAACAGCCACTGCCAATCCTGGCGTATTTCTGGCTCAGTCAGTGCTGTGGCTATCACTAGAATAAATTACATAATATCCATAATATCCCTCACACATTCACACAACGTCATCTAGCCCCAAACTAAGCAGAGCTTGTACTATGGGTACTAGACAATTGATAAACATACATATATACTTTTCTTTTTGTAAATACATACATATTATACATAGAACACCCAGACTAAGTCAAACACACATGTTCGTGCACACAAATGTTTGACTTATGCGGGAATCGAACCCGCGACCTATAGCGTGGCAGGCAGGTTCACTAACCACCACGCCATCTGGTCGTCAATTGTAAGGAGAGAAAGGTTTTAAGATTGAGTCATGAGTGAGATGGACCTTCAGGCTCCTACACACAGTGCCGCCGGCAGGGCCGCCGGGTTAGCCACCGTGCACCCAACGGTATTCAAAGCTGCCGCTGGCCACCACACAAAGGAGTATAACAAAGGAGCGCAGCCGCTCGGCACAAACCCGGCGGCTTTGCCGCCGGCATGTGTGTAGTAGCCTTTCCATTGGACCACTTATAAAAGAAAAAATAAAATGGGAAGCTATAAAATAACTGAAATATTCAATTAAACAACTGTAAAACTATGTAGAAGTCAAATTTGATTGATATTATCTCAAAAAGATATATTTTCCTTGTTTGGGTAAAACAAGGAAAGTACCAAGACATGGCGAGTTATCTGGAAATGAATCATACTGATGTTATTTTTTCTTTATACTTAATATGATTTTGTCAAAAAAGTTTCCAATATTTAAATATTCGACATTATACATTTTTAGATAATGAATAGAACTGTAACGACATGTGATTAAAAAATGGGTGACAAGACTTAAAATTATAATATCTAGAATGCTAATCATTCTCCTAGTTTGTTTGACATGTAAAATATTAATTAATAAAACAATTTAATTTTCAAAGCTTAGCCAAATAGATCTATACATGTAGTGTGTGATTAAGTAGGCACCAAGATTCTTGAAATTTAGTCTATGGTTTTTTTAATAAAGAAAGAAGTATTACAGTAACTAATATTACAGAAATATATACAAGTAAAATGTACCATAGTATACTTCTGAGTTAGGTGTCTGGTGTAAAATTCTATAGGGCGCTGGTTTTGTATCTCGAACGCTGTCTAGGGTACCCACGAGCAGCGAGGAGAGACCTTTCGATTTTCCATGCCCTTTCCTTCTTTGTAGGACGAAGTACAATGTCGTTTCATCAGTGTCCCTAAAGATTTTACGATAGTATTAGCACAATTTCACAATCAAGTTTATTTCGTTGCGATAAGCGGCCATCGTAAACATAATTACCAAAGCGCAGTTTTTATGAAAATTTCATGAGGCTTGACCCACATGTCGATTATGCTCTTTATACCGTCTACAATTATTACTTAATTTTTGCTAACCACATACATGGTCGGATTTACGATAATGTTTTTGAATATTTTTTTGCAAAGATCACACAAACAACAAATATCTTTTGACACTAAGTATTTTTTTAATTTTATTAATGACATTTCGTCTAAAAGTCTGATTTGAAATATGAGCCTTTTATCTCCACTCTGGCAAAAACGAAAATGTTTATTGTATGCAGTTTGATATGTACTGAATGTAAAATGATTAACGGCATATATAGGTTGAAATCTTTTAAAATTTCGATGGACAATGTCTGCATAAACAAATTACATACAAAGTTTTCGTTTTCGTGTATCATTTGTGGTCGCACTTATGCTTTTTGATAAATAACACATCACATTTTATTAAATTAAAAGTCTCTAAAAAAAAACATCACGCTCAAGTCACTTGTATAATTTACAGTCAAAATTATTTGTAGATAGGTTACAATGTAAAAAAGGGAATATTTATGTAGGTAAGCTTTTAAATTGTTTGATCCATCCAATGAAGAAAAAGTTGTTTTCAGAAGACGATAAATCAATGATGTTGCTCTTTCTCAGCAGCTCTTCTTTGAGATTCTGCCCAGCTTCTTTTATTCGAATCGGAATTGACAATGTTATGTATTTTACTGAAAACCCAGAAGCCTCCTAATGCGCCAAGAGGATAATGCATCCAGATAAAATTATTTTTTAGGTAAAAGAATAGTGGAAACTGGGCAATTTTTGCTGAAAATGTGTATGGAAACTTCATATGTCGACCAGACTTTCTGAAAACAAAAGTACCTAAATAAGTAGTACATACAGAAAATGTTTACCCCAGTGGTTTTCATTTATTTAGTTGGCAGTTATTTCTGAATGGATAGGCTTGTAAATCGGCGACAGCTTTCGTTTCAAATGTTTGAATCCGTTTGACCAGGCCAACTAAGGTCACTACAGGCTGTCGCCATGAACTGGACAATACGCTTCTTTTGAGGCCCCTTAAAATTAAAACTGTAATTTTGGTAAAATTGAGTAATGAATTACTTCAAAACTTGACCTTCAGCTGTGGACAATCAAATGTTTAAATAATGTTTGATTTTCAGATTACCCTGCAATTATTCCAGCATTTCGTAATAAAATTTCAAGTTGGTCGTAATAACGTATGAGGTCCTTTGGAAATATCATTTTATAAGATCGGTTCAAATTAATTTCATAAAAATCTCGTTAAAATAATGCAGTTAAACTACCAGATTGACAATGTACATCTGACATGGTCTGACACGCGTCGTTTGATTGCTTTTTTCTGAGCTTTTTTTCTTTTGTGCCGATGTTAAATATTTAAAAGGAAAGCGAAGGTGTAGCTAAACCTCTAAACTGTTATTTCTGGACGAATTTATATCAGTCACAATCTGAAACGTTCCCCTCCCCTCTCTCCCCTAGTTTCCTGAATTACCTACCTTACCCCCCTTCAAATTGTGATTTGAAGAATTCTCGTGAATTGAAAAGGCAACGTTACTTGCCTATTCTCAACGAGAGAAACTTTAATAAAGAGATCCCAAAATTCCATTGAGATGTGTGATAACGAAAAAGAAGAGGCAGCGAATTTGGTTAGTCAATCAATGTCTTGCATCTGTTGTGAAACGATCGAGTGTTACAATTTCTTGACATGATCATTGACTTGTTGTTAAATTATTCATATTGTGTGATATGTTTTAGAAGGAAGAATTCGAATGGGTTCTTCGTGAAGAGGTTCATGCGATACTACATCAACTCCACACTGTTTTAGTCGTAAGTGTCACATCATTATAATTATTTACAATTATCAAACATTTTCTTTTTTATTAAATTCTCTTTATAACTGTTATTATTTTTTAGGAATGTGCACATCGATTTCCCGTGCCCTTGTATGGTAACGAGGGCCAAAAACAAGATAAATTCATACTGACATCACAGCCTGAACAATTAAAATGTATTGTGACTTTAACTGGCGACAGTATTTCCCATGCAGTAAGTTACTCGTTCAAATATAATATAAAAATATATATAATATAATATTCCTCACACATTCACACAATATCATCTATTCCCAAACTAAGCAGAGCTTGTACTACTGGTACTAGTCAAATGATAAACATACTTATATACTTTTCTTTTGTAAATACATATATTATACATAGAAATACCCTGACTAAACCAAACACAACATGTTCATGCACACAAATATTTGACTTATGCGAGAATCAAACCCGCGACCTCTAGCGTGGCAGGCAGATTCACTACCCTCTACGCTATCTGGGTGTCTATATATAAATAATACATACAAGTAATAGGTACCTAAATTCCAATTCGTATTTGGCATTTTACTCCTAAAGTTATATACTTTAGAAATAATTTGCAAATTTTAAATATGTCCTTGGTATTAACAAAAAAATTATCTTTTTGTGTCAAGTACCACTCAAAACTACAAAAATATCTCATATTTCTGTCAAATAGTAGAATAGAATATATATAGAAATAGTAACACACATCCCATCCATAACTCTATGTATGATTTGAGTAGGACCTTGGGTGATGTAATAAACTATGATTTCTCTTCCCAGGACATAAGTTTCAAGGTGCTACGACAGATGCACACAATATGCCGTACGTCAATCAACCAGGATGGTCCTTGGAAACTGCAGCAGATACAGGATGCTGCCAATCATTTACAGCAAGCCATTGGTTATATTGATAATGTGGATAAACATTATGTGTTCAGGTATGTCTGTCATATTTTACCATAATTAAATTTTTAGAAGGAAAATAGCACATTTTCCTTATATCTGCTTTGTATTCTTTGATAATAGTAACAACTACATATAGTTTTTATTACATTCTTTTTCTATGAATCACCCAAATATACAGTCATTAAGTTAATGCAATATTAATTGATTCTTAGCTCTGCGTCTCATTGGTATTTTCCAAATTTTATGTGCCAGTACTTTTTTTGCACCCTAATTCTTCTTCCTAGAAATAATTCAATAGCACAAGGCACTAAAAATACTTTACTGTGATTCTGTACAACCATCCTGTATATAACATACTCTACTCTGTTTATTTTACTATGGTACAAAATAACAAACATGCCGATATGACCTCAACATACATATGAGAGGAACTCAAGGTTATATGTATTTATTTCACCTTAATAATATATCTTTTAACATAATATTATGTGTGAAGGATTTTAATTGTCATGTTAATTTTTATGCTAAAGTAATTTTGCTCTAGGTATTCTTTTTGAGATACCTAAATTATGATTTCATGATTCATCATAATAACACAATAGCTGATAATGATTATTTATTTATGATATAGTAAATATCGCTGACAATCTAAATGTTTATCATGGTACAAAAAATTCCATTCATTATGTAATTTGACCAATTTCTTGGTTGCTTGTTCTGAAGTTCCCTTGAAATATCAGTCTAATATAAAAATAATAACAGATATATGTATTTATTTTCTTTATTCAATCAATAATTATTTGCTGAACTTCTGATTAAATGTATATATTGTTTACTTTGTAGATCATCGGAAGAGGTGCTCCATATAATCCAATGTCTTATTGGCTCACTGCAAAGAGCTCGGACTGCTTTAGTGTTGCCCAAGAAAAAAGCAATTGATGAGCTTATGAAGAGTAGAAATATGGTATGTTTTATTCTGTAACTTATTTAAAGTAGGGCTAAAAAAAATATTTTTGGTAATGGTGTAACAATTGAAAAACTAGTTTTATTTTTTTCTAAAATCTTTGAAGAGAGAAAAGACATAAATATGTAATAGAAACTTATCATTTATTTTCAGAAGGCCTTATCGCCAAATCTACCAGAAGACTTAGCAATATCATTTTACATACAATCCCACAAGCTTATATTTGTTGCGTACCAACTTAGTTCGGTGCATGGCACTATGAGAATTGACTCCTGTCAGGCGGATTGTGCTGTACCGTGGTTGAGCGATGTGTTGTTCATGTTAACTGCAGCACTCCATATGTGTCAACAACTTAAGGATAAGGTAAATTAAACCTTTCTTCTTTTTAATAGATTGTATATTGTAAATACTTGAGGCAAGGCTTTCTTTTGTAATCAACATTGCATAATGCACAGTTGACGGTTTCAGATTTTATTCACTATTTCATTTCTCTTTTATCTGAATTTTCTTTGCAATAAGAATCAATATGGAGCAAATAAGACCTCCTTTAAATAATAAAAAAAAAAAAATTGTGAATGTTTATTTTATAATTTTTATCTCACAAATATAGTTATATGTAGAACATAATATCCAACTACTATAATAAACACGAAAGTTGGTTCCTCATTCTTATCACGGTAACCTAAAACATTGTACTGTAAATATTTGTTTCTATGAACCTTCAGGTTTTTCTAGTCTACATCAATATACCTAAATTCCTTATCTACAGCAACATAGGAAGTCAAGCCATGCAATCAGTATATTTTTATCTTTTGACGTGATGATATAACATATAGCTCAGCTGATAAGACTTCGGCGTTTCAGTTTAAATAATAATCCAAGTAGCCGAATTGAGGATTGTCTGATTATTGATAAATATCCCACGTCATGGTTTTTTTTTTGTTTTTGTCCTGTAGTTACCGTAGAAACTATCAGAAGGTTTATCAGTCATCAAACTCGAGAAACATCACTACATATCACTACATAGTATAAAACAAAGTCGCTTTCTCTGTCCCTATGTCCCTTTGTATGCTTAAATCTTTGGAACTACGCAACGGTTTTTGATGCGGTTTTGTTTAATAGATAGAGTGATTCAATAGGAAGGTTTACATGTATAATAACATCCATTAAATATTGGAGAAGTACTGTTATTTTTGAGGTTTCTAATGTGATGTCGTAAATAATTTCAATTTTTCCGCTTACATTGCAAACGCAGGCTGAACCCTACGAGTTTTTATTTAGTATTGCACCCATGCGAAGCTGGGGCGGGTCGCTAGTTTAAAATAGTATGTAAAAATCCTCTATAAAAATAAAATGTCCATTGTGTTTTAGTTTTGTGGCACAGGACCAATTTTATTTATATGGGGCTGGATTAATGATAGAAAAAGTACCTATATACCTTATCTTATAATATGTTTTCTCTTTCCAGCTGTGCGTCTTCTCCCAATACAAAGATTTCACAGTGGGATCAAGATCTGCCTCCATGGTGTTTAACTAATTACCTAATGGGATGTTACCTAATTCTCAACTGTAAGCATTATATACCTAGGTATGCGTAATATACAAAACAATTGTATGTAAGTACATGTATTTATTTAGTTATAGTTATTGAGTCCATTGTTGATATTCTTGTTGAGTATGATGTAATATAATGTATAGAAACTAAAGTTACAACTTAATATAGGACAACTAATCTTGGGTCTGCCATGAGTGTATATTTTGAGTAATAACAAACGGGGAACTAAGTATTTTTTAATTTATTTCTACTACTTACGCTATTTATGGACAACATTATGTTAAATTATGATCTAAGAGTTTTGTTGGTTATGTTTTAAGTAAATATTTGCCGGCTTCTGCCCGCGTATTTATGTAGTTTGGTTAGTAGCTAATAAAGAGCACAGTATAAGCCATCTGGCCAATAACTGATGACAATTGAACGCAGTTCAGTCACCTTAATGTGTCCTCAATTGGAAGTTAATACATCGCTCGAATTCGCAGTATGTTGAGTTCATTTTGATTGAGTTAGCGCCGACCGGATGGTTCTAGTTAGTCTAATGTACACAAAGCGTTGTAGGATATGACAAAGCAATAATATTTTTTACAGGCTAACACATTAACGCATAAAATATAAGTGCAAAGTTGTATTTGAATAGCCCTTGTGTACGATAATGGTATTTATGTCGTGGCACATAAAGTCCATTTCTGAATGAAGGTCCAAAGTCTTGTATTACGAATTGAAATTCGGTATTATTTAAAGTTTCTATTTATGTAGAGGCTATTTTAAGATGTGTGACCCTTTGATTATATAGATGTATTGGGCGCTGGAGCGCAACCTTTCCTTTATCTAAACATTTAATACTATCATGTGGTCTACTTTACAAATGTCTACTTAATATTTTACATTGATGTTATTCTTGTTTTCACTGACATACTTATACAAATGATGTTAAAACTAAATGTGTAAACATATACTGTTTTTCAAAGGGTTTGTAACAAAATGCATAATACAGCAACATTTTTTAATTAGTTATTTATTGCCATGTTAATAAATAGATCTGATTGTATAGTTAATGAAATTAAAAAAAAAGTGTAATTTGAAGCAATAAAGCTTCTATCTTTTGTCGGTAATGCCATAGTTAACGAAATACTAATTTATAATAGAATAATATAATACATAAATGTATAGCTATATTTGTTAATAATAATAATCAATTGGTAAGAAAGAATCCGTCAAATGAAATACTTTCAATATCTTGCTTTCTAAAATGTTGCAGTTTATTTTTATATTCAAATACTTAATGTCTACTTAATACATTGTGGTAAAAGTGTCTAATACTATTTAAAGGAAAATAAATAAAATACAAAAATAAATATTATGGTTGCCAAAGTTCACAGTTATTATCATTCATGAAAAATAATTATATCATCTTCATTAAAATGAATAATCGCTCAAAACAAATAAATCTACATTTTATAGTATGGATGCTTTTGCCTTCAGTGTTGTCACAAAAAAAACTGCTATTTCATAGTCAATTAAACAGCGTGTTTGAAATACAATGAAAAATAAAAACTTAATTAATATTTCACAATTTCTATCTTAAGTAATTTCAATTAAAGGAACTCCAATATTTATAAAAATGTGATAATAATTATTACATCTTTGATTAAGAGGTAAATGAATAACATGTCTCGCTTCCCAAATAAACATTATAACATTTTACCCCAAAATCTTGATATAATAAGAAATAAACTTTGTTATGAAAATAGCAACTATGATAATCGCGATTTTTTGGGATTATGGGTCTGTTTCAAAGATTTTAGTGATTGGATTGTGTTCAGAGCACAGGCTAGCGATGTTACAAGAAATAAAAGACTTTAGATTAAACCCACAACCCTAAAAACTGCAATTATCATAATTGTTCGATTTTTCAAAGTTATGTTTCCATCATCCTTCCGTGGAATGATAAGTATTTTTAATCACATGTGAAAACACAGGTGTTGTAATTCTACTCACTCTATAAAATTTATGTTAACCATAGCCTAATGATATAGATATTACAACCTTTTTTCACAGCTTGCAATTTATAATATGAATTACATATATTAAGAGCTTGATTGCTTTATCATTATAAATACTGTTTAATATCACATATGCATTAATATTCTAAACTACTTAAAAAGACAGGGCTATAAGTATCTTTTTTTCTGAGGGCTACAACGCCTTCACACGGGATACTTATACAAACCGACATAATAAGTAGAGAAGGTCAAACCTAACAAACATCATCAATACTAAAAAGGTTGTGTATCAAAATGTTGTTTTAATTAGTGAAGTACCCAATTGGCATTTCGATAAACTTTTTAATGCAAAATATTATAATAATATTTCGAGAAACATTTGAATTGTAAGAACTTTCGGAATTAAACAACGACATTAAAAATACTTCGAGGTATTTTATTAGCGCGAACGACAGGATCACACCTCATATCTGATGTTAATTTAGGTAAAATATATTTAAAAAATATATAATTCTGTATTTGAATTTCCCGCTAACAGTCGTCGCATTCATCGCCATCTGTCCAGTCTGATAAGGCTATATTCTATCTTTAAACTTTAAATTAAATCTTTATATTAATGTCAAATACCCTATCTATAAACTTGGACTAAATTTAATTTCATATTTAAAATAAATAATTGTGGTCACTAAATTGGAGTGGGTAAATAAATGGGAAGCAATCAATTAAATTGTTTATGTGAATAATTATCGAAGGAATTGGCAATGTAAGTTGAAATTGTATTTTTGTGCACATATTGATAACTTGGATAAGTAATAAAATTGTTAACGCACTTTCTGAATATTCGATTTAATCTTGTAAAAATTATATCTGTACTTCATTAATTTTTAAATTGAGACTGCACCATTCGTGTGCTCTTTGTCAGTATAAGATCATACTCGTACATCGAGATGCAAAGACCTTAACTGTGTAAAGAACCATCATGTTTAAATAATTAATTTGACATGTTTGACAATAAAATTATTGTACTAGTATTATTAGGTAGTCTCAAGACTATTTTATCTAAACCTACTGTATAAACAGTTTATGTGATTGTGTTGTATTTCAATAAATCAAAATGCTGTTGTGCATAATTGGTTTTTATTTCATGAATTTTAATAGTAACTGGGTACGGATTCTTGCATTTACAAACGCTGCGGCGACTTTTTGAGCAAAGCGGTAGTGTTTCGCAAACTCGCAACAGCATTGCTTGCTAGCTAACGACCGCGTCGCGACTATCGATACGAAGGCTTTGCATTGCCGTAAAAAGTCGCCGTCGGCGAGTGCCCTTGTCGCGCATTCCTTCTCTGTATGAAAAGAGCCCGTGTCCTGTAGTGGGACAATAAAAAAGGCAGATGATGACGAAGAGCTACAAGAACAGACATGCTAGCCTAGGATGTTCATCAGCCTTTGAGCATTAAACCAAGCGGAGCCATGAGGGACTTTCTCTAGTAAAAATTCTATGCGAATATGTCGTCTGCCAATTTATAACCCTACTGAGAGTATAGCTCATTCATGACAAACGAGTATAATTGGTAGTCTCTTAGGCATAGGGATGGCACGGCAATAGCGGCTTCGGTTAGTTCATGCTCCAAATCATGAGCACGCGTGTCGGTAGTATGATTATTTGAAATTAAGGATTAATGGAATATCCCTTAAATATAACTATGTTATTCTTTTTTTTTCTAGGAACTCTTGAAGTTGAGTTGTTTCTCAAGTGAGTTAGTATCGCGGATTTTTTTTTGTTTGATGTGAAAGCTAACTTCGTAAACACATCTTTAGCTTCGTTCGACGTCACTGGCACGTCAAAGTTAGGGCTGTATGTGTAATTTCATCCAAGCTCTCTTTTATTCGATGAAATAAGTTCTCGTCATAATACTTATAAGTATTTGTAAATCAAGTCCAATTTTGAAAATGTTAAAATTCAAATGCAGTGATAAAAATATTGATTAATTTTGAGCTAGATTCTTATGTCTGGGTGCTAATTTGCGAATGTGATTATAAAATGTGTACAGGATCTAGCAGAATGTCGTTAAAGTTTATACTTACATTTTTGAAATTAATTGATCATTATTCAATTAGAAATTTTCTTTGTATTTATTAACGTATGAATGCTATGTGATCGGATAAGAATTAGATATTCGATATTTTATTCCCATAACAAATGCACATCACTAAAACTTTTTGACGGACAATGACGGATGGGGAAATGTCAGATTTACAAAAATAAATCGTCAAGAGTTGAGGCGTTGAAGTTTGTTTTCACTTTTATTTTGTTATTATATTGTAAATTGTAGTTGTTTCCCTATTGAAAATAAACATGTTTGTGAGGATACTCGGTTGGTTCGGTCTGGTAACTATTATCATCACTGGATTGTTTGGAATTGGCTTCTATTTAACGTTTCTTGCGTTCATCATCTCTTTTCTGGCTGGGTAAGTTGATAAGAAGGCGTATAACGTACTTAAAAGAATAATATTATTGTTAGCTGTGCTGTGTTATGACTTTTATCTTTACGCGTTAATCGGACAGTTTGATTAACCGGGAAGAAGACATGGTATTACATGTTTGTCGGTATGTAGGACAACGTCCTGACAAGTTATAGTCAGCGAAATATGATCATAGATCGGATTTTGTACCGAACTAGCTTCGGCCAGTAGATTCACAAAAAAGTAGTTGATAGTCTCCCTGGATAAATGGGCTATCTAACACTAAGTTAAGAATTTTCAAATTGGTTTAATAGTTCCTGTGAAAAATAAATAATACAGAATGTATGGATATTTACTAATCAATTTCTAAATAGTGAGGTTTTTATACTTTATCAATTAATATTAATATGTTCTTTTTCAATTTCAGGGTAATAACAATTCTTTATTTCAGTTATGACCAAAAGAAAATATTTCCTATTGATTTAGACTGTCTGGACGATCCCTTACAGCAATCAAACTTTTCTATACAAGTACCAAAGGTATGTAAATACTTTTGAAATTATCTTTGTAAAAAAATATGTATCAACATCTTTTTATAATTCACACGTATATAACAGGAGGGGGAGGGGGTCTTAGGGTCCGGACCCCCCATTCATGTCTATCTTACTTGTCGAAAAAAAAAACTGACCATCTGCATCTCTCCGTTATACCTAGACCTAGTCGCAGGCATTGTTTTATTTGTAGATGATATACGCAACTGGAGTTAAAGTTCTGTTTTTGTTTATAACACCCCCTTGTCAAAGCTGTGCGTCTGTGTTACAATAACATGGGTACATTCATTATAAAACCTAGGCTAAAGGTATATTAAAACTAAATTACTTTTTCTCATATCCAGGTATTAGAACTATTTCAAAAGGAGACTCCTTTACCGAAGTTTGATAACCGGATCACAGGAAGCGAGACTGTGGACTCATTCCTCAATGAGATAATAACAATAATAATAAATGACTATGTCAGTCCATGGTATGAGATTCTGACAAGTGACGAGGAGCTTACAAACCATTCTATAAAACGTTTGGTGCTGGCAGCTGGTGCTAATGTAGCTAATAGGTAAGTAAGCACACCAACTATTAACAACTGGCACTTACTCGCGGTGTCTAGCGTGTCCCCAGGGTACTTTTACCTTACCCAGAATAATGTTTACCTATGTTTGTCGGGGCTAGTGTAGCTACCCAACAGTGAAAGAAGTGTTCTCACTGCTGAGGTAGTTTCAAAAACCAATTCAGTTCAAACAAAGCTTATCTCTCTATAATAATTAGTATAGAAATTGATTTAAGAAAATGGATTTAATTCAGTATAATAAAATAACACAATGGAATTACTTTATAAGTTATTTGTTTAAATCAAAACTTCTAGCTGATTAAAAACTTCTCAGTAATTGTAGATTATTCTGATAGAAGAAAATTATTACTTTGGCATTTATCAACACTCTGCACTCAATCTCTTATCTGAGAGTATTATCTTTTTTATTTATTCAATTAATGTCACAAGCTAACCAATTATTGATCCATAATGCTTATAACATTAACAATTTCTATTTCTATTTCGAATAGATCTAATTTTTCATTGTACCATGCAAGTATGACCCAATTTTACACATACATCTTTATATTTTAGAGTCAAATGTGTGGATTGGATCCACCTGCTCTCCACCCGTGTTCCAGAGGAGCTGACAACACATTTGAAACTGTTTAAACAGTCTAGAGTGAGATTGAAACACGTTGATCTGATGAGTGCCAAAGAAGTGTCCAATGGTTCATCTAGACCAAGTCCAAAGAAACAAGATGAAAAGAAGACGCATAGGAGAAATAAAAGTGAAACTGATTTGTCTTGGCCACCAGGTAAATATATTATGCCTAGTGTTTGTTTGGGAGTGAGTATAAAGGAGAGGAGAATATTTTATGTATAAAAGCATGTCATTCTTGAACCTTTTTGAGAGGTCCGTCGCGACAGACCGATAATAACGACAGTCCTCCCGTCCCTTGCCTATCGAGCCAGCTCGCGAGCTGAGCCAGTAGCATATAAAGTCCGTAATAATAATTACAATCAGATCCAGCCCGTCCCTTTGCTGTCCTCCCCCCAACGACGCCCTGAGCCGAGGTCCTAACCCCACAGGGGGTGCCCTCAGCGCTGTCGTTTTAGGTTTAAGTTTTTTATAAGCCCCTGGCTGGAGGCCTAAAAATCTTAGGTGTCCACAGGAAAGTCCGGTTAAGCAGTACACGGCCTCCCACGCTGAACTGCAAGTAGGCATATAAAAAAAAAAACCTTTTTGAGTTTGAATAAAGCTTTTTTAAGCTAAAATAAAAATACACATAATGGGAATACACGGATAGTGGTAGCAGTTGTATGCGACAATACTGTTATTTTAATATTATCTGATAATAGATTTTTTTATTTTGCAGAAGCTCAAACATTTGGCAAATCGAAATTTTACGACAGCTCTGAGAACATAAGTGGGAAGACACTCAAGGATATATTTTTTGAACTGGAGTGCTCTATAGAGAATAGACAGATTTGTCGGGATATTTACTGCATGGATCCTGAAAAAGAATATGGTAAGACAATTCTTCGACTTCCACACATACATCCTTATAAACTTTATTTAAAATTATGATCAAAAATATTATACTGTCATTTATAATGATGGCGTCCAGGCCGATTGTCGGCCATGGCGGCTGTCTCTCTGTACGGAAATCAGCCAGCTGCGCAGGTCATATTATAGTGCAGTGCACAAGCATTTACGCAGACACCAGTGCACTTAATATTCTCTAACTCTCCTAGGCCGATGGGATGGCTATCCGACATCACTGGAGAGAGATTAGGCGCAGGACCGACATTTACGTGTTCTCCGCACGGGTGTGTCAGTGACCATCTATACTAATATTATAAAGCTGAAGAGTTTGTTTGTTTGTTTGTTTGAACGCGCTAATCTCAGGAACTACTGGTTCGATTTGAAAAATTCTTTCAGTGTTAGATAGCCCATTTATCGAGGAAGGCTATATATCATCACGCCAAGACACACGGGAGCGTAGCAGTAACCAAAGATGCGGGTGAAACCGCTGGGGACAGCAGCTAGTATTTTATATGGCAATAAACACAATTTTATGGTGGTTGCACTACAATCATATTCACATTTATTGACTGTTCCCATCAAAAACTTTCATATATTCTTCTTTTACAGAATTACTTTGCGAAGTTTCGGAGGCTGTGCTCTATCTAGTGGCACCAGAGGAGGCTTGGCGTTGCCATGCACTTAAATTAATACTTATTGAACTTCTATCAGCTGTTGTTCTACGACCCATGATCAATTTGCTTAGCGACCCTGATAATATCAACAGAACAATTCTTAGAAGTGTGAGTAGTTTTAAGCTACTTTAAATATTATAAAGTATTTTTATTAATTTGTGGTCTGTTCTCTTTAATAAGACTGCTATTAATATTTCTAACATTGCGTCCGGTATAAGATGCCACCGCTTATGGAGGAAACCAAAGCTTCAGAAGATACCTATATAATTTCTGTATGATGTAATCAGGCCATGTGTATACCATTCCTAGAATTATAAATAAAAGAATTATCTGGGACATTATCTGCTGCATTAATGGCGGTAAAACTTACATTATGAAAGTGACGCCATAAAGAATTTTGTTAATGTAAGTTATATAATACTGCTCTGCAAAATAATGGGAACATATACTGTTTATACCATCAACTCGCTAAAAAAAAATATTCTGTATCATTTGGATCCATGAGTATTGAATGCTTAACTTTTTTTTCATACTATTGCTAAACCCTTTGCATTGATAGTGCTGTCGAGACTCCTGTTTGCCATCAGAGCTGTTTCTAGTGGTAATACGATGCTGTACCGACGCTGAAGAGCTAGATGCCACCGTGGAACTCGTGCAGAAAGATATACAGAAATTGGTAAGTTGATTCACAAATAGTTAACAACTCAGGACTATTTTGAAAGGTATTGCGAGGAAAATTGTGTTCTATTTTTTTGTTAATCGTTTAATCTTTACACCGCACCGCCACGTCAAAATAAGAAAGAGATGCCCTCATCGACAAGCTAAGAATTCATCCATAAATACCTACAATATAGTAGTGAGTTCGGATTGATATCGATTAAAACTGTTAATAAGCATTATTTGACTATGTCTGATATAAATAAAACTGATTGTGTTATTAAAATTATGGTCGTTTCCATGTCACAAATAAGAAAGAGACACCAACATGGTCAATGATTAGCTTGTGCCAGCTGGTTTCACCCGCATTTCGTGAGAACTATTCTACCTGTGTAAAAAGCATCAATAAATGAGCAATCTAACACTATTTTTCTTTATTTAGATCAGTCAAACTCTTCAACTTTTCAATATCAGGTGTAGAGTTTTAATTTGTTGCTTAGCATTCCAGAGATAGTGCGGGCGAATGGGAACTACAGGATCGTCAAAAACTTTCTTCCTTACAATACTTGAGCCGCATCATTCAAGCCAGGCGGGCCACTTTGGGTCCCCAAGAAGGGTTGGCCCACACAACTAACGTCGATAAAGTGTCGGAAGAAGTATCAAGATCGCTGAAATTTCTACGAGCAACGACCGCTTGGAGATCAAACGCTCAGTATTTATTGGAAATCGAGTTGAATGAAGCGGGTAAGTTTGGAATAAGCATTATCTATAACTTGAAAAGCTTACGTGCAGATTACCATATAAAAAAAAAAAACAAAGAAACAACACTATAGACCACTGTAAGAGCAGTCAGTTAAATTAGTTACCCTGGCCTGTCTTACCGCGGCCATTTCACACAAAACCTCCAGAAGAAACAAAAGTAGATTTTAGTCAGTAATGACACTCTCTCCAACTGCACCCACAGCGGGAGTGGTCATTTGATTTCTTCCCACTAAAAGAAATACCACTAGCTGATTCCGCGGTTTATCAGTGACCCGAGGGAATTACTTCTCGCACCGCAATGAAGGCTATATTAGGTTATCCCGATGTATAGATGGCAGCACATCAAACTACCCGAAACTGTCAAATCTTCCCAATCGACGTTGAACCATATGTTTCAGCGATAAAGTTAAAAATCTATTATAGAAAATTTACAGATTGTTGTAGATTGATGTGCTGGCGTCTGTATAACTTAAATCTCTGCATCAAAGCATCCAAAATTTTACGCTTATAGTATTAGCGTTATTTGAGTTCTAAAATATTTTCAGATGCACCTCACACTTCAAAAGCAGTATTAGACAACTTACGTTCGTCAGCACTAGAACTCTGCGATCTCTACCTAGCACCAAACAGGCCAGCCGTGATGGGTCTACCAGAGAACTGTTATGCGGAACTCGTTAGGAAAATAACTATGGAAGGCGAAGAGTTTACGAATAGCCCTGTGATTTGCTTTGATGAAATCCAGAAATGTGTTTGTGATGCTTTAGAGGTGGGTTTTGGGATACCATTATTATATTTCTGCGTTTATACCAATTTCGTTTGGGGTCGGCGCAGCATTCTTGTTTCTATAGTTCTTTTTTTTATTGAATTCCAGCTATATTGTCTTTCACATAATCCATTTTATCTCGGTCACCTTTACGTTTCACTATATTCCTTCTGGAATCCATTCAATGTTTCTTTTGTCATATTCCGCTTAATCCAAATTTTTCATGATTATGACCCTCATTATGCTTCTCATCATAAATCAATACCACGACAACTTTACGCAGAATACATCGAAAATTATGGGTTTTTAAATGTGGCAACTGTTCTTTGTTTTTAAGGATGACCCGTCATGGCAATCGGACTTCATGATGGATAGCGAAGATGGGTCTGAAAAGAGCAGGTACTTTTAATGATACCTTCATATTTAAAATCGATATAAACTGAAATTAAATTTTGGAAAAAAATAATTTACAAAATAGACGTAAACAATTTAAAATTAACACTACCAACTTTTTATTTTCTTTCAGTGATTTAAAAAAGGACGAAAAACCCGACACGAGAAAATACAGCGGTAAGTTGCACAACAAATCAAAATTTTCAAATACATACTAATTCTTTGTAACTGTCCATAACGCCCCAACTCACCATACGAACCCATCCAAAATGCGCAGACAAATGCAAGAAAATTGTGAAGTCATGTTTCAATCAGTTGCCAAAGTTGTTCTTCAAGTCAAAATACAAGTACGACCTGCCGAACAAGTCTTCGACGTTCCCTCGCTCCCTCACACGAAGAGTACCAAGTAACAAGAACCACACACTACCTAAATGCAATGCGTTTGGTATAACAATATTACAAAGTGAAGTTCTAGACCCTACCACATAGTTGTATGCGTATCGTAGATTCTTGCATCGGCAACTTGATTACTGCTAGTTAGACCTTTTCCTGTATTTCATCTTCTTACTTATTTTCAGTCACTCTGTTTCTTACGTCTGTTGTTAGCGAAGTGTTCCTATTCGTCTATGTATCGATACTCAACTACATTTTTCCATCAATTTTCAAAAATATAAAAAATGAGACGAGATTCAGCAAAACCTTGAATTTATCAAAAGGCATTTTTACTCTATAATTGGCTCGAAATTGATTGTTTTTTCCGCGTAAATAAAGCAACTATACAGTTTACAGAGTATCGATACAGTGAGATTAAACCCCTAATTCTAACAAACCCCTTTCCTCCCCAACTTCGCTGACAACAGAATCTATATTTCTTTCTAAATCTTTATAGCGAACTGATGTGATAGTGTAGATTCTACAGATTATCTCTGACGCACTTCTATGTGTGCGTAGTTCTAGTATTTTCTACATGGATATGTGTTAAAAAAAGTTTCGAATTTTCAGGTGATGTGTTACCAGTTCCGGGAACAAGGCATAATAGGTCAAGGTCGGATATAGTTGGGAATCTGGCGCAGAGGATGATCAATGAAAGTGCAGGTTACCATTTGTCTGTCTTTGTGTTGTCTTTCAAATTATTTAGCTCTTTTGACTTATGATAAGTCACAAACCGTGTAATTTGAAATTTTAAACACAACAAACAGGTCTTACTCGCGATGAAAAATTATAAAGGCATAGGCAATTCGGCCGAAACGTCGGCGTCGGGAGAAATAGAGGTAGCGTACATGCCTTTATAATTTTTCATCGCGAGTAAGACCTGTGTGTTGTGTTTAACATGTGTAAAAATCGTGTAGTTTGAATTTAATTGCATGCTTTTTTATGATCCTTTTAATTAAATTTTATTTTTTTTATATAACCTCCAGGCCCTTCCAACTTGACATCAGCAAACTGCAGCAATTTATCTCTATCGCACTCCGAAATTAGTCGAAACGCGAAAAATTTGATGTCACCTTTATCAGCATGCATTATTGAAACTGGTATGTATAAGGCGTCTATTTTTAATACTTTGTACTATAAATACGACTAGTCTAAAATAATTTATCGTTATTTTTTTAGCGTTAGTACAAGACAAAGGACGGGCGTTTGGAATATACGCCATAGCCGTTACTAGACTATCGGACAATGAAATTTGGCATATATACAGGAGATACAGTGATTTTTATGATCTACACGCGTCTATTAAGGATAAGGCAAGTATCAAGACCTTTTCATCCACATCGAATTATAAACTTTAAATCTTTACGAATAAGTGTTAAATTTGTTTACAGTGGCCAGAGCTGAGTAGTCTTCCATTCCCGGGGAAGAAAACATTCCAAAACACATCTCGAACAGTATTGGAAAGTCGGAAACGCATGTTGAATAGCTACCTGCAAACATTAGCAAGTTTGTCGAGAGACGCTAAGTATATGACGTTGCTATCTCCGGACTATTTAGGTGGATTCCTTAGTCCTGAAAATCAGACTGAGAAACATAGCAACACGGTGAGTTTGATATATGATACTTTATTTAATATACTTTCTGTTGAAGCGGTTTGGTGTGCCAGGTTTTTATGTCTTCTTTCGTATACTTTTTTTATTTGTTAGGGATAAAAAAGTTACATGCCAAGGGTAGAGAAACCTAGAGAATCTTAAATCTAAGACATATGTATATTTTATAATACAGTCAATTCCATATTCATTTAATTAAATACATATGTGTTTTAGAGAGACATAATTTAAAGGTATCTCACGTATAACAACCTGATCCACATGTAATATTTCACCTATGTTTCACAAATAAATATTCTGATTCTGATTCTAATTTGTAACATTACCACAGTGCATTTCTGACCTTTATTGTTTACTTATGAAACTTGGGATCTAATGAGTTCCGTACTTTGTACTCTGACATTTGAATCTGCAGAGCCTTGTGATGTTACAAATAAGGACATATCTGTGCATGATTTCCGTCTTCTATATTCTGTTCTTTAGATGCTAGGTCAACTTGCGGCAAAAAGGTGAAACACTCATTTTGCTCTTTTGAACTTAAGGAATAGTTTTTATAATATGAAACTAGATTTTTTGATATATATTTTTGATATATTGGGTGACTGGTAATTAGTGACCGATATTTAAACAAGTAATTGTACTCATGATTACAAACAATTTTCCCAAAGAAACTTTTTTTTTATGATTATAGCAAAATTATTGACAACGCGGGCGCGAGGCCTCGCCGCGAACAGCTGATCGGGCGACGGCGCGCGCGAAATTTGAATTTTGCTGTAATGATAAAAAAATATCAAAAAAGTTTCTTCGGGAAAGTTGTTCGTAATCATGAGTACAATTACTTGTTTAAATATCGGTCACTAATTACCAGTCACCCTATATTTATATTTTATAAAGATATTTATATTTTTGGAGATTTTTTTATATTATTGTAATCTAAAATCATTTGCATAAAGTCATTGCTCAAAATACCTAGTTTCATTGAGGATAATTTAAGTATGGTATGTTTAGGCATGGTATTAGCTTTCCTGAATGATAAAGGCTGAACGATTTTGGCTTATCCCCTTGTTTTTACATTGCATGAGTAATTCGCCATTGTCCTTTGATTTATTAAAAGTTTCTTCTCCTTCGTTATTTTTATAGATCGATGCACTCCTTGTGAACTCTCTAAGAGCTGGAATGAGGACTTTGAAGAACATGCCGGATCAGTTCGCTAATACAGTAGACGGGGTTATGGACGGTAAGTCGAACATCACAGTAATATCACGAAGGTGGAAGTTTCTGAGAACGTGGGTGTACTTTTGTTATTTACTCTGATCTTTATTCATGCAAACGCTGAATGGATTGCGCTTATAAATCAGATTAAAATAAAGACTGTGGTTTATCTTGGTGCGTGAAGTATTGCCCTCAGGAACCAAGAGAAACCGCTGTTGGAAGCTAGTAACAGATTAACTAGAATATATTATAACTCATAATTATAAACATTTTCTCATCGGGAAATAAATGTTGATAATAAATAGGGAAGATGCAAATGTAATATTATTGAAAATTTTATCATTAAAATTTTAAAAAAGTACAATAGAAAGACTACTGTAAGTTTTTTATTTTACATAATGTTGATTTTTACGAATAATTAAAAATTAAAGTGACTTGAAACGAAACGTATTTCAAAACACCAATCAGCGTTCAGTGACGTCACTCCCGTTATGACAACTTATTTGAGGTTATAGATAGTTGTAAAGGTGAACATTAATGTAATTAGTTTGTGCGAAAATTAATTATGTTTTTCAGATTAAAATGGAAGTTGGATTTATTGATTTTTTTTAGGTGATAAAGCTACAGTCTTTTGGGGTATTTCCATTTTTACTTGAGCTTGTTTCGATCGTTTCTGAGGATATATAGACACCTGTACACTCTTATCATTGGATATTTGAAAATTTTCAGAATCATGTGTTTCTGTGATTAATGAACACTCTAAAGATGAATCTGAAACATGAAAGAAATAATAATTCAGTTCTTCATCAGCAAGTACTATCTTAATAATATTACAAATGTGAAAGTTTAAATGTTTGTTTCTAGTATAATAAGGATAAATCTGAAGGAATGAATTAAATGCTCTCAAGAATTTCGCGTTTTTTTGGAGAATAATAATTATCCTTCCCATTCGCAGCTTGGAACCACTTTTTTCTTAGTTTTGGGTCAGAAGGTCCAGTCAAAACTTTGTTGAAGTAGATGGACACAAAACATGAGTCAACGCGGATTTTTTTCGGAGCATTGGATGTATTGTTATGATCCCCTGATGTTGACGGATAATCCATTTTAAATTTTTACTGAAAAATATCTCGAAAGTCGAGAAAAATGCAAATGAATGAAAGCCGGCAACGAACAAGTACGACTAGTGTCAGACGCGAATGACGTCATCGGAACCGTAGGCCTGTTTTGGCGCGAAAATTTAAATTGTCAATTTAAAACTGCATTTTTTTACAATAAATTGCAGTGTTTAAATTTTTTTATATATTTGTGGTCTATTCTACATGGAATTCTTTAAAATAAAAACAAAAATAAAAATATTGCATCTTCCCTATTGTGTATAACATACACAAGGGGTACTTGGTGATGTTAGAGTTAAAATAGTTCCAAGTCTTATAATTTTTTTAAAGCCGTGTGACACAAAATCGATTTTTAAAATCCAAATAGCTATACGACTACGAGATATAAACGAAATAAAATAAATATTACAGGTATATCAAAAGTTTTCCAAGGCAAGAGTGAGGAGAGTTATTACGACGGATTTAAAAGTGGTAATTCTTCTGATGGACAAGAGGTAATATTTTTTTAATTCATTTCAAGGTTGGTCAGCTGATTGCCAACACAGAAAGTTGGCAGAATCGCTTTATCTATTAAATGTATCTTTTTCCCGTTTTTTTTTCCTTTCGTTATTTCCCTTGATCACGCCATCACGCGTGAAGGGCTGGACCGATATCACTTTTTTTTTTGTTATTGTCAGGAGGTTCTTATGAAAGAAAAAACAAGACAACTCCTGTCGGGTCAGGTAGTGGTGAATAAAAATAAATGTTTAATTTTTTTTTATTCTCAGGAAAATGACGAGAGTGTGGCCCTGAAGTTATTTGAAGAAGTTTTAGGTATAAGAGGTTTATGGCTAAGACGACGCTTGCTTGCTCCCATAAGGACATTGATTGCAGATAGAGTTAATAAGTACGTATTAACTAAAAACTAAATTAAACCTTCAACGTAAATTAAAACTAAATTTAAAAAAATCATTCAAATTTTTAAATGTAGAAGTCGTGGTGGGCTAGTTGTTAAAGCAACAGCCTCTCAAGTATAGGTAAAGTTTCGATTTCAGGTGAGGCAAATACCAATGCAACTTTTCTGAGTTATTTGGCCTTTCTGAATATGTCTTGGACGCCAGTGACTGATGAAAGACATCTCGGCGAAACAAGGACTAAAAAATCTGAATAATTAATGAACTTGTTTATAATTGTGAAACTATATTTTATCCAGGATATGATCTATAGTGACACGTCTGTTTTATTTCTCATCTATGCTAATAAAAAATTATTATAAAGAGGATAGATTTGATTGTTTGTTTGAAGTTACATTGGTGCTTGCCAGACCTGGAATCAAACCCGCGCATTCATACTTAAGAGGCTGGTGCTTTAACCACTAGGCCACCACAACTTCTTACCTTATATGTATCTTCACAGAAAGGTGCTAGAATTTGTGTCATCGCTAACTTCGCCGCGAAACGTCGTCCAGTATTTGAAGACATTCAAGTAAGTGTTTACTTATATAACCTTACATACAATCCTTAGTTTATTAGCATTGTTTTGTGAGTGTCGCTAATGAAAACCGAATATTTTTAGACAGTGGTTGACCAGTCGAAACGGCTCGAGTTACGGCAACAGAGACGCTGCAACCAAAGCTAGGACGAGGGTGGCCGCTAAAGTTGCATTGCTTTCCGCTTGTTCAGGTAAATGCCTACAAATACCACTACAAGTGGTAACTACATGTTGTAAGGAACTCGCCAGTTTGTTACCGTGTATAGTTATCGCCAAATTTAATGGCGGTTCGCACCTAATTTACGAGCATAGGAACTTGCACGAGGCCATACCCTTGAAATGGGTTCGGCGCAGCAACTGGCTCTATGTTCCCTGTCGCCATTCACTATGACTCAAACAAAACAGCTGACTACGCATGTGCAGTAAATTACAGCAAAGAATTGATGTTATTTACTAATATTTGAGTGTGTATTCTTGGCTTATTGTTCCTGGACCCCAAAAAATGCAATAGTAAGCGGTAGTTTATTCATAATTAATTATTAATAATATTTAATTTCAGATGATTTGCGACACATAGTAGGATCAGACACAGCAAGAAGAGGTCTGCTAACGGTTTTCGACCTTTTTCAAAACCAAGAGATCAACAGACGATTAATATTTGTTCTACTTGAAAGTAAGTCAATCAATCTATTTATTCATGTAGGTACATTTTGGGTATTACATAAAATATGATCATTCTTTAAATACAATTGTAGCCTCCAAAATTGTCATTGAACATCCTTGGAAGTCGTTACGGGTAGTCTGACGCCAGTCTAACCTAGGGGTTTGGTATTGGGTTGCCCAGGTAACTGTGTTGAGGAGGTCAGATAGGCAGTCGCTTCTTGTAAAACATTGATACTCAGCTGAATCCGGTTAGATTGGAAGCCGACCCCAACATAGTTGGGAAAAGGCACGGGAGATGATGTAGCCTCCAAAATAATAAATATGAAAGAGCGTTTAATTTTGCTGTCACTGTAAAACGGCTAAACCATTTGTATAGAAATTGGAACTCAAATTCAAACTCAAACTCAAAATCATTTATTCAAACTTGGCTGTAAAACAGCACTCTTTGACGTCAAATATTACAAAAGACAGCCCCCAAAACGCCCACCCTTCACCACTTCCTATGTGTTTTTGCTGGGAAGAAGAAGTGGCGCAACAAACTCCCCAGCAACACATGTCTGTCTGTTGGTTTGAAGAACCTTTAAAGTTTAAACAATATTTTCTTCATACACAATTTGTATGATGTAAGTAATTAGATGTATATATAACAATATAAAGAAATTTAAATACTTATGTAACACACGCGGGCTAACACTCAACCTTACACCTACATACCTTTATGTAACTCAAGCATTAATGGAAATAGGATAAAGAATGGAAATAGGTGATGTTGGTGACGTCATTAGGCAAACTTCTATAAACTAAGTAGTATTTTTTTTTTTGTATGAAGAACTAAAACGACTATATTTACAAACTTAATAAAACTATATACAAAGAAAATAAATAAGAGATAAAATAATGCATCAAAAAATTCATCCGCATCGTTGTCAGCGGGAATCGTGCCCAAAAGGCTGGCCGCATTGCCACGTTGCGTTGGATGGCAATGCTGATTCGTTGGCCAAGGTATTGGCCAGCCCTTTGGTCACGTGTGGACTCCACTAAGCGCATGCTTATGACTTTGAACAGTACTAATTAGACTTTAATTAATTTCAGCAATGCTAACGAACTTATTCCCCGACAACAACATACCTGAGTTATTCAAGAAAATCTATTCACATTCACCGCGCGTGCCTCCGCCCAAGAAATCTGTTAATGTCTAGTTAAATGTTAATTTGTTATTTATTTATTTAAAATTTTAATCGTTATACGTCTGTCTGTGATTCGTGTGGATATCATGGCGTTTCATGCTTTTCTATAGTCTTCTGAAGGGTTCTTTGAAATTGGACGTTTTTTGTTGGTTCGGTTGCGGTAGTCGTGCGTTTGCGGTGCGGCAACGATGCGTTTGTCGTTCGGTACAGAATTTGAAAGAACCTTTAGACTTGTTGAATAATATTTTTTTCTTGTATCTGCGCCATCTTGAAATGCTACTCCACTAGACTAGTTACAATTGTATGAAATAGTAGTGATACTCACGCTTCATATCGCCATTTGATATTATTAAAGTCTTTAAGGTAAGAAAGAAAATGTCCAATTGTACCAACGAATGAATTTTGTATAGATTGTTCTATTTACGTTTGGCGTCTAAAGGGCCAAGCGTTAGAAGCGCCATCTTTTGAGATTTAATGTAAACGTTTATTTAAAAATTGCTTTTTTTTAAATTAACGGCAGCGCATGCGTATGGGAGAGTAAATAAAATTGAAATATTTTTTACAGTGCCAAAGACATTAGTCATTAATTATTTGGCAATGTTATACGAAATTGTGATATATAAAAATGTACCTAATTCGAAATTCTAAATATTAGATTTTCATCTTTATTAGTTAAAATCAATTGCTAATTGTTAGGTAAATATACAATTATTACATATAGTTAATTTTACTTTTTTTTTGTGATGTGAAATTAAACGTATGTACCTATATTATTATTTATATGTATCTATCGGTATTTTTTTTTCGAATTTAGCTAGTTTAAATCAAATAATTATGAGTTATGGTAATGATTCTGATTCTGAATGAACTGGTTTGAAAGGACGTAAAAAATGGAGGAATATTTAATTATATCAAACTGATACAATTCATAATAATATTGCATATTCGTGCTTTTTCTAAAATGGTGTATAAATTGTTTACATTGTAGCAATTTTCTTTATATAAACAAAAGTAGTGACAAATCTATTTCTGATCATATTACTATTTGAGTTAATGACCAAATAATTTTATTCTAAAACCGTAATCTCATGAAAAATACTTACTCAAGAAAAAATTAAGCAATAAATAGCAATAATTGATATTACATATACATATCATAATTTCACAATAATATTTTATAGTTACATACATTCCATTGATTCAGATTATATTTTATTGTAATTAAGTATTTTAAGTATTTATTTGATTATCAATAAAGCTTTTTTTTATTAAAATGCTTTTTTAATATGATACTATGATCCATATATCGCCTCTGCCTGGGCTGCGGGTTGTCCGTAAGAGTTACCGTAGCCCTGGCACACAGGGACCTCCAGAAGGAACATAGTGGGTTTTAGTCAGTAAGAGTCTGACAATCCCTCCAGCTGCACCCTAAGCGGGGAAGTCATTTGATGATTTCCCACGAAAAAGAAAAATTCCTGTCGCTTAGCCCTAGAGACAATTATGTGTGATCACGAAACACCTTTAGATTCTCGCTTCTTTTATCTAATACTAATATTATAGAGCTGAAGAGTTTGTTTGTTAGCTTGAACGCGCTCATTGTCAGATCTACTTGAAAATCTCTAATCTAGAACTACTAGACCAAGTCCACCCGCGACCACGGTCGCTTTAATACGTCCGAAACGTTGGGAGAAAAGAGGTAGCGTACAGTCGTCAGCATATCGACCGTGTACGATCGTGTCATCCAGAACGCATAGGTACCTAACAATTTCTTTAATAGATTTTCGCCCTAATCACAATACCAGATGGTTAATATTCGATAAGTAAAATTTGACAGATTCGGATAGGTTGACCTGCTGATTGATTCGCGAGTAAGACCCGTGTGTAGTGTATAACTACTAGACTGATTTGAAAAAAAGTCAATGTTACATAGCCTATTTATCAAAGAAGGCTTTAGGGTACTTTTTATCTGGATGCGCGGAGTAGTCGCCACGGGACGTAAGTGAAACCGCTGGCCGAAGCTAGTTCTTAAAACCTGACTATTCTATGAAATCGTGATCACTGAGTACCAACCTTACAAATTACAAAACCCATGAAAGATAGAGGTGACACAAAATTATTCAAAACCAATAATGATGCAACATGAATTGAACGCACATTACTATGCAGTGAAAGACTGCCAAATGCCTGGTAAACGTTGTGACCACTTCTCTCCGAGGGTTGGGAAGCAGCCAGCGGTGCCCCGATGCCAACTCGCTCCCGTAAATGTGCCCATATTCGGACCGGACTAATTACCTACAATAAATTCTTCGATACGTCTCCAATCTGCTTAAAATGTTTGACCTAATTAGCTTTTCCCAGATGTGCAGAAAGGTTTTTGATAGTTTCTTGGTGGGAGAACGTTTTCGATTTAGTTTTTTCTTGTAGGTAGGTATGCAACGATTTCAAGAAAAAAATTGCAAGACGAAACACCAAAAACATTAATAAAGTAGGTAAGTGAGATTATTTGTTTTACATAACTATTCTGCCGTGCAGGGTCTAAAACGCAGTAATATAATAGGTTTTTTGACGAATTTGAGTTAACATTCAATTTACTTAACAAGCATAAGGAACAGATTGGTTTACTTTAGCTTTCAAGTAGTTTTTAATCTAAATTATGTATTTACTTCGCGTATTTACTTTCGCTCCTGAACTACCACCCACTAAATGTTTAAAAAGTTATCTGCAACAAAACAAATCCATTATAAGAAAAAAAAAACCCCAAAACAACACTAAAAATTCCACAAAGCTCTCCATACATTTCCATTAAGAACATTAGTGTCGAATCGTAATTTATAACCGGGAGTGCCACAGTTTGAGCACGTTTGCTGACGATGGGTTTCGTCCGCGGGTCCCGTCACCCATTGTCGTGTGCCCGGGTGTACGGCAGACCCGGACATGTCGCGCTTGATGAATTGATGGCAGATAAAAAACCTCAAGGACTAGACATTGATCTATAAGCTGTAATAGACGGTAAAATGTTTGAAGGATATTTTCTCGAATGTGAGAATGCGTAACGGTACGTTGTGTTGAATCTGTAAGATTTCGGCAGATTTTAATGCAGATATTTCAGATTTTCTAGTCCTAAAAGTACCTATTGGATTTACGAGTCTTTTTATGTATGGTTGTCATGTAGCCATAAGTCGCTTTTTAATTGTAGATAGGTAGGTTATACTTACCCAGGCACCTGCCTCTGTAGGTAGGCTACGTAGGTATTAAATAAATAAATTATCTAAATCAGACCATGTTCAAGCTGCGTAAAGTATGACATGAATTCATTATTTTTTAAACCAATTCATTTTGTTCTCTGAAGAATTTTAGATACTTATACATAGGTATATGTATGTACCCCTATTCTTTCAGATACATCATTATAATGATTTCCTTTTCTTACATTGAGATATTTCCTTACTGTCCCTACAAAGTGTAGGTACGGTTCATTCAAAAAATTTCTACCTCAAAAGGTAAACAATTTCATGGGTAGTGATTCAATTTAATTGGAGGATTATCTTTTTTCCGCTTTGGTAGGGACGGACCGTTGTCAGGGCCACGACAGACGACAAATGATGCATCACCGATTGTTTAATGAGCGCCAGTTAACGTCCAGGCAGGTGATAAGTATAAAAATATCTCGGTAATAGCCTCCAAGGAGTATCTTGATAGTGATGTAGCTGTGTGGGTACGATGGAGGGGCTTAGCTCAGTTGTTTTTCTTTCTTTTTTGCAAGGTTATCTTGCAGTAAATTAATGTTGTGTTTCAAATTCTCAGAGCTAGTAAGGAGATTGTCGGCAAATTCAAAATCTATTATCATTTAAGTGGGGTACATTTTAAGGTGGAGCCTAGTTTGCCTATTAGGTATCTACTAACTTAGCTACCTTTCTTAAATAATGCAAAAGAAATCTACCTAATTTATTTAATTACTATGAAAAATCGAGGAATTTATGTTTTCATTTCAGTTGATTTTCCCGCTTTAACAAAGACACAAAAGTTGTACCACTACGTAGTACTACGTAAACTACGTAGGTCCACCAACCAACCAACTGCCATTTGGCAAAATATCGAGTCACATTATTTTCACTTTGACATCACTTAAATCACGTGAAACACGCAGTTATGTACTTGTTCAACGGAAGCGTTTATAAACAAAGGCGCCCACTGTTTTAAAAGGCAAAATTGTTTCCGCCATTACACTGGCCTCCCCAAAGTCCCGCGCCAATAAATGTAGGTGGGTATTTAGCAGACTATTTACTGCGCGACACTCCGCTCGCCGACTCCACTAATACTCTTAATTATTTTTGCTAGTGTAAGCTGTTTTTCTGACGGGGAAATGCAATTGCAACATTTTGCATCCCGCCGCCCCTCGCGCCGCGCCGCCTCGCCCCTCTCATTACGTACTCTGCAAGCGTCCGCTACGGCTGAGATCGCAGAATAATTAGACTCTAAATCAAGAGTAGCAAAGCGGTCAACCGCTTGAATGTGGTATGAATAGTCAATCGTCATTAAATTGTTCAGCTTTGGTAGTCTAATGCGTTCGGGCAATAATCTACTCTCGTCCACTTTCATCTTGAATGTGGCGTTATTGCTCTTGAAAGTCCAAATCTTTGGGTTCGCCTAAAATATTGTGTTTTTTTGGTGAGATTCCTGATAAGTGCTGAGGCGACTTTATCTGCGAAGGCCTTAAGCATAAATATTCTTTTCTTTTCAAGAACATCGTATCTAAATTGGAAAAGGGATTGTTTTGGGGGTAATTTAGAGCCGGGTATAGAGCGGCACGTGTGAGCTAGAGCACAATGGTCGTGTTGGGCGAAGAGAGGCGAATAAAATTAAATTAATAACACGGCCTCAGTGAAGTTCGCTTCAAATTTAAGCAGTGCAAGATTTAAACGACAGCTCACATTTCGTAGGTACGTAATTATGCCGTGGCTCGCCCCCGCCCGCTTTTGGGCGCAATGTGCCAAATCGCTTACTCGCGGCTCCACACCACTAACATTTGTTTCATACACTTTGTGCCCGAATATTGTGAATAAATTAAAACAGATTTTAACAGTGTGTAGTGACGCGCGACGCAACACTTTGTTCAAAATCTCTCTTAATTTATTCACATGGTAAACAGTTTTTAGCGGTTTCAAACATCGACACACTCTGTTACGTCGAAGCGTGATCTATGTGAATAAATAAAATATGGGTTAGATATTTATTGAATAAAAGAAAAATATATAAACTCTTCCGTCTGGAAATAGGAATAGTTAATATCAACATACCTACATCTACTCGTAGCCGTTTAGCTGTGGCAGGCTCTATAATAGTCTTGATAGTCATTTCTCGACACATGTTGCTAAGTTGGGCAAATTCTTAGCGGGAAATTTCCATTTCAATTGTTTAGCATGTTGCCTCTTTTTAGTTATCAAAATACTTTCAAATCACATTCCATCGAGACCGTATCGAAAAAAATGTGATATATCGCATTCGAGATTTAAATTCGAGTTCAAATGATAGTGGTATCTCTATCCTGAGTCAGCGGTGCTCGCCGCGCTCCGTTGCACTCCGCTTCCTGTCACCTTTGCTACAGACTTTCAGTTGATTTCATCGTTGTACGTTGTACGCAAATGTCATAGGAAATTGTTATATACTATCTAGTCATTATATGCCAAGGAATTGCTGTTTTAATTTTTTAATCTATTGTAAATCTTTCTGAGATTTTTTTTTATAAAAATGTATGTGAAAAAATCGTCATAACATGTATCACTTTCAATACTTTCTATCTGTTGTATCAATTATATTTGGAAAGTTGTACTTTCCTTTTATCTATTATGATTATAAATCATTCAATTTCATCGAAATTGATTTGCCTGCAGATTGAAGAATGGTAGGTACAGACGCCAGCACATCAAGCTACTACAATCTGTTAAATTTCTGTAATAGAATTTTGACTTAGTCGCTGAAGCATATGGTTCAAAGTTCATTGGAAAAATATGACAGTTTTGGGTAGGTTGATGTGCTGGCGTCTGTACATATTACTTAGCTGTATCGAGAAAAGGACTTTACAACAAACATTAACTATGACTCTTTAGCAGTTTCTATATAAATCTAAACCAATCAAAGTATCATGAAAACACGTAGTATCTAATTTTAATAGCTTTTGACGTTGGTCTATAATAAAGACACAACAAATTAGATACAACTCACATTTAGAATCCTTAAAGCGAGCCTGCATTTCGTTGTTACATCGCCATATTCAAGACCCTTACATTAAAGCCTGATAATATTATTATATGAGCAAGATATTAGAACATGATCCTACATCAAATAGTCGGCAGCAAATAATCAAATCAGTATGATTTATTAGTTTAAGCCCGGTATGCTTATTAAACTGCGCATCGGGATCGCAATTTGATTGTTCGTCTGCGGTATCTAATCACAGTAGGTATATGCATTGTTTGATGAACGCTGTTTAACTTTTAGGAAGCGTGTGCTGTGTACTAATAATGATTTAAGCGAAAAATTTACTTGTTTCTATTTACATAGTATTGATGAAAAAAAATGCTTATAGTCTATTTCATAAAATTAGGTGAACGCTAGTTTTATCGTGAGTCTTTCTTATGTAATAACAGACGCCAGCACATGAAGCTACCGGAAATTATAAAGTTTTCCTAATCATTTTTGAACCATAGGTATGCTTTAGAGATAAAATTGAGAATTGATTAAAGAAATTTGACAGATTATAGTAACTTGATGAGCTAGCGTCTGTACATGCAGGTTCCTACGATACTAGCCTTCAAGGGCAAGCTTGTTAAGATCCACTAAAAAAACTACGAAAAAAGACCTCTAGCTATCTGTTCATATAAAACTTTGAACATTTATTACAGCTCTAATTAAAGTTTGAAATTAATACTTGAGATTTATCTATGAAAGATTTAGTTTTTATTATGAATGGACTTTTGGTTCAGAAGTATTAAAACGAATGGAATGTTCAATCTAGGTGTTTTATTAGTTAGACCCCTAGGCCCAGGGTCTGCCTAGGCTTGAGGTTGTTCGCAAGAGTTACCGTGGCCCTGGCACACAAGGACCTCCAGAAGGAACATAGTGGGTTTTAGACTGTAAGAGTCTGACAATCCCTCCAGCTACACCATCAGCGGGAAATGACCCCCATTTGATGATTTCCCACGAAAAAAAGGTTTTTTATTAGTTCTGAATCTAGTCTTAGATTCTGCGTAAAGGAATATCGTTACAGATTAATCTTATGTAACACGGATGAAAACTGATTCATTATTATTTTTTACGTAAAGATTTTACCGTTCCCTTCGCTGGAATAACAGGTAATCATCTGCTTCTCAACCTTTTAGTTTCACACAATTCCATGAAATATATTTAGCATTTTAGTTCTGAAAATTTAACAAACACATATTATTAATTAGTTAGGATTTTAACACAATACGCCCGCGGTTTGATTATAACAAAATTGCTCGTACATCAATCAATCTGTATCAATTAAGGCTTAAATTGAGCAATTGCTTCTAAGCCAAGCATTTCGACATTAATAATAATAAATCGTTCAACAGATTTATACAGTATTGTTCTTTCAAATTTTCTTGTAATTAACCGTTTTTTCTTTTAATTTAAAACAGTAACTTAAGTTTTACTTTTGCGTCGTAGTAGAACCTACTTTATTAAACCACGCCATTTTTTCTAAGAACAATAAAAAAAATCCAAGATTTTCCTGAATCAACTGGCCTGTCTAGCAGTTGGTCCATTTATTGAACTTTTGCCAAAACAAATGTGTAGAACGTGTCACACTTAAATCCTGCAAGGTTACTGGTTCAGAGCGTTTTGTATTGCCTTTTAAGGCCTATAGGGGATATAATAGCCTATAGACGTTGCTACACGTTGAATGTATCAAGCAGTCAACGATGCTTGCCGACTAGCTATGGTCTAAAGTAATATTACGTCTCAAGAGTTAGTTTGTCTGTTTGTTTGATATAAAATATAACAAATACACGATCGAATTGAGGACCTCTCTATTAGGAAGTCGGATAAAATAAGCGAGTACAGACAGTCTGAGTGAGTGAGTACAATCGATCTTTATTTTTTGATTTTCAATAGGTAATTATTTTGGCGAGCTTATGAATTGTAACAGATTGATGTTTTTAAAATGCATTTAGTTATGAATAAAACGTTAAAAAAAAATCGAAGATCTAATTTATTTAATTTAATAAGGTACACCAACAGCTTCTGTATAAAAATTATCACTACATAGTATAAAACAAAGTCGCTTTCTCTGTCCCTATGTACCTTTGTATGCTTAAATCTTTGAAACTACGCAACGGATTTTGATGCGGTTTTTTTTAATAGATAGAGTGATTCAAGAGGAAGGTTTATATGTATAATTTTAGTATCAGCATTGCACCCGTGCGAAGCCGGGGCGGGTCGCTAGTATAAAAATAATAAGGACTAGTAAATGGGCTTATATAGTTGCCAATTATAGTCAATTATAACCAACATTTATAAATATAAGTGATACCTAACTTAAACTAAAAAAGAAGAACTATATAGAGTGGAGATCAATAACAGATTTAAAATGAAATGAGATGAAACTTATACATAATAAAAAAATGACATCTGCAAGAACTATGACAGGTTCACGGAAACTAGATGACAAATTCCATACAGGGGTTAAACCTTGGCACTAGTATTTAATACTATATGATTTCTTGTTTCAATATTAGTTGGCACATTTGGTCTCTTTGACTATTCGTGCCTTTGATGTCAGAGCGAAAGGTAAATCGGTGTGTATTAGAAATTCTATGCCTCGATCTCTGAATATCTACACTCTATATGATTGAGGTTAAGCAAGTACGAGTTGAAAGGATTTATCAATACCAATTTCAATATAGTTAATTCTGAGAGATCTTTTCGTTAATTACTTACAATTTATTATAAAAATTACAAAAAATCCTAACATTTAAGAATGAATAGATCTCACTGTTTATAATCATCATCATCATTAGCCTTTTTATTGTCCCACTGCTAGGCACTCCTCTCACACATAGAAGGATTGAGCGTTAATCATCACGCTTGCTCAATGCAGGATATTTCAGACTTTGTAGTACAGGTTTCCTCGAGATGTTGTCCTTCACTTTAAATCAGTCATTGGTGTCCAAGATATTCTTAGAAAGTACATATAACTTAGAAAAGTTTCATTGGTACTTGACCTGCAATCGAATGTACGAAATCACCATCATCAGCCCGCATTCACGTTCCGCATCACCATCATTAACCCGCATTGAACAAGCATGGTGATTAATGCTCAATCTTTCTTTGTGTGAGAAGAGGCCTGTGCCCAGCAGTGGGACGAAACAAAAAAGTCGAGGCCACCACTACTAAAATAGGATACAAATAAGTAAATTTTAACACGAAGGTGCCGTTGATAAATGTCGTAGCCCCACCTTCAAGGAATACAGGCAAAACTTAAACATGTTACCAATTAGTTACGAGCATCAGAACACTTGTATAGTAAATTCACACGATGATCCTAGCCTGGCAGTTTGTGGCCGGCGGCTACGACTCGCCAGTTAATTGTAATCAAGGAGAGCAGGCAATTTGAGTGGCGTCCGTGCTAATGTCTTGTTACTGGTGCGTTCGCCTGACTGGCCAGGATTCCCGGCTATTGGTTTATTAGTTTCGTAATCAATTAATTTGTATTTCGATTTTTTTTTGTGGCTGTCTTGTTGTGGAGTTGGTAATTTGTAGTTCTAACAGTTGTGTGGATATGTAAGTAGGGTTTACAGTTTACTCTAACATAGTGAACACATCGGTGGAAATTTATTTAGAACGTATACACGTTATATTTTCTCAAGATAACCATCTCTTTATGGGATGTTTTAAAATGTCTTCCTTCCTCCCATATTATATCAACACGATGTTCATATAATAGCGATACAAGGTGTTGACCACACCTTGTATCGCTATGATGCTGTGTAGCAAAGCGAAGTATTTAGCAAACTCGGAAAAGCTAGAGCTAGCTATGTAACGTATATGTTCTCGAGATTATCTTTTTATTTTAAAGAAAGCTCACAGACTAATACATTTTTTTTTATTATGATATTATTTGAACGAGCGTGGTGATTAACGCTCAATCCTTCTCTGTGGGAGAGGAGGCCTGTGCACAGCAGTGGGACGATAAAAAAGGCTGTGATGATGATGACATTATAAGCTTCTTTAGTAACAATAAAATAAAATAATGTATACTTAGAATAATTTAGTTCATCATTTAGTTAAAATTAAAATTACAATTATTCACCGATATCGACATTTCCTTTACATTTATGTCTTCTTCGAGTCACAAAAATGCATCAAAGTGTTCGTAAGCGGCATGAATATCATATATGTACCTACGTAGATACGATATACATGCATACGGACCATAAACGCCATTGCACAATTTGGCTCCCAGCGATATTACCCGCCTTGCAGATGGAGATCGCATTTGATGCTATGATTACATGATTAGGTTCTACATTGCACATCAGGGAGCTATTCACACATTTCTCAAATAGCAGGTGATTTAAAAAAAAAATCGTTGTTGATCAAAAGGCTGCTGAATTTGCTATTATTTGCAATCGAGGCAGCCTTCGCACGGACGTACCTAAATCTTAATTCTAGCATTAGGTTTAATGTCGTCAAAATTAAAGTAGAGATAATTAGCAAAATTAGGGGCTAGGGACTGCCCACGCTGCATCTCCTGCGGGTCGCCACACAAGAACTTAACGGGAAGCAATGTAGCAAGGTTGCTGTTGCTGAAAATCGCGCAAGGTGGCGAGCCTTTGTCCAGCAGTGGACATCTTTCGGCTGAAATGACGACGACGACGACGTGGATGTATATATCCGGAAATATCTATTGAATATTGGTACTGCTTTTTAAAATACTGTGTTTAAAATAAAGCCATTCAAATAAGCGTCGTTGAAGCGTCTTTTCATCAGTAAGGATAGACAGTATTATGTTATACGCTGAGGTTATATGTACGTATATGAATTGATGTACCGACTTTCTGTTTTATTTACCTTCAAGAATAAAGCTTCATAGTGATAAAGAATTCTTATTTTAAACTTTCTTAGATGTCGTAAAATTGGTCGGTGTTGATGTAACTGACTATAAATAAACTAAGACGTCATCCACTTTTAACCTGTGGCACAAAATGGTGGATTTATACTTAGAAGGTTGTGTTTGCGTGTAACTTTGTAGCTCTTGATTTGAATACGATTTTAACTTGAAATACTTTTCTTCGTATGTAATAAAGTAAAAATACATGTTGAACGCACAACTAGAAAGAAAGAAGAAGAGAAAAGGAAAGAAAAAGATGTCAAATTGCGTATCTATTTATTATAGGACACATTATAAAATTTAAAAAAGAATGAGCGCGAAATTACGCATCACAAACCGATACTGGATCCTCTTGTTGTTTTAACCTCCTTAAATATTTCAAGCCTTTGATGAGTCTATATATTATACTTTATGCCGAAAATATACAGGGAGTTTCATAACCATAACGAATTCACCATGGTGCGCCATAGGTCCACTGCTTAATGTAAGGATGCAGTATTAACAAGTAAATTCTAATTCGGTCATAGGATGCTTAGAAATTGAGATGAAACTAAGAAAGCGGGTTGGCATGTTCTCGGGTCTCGGGTTCGATTTTCGGGTCGGGCCGAAATAGCTTTTTGGGTTTTGAGAAACTTTCATAAAGCAGCCTGGAGTCTGGAAGTTGGTGATTGATTCACCCGTGCATCGGAGAGCACGTAAATGTCAGTCCTGCGCCTGATCTCTCGCGGGTCGTGTCGGATTGCGGTCCCATCAGACTATGAGAGTGAGGGAAAAGAGAGTGACTCCATTACAAGAGCTTGGATGCCATCATCAAACTGCGACCATTTTAGAACTGTTTTAAATGACTTCCTTGTTTGAAAGTTATGTCATTTACTTCAAACATATGTATAACATGGATACATAATACGGAACTTAGTTCCAAAGGTTCTGCAAGCCTCTTCAGGGAAAAACCGACGTGATGTAATATTATAATGTTATACCACTAAATCTTCAGTATGATTACATTGAAATCCTCAAGGTATTAAGTAAACCGAGGCAAGTAATGTGGCGGCACAATTTGATAATAGATTCGTGTGACGCCTACGACTATGATTAGAGCTCGAGGGATTTGGATCGCACAACACTAGTGGAGCTGGATCTAGGATGAATATTCCAAATTATATCTAGTATCTGTATATTGACACAATTGTATTATGGCCGACGTTTATTGTTTTAAGGTTACATTTGAATAAAAAGAAATTTGCGGAATGAGTAATTCATTTCAGTCACAAAGTAGGTAAATACTGGCCGAATTGAGAACCTCCTCCTTTTTTTTGAAGTTGGTTAAAAATAGTGCTGGCTACCAAATTGGAGTGTGGACTGGGTTAAAAAAAAATATACTTTATCATATTCGTTTTGTACAGCATTTTAAAATAATTTCAGTTAAATTTACCATTTTTAACCAAAAATTGTTTTCATTTTTTATTGGTGATATAATCGAAATAAGTATACGGGTTTGTGTGAAAAATCTATTATATACACAAATTGCAAAGAGAGTAATCGTTTTTGACAGTTCTATAAAAGTATTGAATTTGACAAAGTAGTTGTCCACTACCGTATTATGGCATTATTTTATGCAATTAATATTTACAATACAATGTAAGTGGTTTATGCGATAAAACAATCACTTTAAAGTTAAAACCATAACCTTTTTAATTTATGAAAGCATTGTATGTGCCTCTAACTCATAATATTCTAGAAAAATATTACCTACCTACCCTTAATTATTACGGCTAACAGCAGAAAACTCTCTGATTACAAACATGAATTATTATATAAAGTATATTTTGCAGGGAACGTTTGTTCACGCTACTTGCCTACGTCATTTGGTTGCGTCACAAACCGGTGACGTCATTGCGATTGTTTTATTGACTCGTGTAATATTGTTGAAAATGAAACGGGTTTCTTTCATTGTTTTTTTAGACAATACCAAGGTCTATTCATTTATAATTTCGTAATTTTGCTCAATAGGCAGGTATATTTTTTGTTTTAAAATGTTTTGTCGTCGTCAAAAACTTATATAAATTAAAAAATAAAAGTTGTATAAACTCAGCAAAATTCAAAAGCAATTTTCTCCTGTTGAATTTTCTCCGGTCGAGGTTTTCAGTAGCTTAGCATTTTGGAAGTCATACATTAATACAAAATAAGTCTTATGTCAAAGTATAAACGAATATATCAAGAAGAAATCCCTTTGAACTTTTGCTAAGTAATTACATAATGACTGTATGTGCACATAACATTTTCAGACCGTATTATTCTTATAAATGACACGTATAGGAAGCAAACCATTATCCTTTTTAAAGATTTATTTTATTCCTGTTACCAATTAAGAAAAGATACGCACAAGAGAAAAAAAATATTGTTGTACCCATGTACGATATCCATCTAAGAATCATTACTGCTCATTCATCTTTTGGCCAACAGCGAGACAATATCACAGGTATACACGACCAGTCCGTCTCCAATCATCCAAAAGCGCCCTAAGACGGCTAGTTAGTGCGACACGAAGACAGACAAGCCGTGTGTATGTATGTTAATACGGATTATATGGCACGGCCCGACAGTTGAAAGCCGGGACATTGGCTCAGCATTAATTAAATGCAGTGTATGCAACACGTAAATGCACTTTAGTGAGCAGTATAGAGCCTATTGTGAGTTATTGGATTTTTTTGCTGAAAAAGATTCCTGAATTGCTGTTGATTTATTAAAAACATTTTCCTGTTTCAGTTGATAAGTAGTTTGTTATTATTAGACGTTGCTTTTGTTATCTATTTGAAATGGGGGAAGTATTGTAACTACCTACTTTATTCACTTTCGCGTTGGAATATGTCAATATTACCATTATATGCTCGTATAAAGAATTTACTCGGTAAAACGGACGCCATTTGTTTAAATTCCGTCTAACGCTATGTAAAAATATACTGAATTATGTAGTAACATTAAAAAACCGCCAACATAGAAATGAAACAAAGTTATAAAATGTTTGCCACAAATACCAGGAGCGCAGAAGTCACAAGTGACTATACCCGAGCTCGCACACAAACAAAATATTCACAGAGGCGGCGAAAACGAGATTTAAATACGGAACACACAAAAACCGTCCCAATATAGTTTGTAAGTTATCGCATAGACGACATCAAACGAATCGACAATTCAATTCAATGTCAGAAGTTGGGGGCGCACTGGCCGGAAAATTCACAACTAAGTCGAGGCGAATTTTTGAAAAATATGACATAACGGGGCTAGAGGGCGCGGCAGGGTTGGCTACAAGTTTGAAGAGGAATCGGGCCCTCGGGGGCTGTGATGAATCTTTCACGCGTTTTATCGCTTTGCATCGGGAATCGAACCTCGGAATCTCCGCTCCGACGCTCCGACGGACAATGTAGGTATTTACGCTGAATATTTTCGATGGAATGTTAAATTGTCTTATTGATTCGCCCAATTTCTAACAAGTGTCTGTTTTGTTTTATTAATATTATTGTTATCATAACTTTATTCTTTATTATTAGATACAATTGTGTCGATCATTGTTATGGATGTTAGTTGAATGAAATTATTATGATTTTATTTGTTAATCAAGGCTATAATTGTTAGAGCTTTATTTTATACTTAACTAGCTTCTACTAGCGGTTCCACCTGCGTCCCTTCCTCAATAAATAGACTATCTAATACAGACATTATTTCACAAATCGGATCAGTAGTTTCTAAGGTTCATGCAAACAAACAAACAAATTTTACAGCTTTAATTCGAACAAAAAATGCCCCTATATTTTATTCATGACTCCTACAATGACTATTTTACCAGCGTCATGTCATTGAACTTTTAAGTATTATTCTTTTTTTTATTATTTCCAAGTGATATGTCATCAGCAGCTGTCAGAACGTCAGACTACCCATCCATCAAGGCTTATGCACAAATGCAATCTATAATTCCCATAGATTACTGCTATCTGCAAATGGTACAAGCCACATCTATCCGCAAGGTAAACATATCCTATGTTATTGATAATGTAATAGTCTTGTCGCGGATACACCTAATTCCCAATAGCGTCTATAACGTATATGTATATTTAACATCGATTTTACGATCACATATTGATGTGATCGGGAGGGATGGATAGTCGGTCGGTTAGTCTTATTTAAAGCACGACTATGCAATAAAATTATTGTGGCCTCCTTTTCTAAAAATACATCATCTTTCTTCCTTTCTTTCTGTCGTCCCACTGCTGGGCACAAGCATCGACTCACACAGAAGGATAGAGTTAATCAAAATGCTTGCTTAATGTGGGTTGGTGATTTCAGACTTTATAGTTCTGGTTTTCTGCAGATGTTTTCCTTCACCTTTAATTCTGTTTGCCGGAAGAAGCATACGCATGTTTGGTAGCAAATTTTCTATAAGCAACCGTACATCGGTCACAATTTCACCGAAATGTGCAGAAAAAAATGTTCACTATAGAAATCAGAAATCAAATAAAACACTTGCTACCAAATAAAACGGTACATTTATTGGAGTGCAGAACAATTCGACTTAACCGTCGCGGTTTCCGTACACTGCAGGACATAGTTGGGACAGCGAGGTCGGCCGCACGCTGCCCACACTTGAGGCTCCTCAACTTGCCTCTTTGCCCCTTGTTACCTCTAATGAACTTAATGTCTGTTTACTGCGATTTTGTATGGACATTCTCGGTATTTGATAAATTTGGTTCATGCTGTTATTTGGTTAGGAATCTGTTGCTATTTTGAGACATTTTTATTTGATAGTGACGTATAATAATATTATGCCAAGACGTTGATTCAATAAGGTCATTGCTTTATAGGATCATCGTCCCACTGTTGGGCATAGGCCGCCTTTCACGCAGATAAGGATTAAGAGGTTGTATCATCACTCTTGCTCAATGCGGATTGAAAACATCTCAAGGAAATCTGCGCTATAATTTTTGCGAGATATTTTCCTTCACCTTCATCAGTTATTGGTATCCAAGATAAACTTAGAAAGTACATATAACTTGCAAAGTTGCACTGGTACTTTTTCGACATGAAAACCTGCACAGTTATACTTGAGAAGCTAGTAATTTTAACATTAATATCAGTGAAAATTGAGTACCTGTCAAATGAACATAAAAAAAAATTATGCAACGTTATCAATATTGCTACAAACTTTTAGGGAATCCAGAATCGTCCCACATCAACCACTATTTAAATTATATTTTTTTATAAAAAGTATCAAATCTCCATATTGGCGATCAAATTATGGTGCACGCACGCAATAAACCAATTCGATGGCAGATATTAATATTCGATCTATAGTAGTTGGGATCTAAAGCCGATTAGCCGAATATTCGCTGAATATGAAACGGTAAAAATATTGCGTGTTTAGTTTTTACTAGTATTCGATTCTGTTGCTATCACTAGATGTTGATTTATTCCCTATACTGCTAAAATTTTGTTTTTATTTGGAACAGTTATTATTAATACCTATAGATAATAATTAGGTCTATAAGGTAGTTTACTGACAGAGAATGTTTTGTCTTTTTTGTGCAAAAAAATGTTCCTATGAAACCTCCTATCCTCATTGAAGTAGTTGTGTAAAATAATCGAAGGCTTAGTAAATTTTCTCGTATAGACAAATATTGATAGCAACAAAGATTTATTAAAAAGGGTACTATTTGTTGCTGAGAGTTGAGAAAATTTTGAAAGCCTCAGCTGGTTATGACCCCGCGCTAGTCGTAAATGTCTATCGACTAAAGGGTAACTGTTTTATTGGTGACAAAGGGTGAGGGTTACTAAGATGTAACTATAGTTACGTACGAAGTCTATTTAAATTGTGTGTTCTATAATGTTTCAGTATAAATTATCTCTTTCAAAATTGGGATGATGACTAGGTCAAAAATAAAATACTTTATCATATTCGATTTGTAAAACATCTTAAAATAATGACAGTTTCTTTTATCGTTTTGAACTGAAAATTGTTTACATTTTATTTATTGATAATATAGCCGAAATAATATATGGCTTGATGTCAAAAATCTATGACGTCAATTCTTAGTATTTTCATACAAATTGCATACAAAGTAACCATTTTTGACACTATAGTTCAATAAAAGTAAGGAATTTGACTAATTGTCATCTACCGTATTGCTTCGTTACCATTGTTTGACAGAGCTGAAGTAATTGGATTTTTGCGAATCTGCAATCATAATTGAAACAAAAAATGTAGGTAGATGTAAAATAATTTCTATTGCAGAAAATAATCTTTGTCTCAACACAGTGAATGTCATTACAGTAAAACCCATTTATTCTCTTCTATTTAGTCTTGCAATTTGCACGTAAAGATACGCATCTAATCTACTCTCCTGCCGGGTTTGCATATTTCTTTTGTAGTTGAGACACTTACAAACGGTCCTCCTTCCTTTCTTAGCGAAGACAATTGTGTTTTAATTGAAAAAGATTTGTATTAAAGAAGGAGGCCAAATAGTGAGTGAGTTACGCCGAATACTACTTAAAGCCGAATATGCATGGTAAGTTTTTTTTTTAATTAAATTAAAACAAACCAAAACTAACTTATTTAGAACAGACAAGACCGAGACAGTAATTTAATAATTTACAAACAAAGTATAATAGTCAAAGAAACCTATTAAATTTACAAGCAGGTATTTTGAGCATTTTTTGGAAATAAACAAAAAGAAATGTGTTATTCAGAGAGTTGGCTGAGGGTCGGACTAGCTCGTGCCCTGGCTTCGCCTAACTGCAGTAAGTGTCGGAAAAGTTTTGCGAAACATCTTTTACTGGCGCTCGATCGACATGTAAGGTTTTTAGATTTTTACTCGAACGAGCACGGTCCCGTCCCTTAGTTATGGGCCGATGTCTTACTAGTTCGGCCATTTTGATTTTATATTGTTTTGTCGATTGGTTTAGTTTTGCTAGCATTTTCCTTTGTTACTGTTGTTTATAATGCTGTGAAACCTGTACCCTGCACTAAATCAGACATATATGTAGGTATGTAGATTTTAATTGATAAAAACAAACTCTTTTACTAATTTTACTTAATACTACATGCAACGGTAAAACATATCACGATACTGAAGTTAATTACAAATTAGTTGTAGATTTCAAAGTCCCAACCACACCGACTTTTATTAAGTGCTATTCAACGACGCGACATCATTGTACAGCATTCTCCAGTTACCAAGAAACGCTGTGGGAACTTGAAACCGCTGACAGACAGGAATAACTTAATTCCGATGGAGAGCACTTAAAAAAGAATGGGTCTTAAAAGACAAGCGCAATTGTTACCGCTCTTCAGATGTGCAGACGCCGTGAAAATCTGTAAAATAATACCCCCGCACTAGTTAAGCCCGTCCTAGCTGACGATACAATAAAATAAGTAGTACTCAGGGACTAAACTACAAATTACAAGAGAGAGCTTGCTCAGCTTAAAATAATTAAGATTCTTTGTTCCGCTTGATGGCAGTACTGCAGTACGAATATTTGCAGTGTCCGGTCAACAGCCGAATCTAGAACTTTCTTATCGCTCGTATAACTTCGAAAGTTTTCCTTTAATTTTACCGTAACAATCGCAGCATTTTATCAAATGAGAAGACTTGTTATTTTTTATTGGCGCACGAAGTTTTTTCGACAGATGTTGAAGTATTTTGCTATGTGAGGACGCGTACAGCGTTATTCTGTTCGTTTTGCGCGTACTCATATTTTTCTGAGGACTTATTTAATTTCATATTCTCGTCTCAAGGCTTGAGTAATATAAACTGTAATGGATACTGTTGTATTTCTATTTGTGATGTATTTGTCTGGATGCTTTGTTTCTACTTCATTTACGCCATCTGTCGGCCACTAAAGAAGAGGCATATAAGTATGTTGTCAAGAGATTATTTTAGGCTTTATGTTTTTCTTAATCTAACATCCAGTTTCTGTCATTAATTCAGCTTATACTGATCGTCAAGCAACGCCGCTTCTAGGGGTGTTTTCGCTAACTCGTGTAATGTGTCACACTTATAATATTCCAAGCAACATAACACACAAGTCTGTGCCCAAAAGTAGTTGTTATTTCGCACAAGGTAAGTTAGGGAGGTGTCACACGTCGAGTGGCCGCGGCGCGAGGCGTGCAAACTATGTCTTTGTACGAGCGAACGTCTGCGGCGACGATGTGTTTATTTGATGACACCTATAAGAATTTCACAATAACACTTGCATAGAAACTGTTTTAGAAGTACGGTTTTGATGTATCGAATGAGGTTATATTTTAGCTGTGAGAGTACTGTGAGAGGTACCTATGTATTTAATTAAGTAGAAATATAAACATTCGTATTTCACGTAATGGAATTAAATGAATAATGTGCAAGTAAGCTGTAAGCTTTCCACTAAGCTGCTACCAACTAGGTTAATTAGAATTTGAAACATTAGCTGATAAAAGGAGTTCCTAATTGAAGCGATCAATAAAAGTCAACAAAACGCGATTGTATCTAGAATCCCACGCTCTCACTTAAACGGCCAACAACAAAATTTAACCTCACCAATAAATAATTCGCTTCATAAATCAAACGGGAACAAACCAAATTTTATACCATTAAGGAAAACTCGAAAACTGAATTTGGCCACTTGACAATGGTATCTGTATACCTCCGATCACGACACTTGTTATCAACACAGTCAATTCATAACGCCGCGGCCTAAAAACGTGATAGCACAAAGAGTATCGTGGTGGCTGGGGAGAGCGAGGTCACGCCAGCCGCGGAGAGCCCTTCGCTTTGTTCCACTGGCAACAATGCCTCACCGAGGGTCCACTCGACCACACTTGTATCGGATGCAAGCGATGTTTCGCGGGCGAGGATTAGGGCTTGCGGCCAGGACTGTACTTAACACGAGACTTTAATGCGAAGGAAACGGTTCAAAGGGTCCCTTCAACGTTGAGAGGGAAAATTGACGGTTCGAGATTCCGGGGGATAAGGTCCACATGGATTTTGGAGGTCTTATTTATTTTTTGCTGGATAAGGATATTTAGATGTGGTAGCTACGTGAACTTGCTGTACAAACCGCAACATAGCAAAAATTTAATATTTTGAACGTAGTAGGTGCAAGTTTTCTTGATATAAGCGTAGATTTTTGGTCGTTTTAGAAGTAGTAATAGTATATTAACAGCAGTTCCGCTACCAAAAAATAGATTTCAGTAAAAACTACATCATTCATTAAAGTACCATGAAAATAGGAATTAGATAAAATCTAAATCTTGTGTGAACATATAAAGATGTTTCTTGAATATTATCAATAATATATATGCATATCTCAATTTCTGACATGCGGTGAGACCTCAATAAATTCCCCAAAGAGATCTAAAATCTTGTAATATTTTTTGTACTGTGTTTGGCTATAGCTACAGCCGAGTGAGTGTTTCTAATTCCGTCCCTGTTCGCGGAGAGTAGTAATTATACGATATTTATGCGAGCTGCCCCTCCCCTACTCTTGTCTTGAGAGCTTGCTAAGAAGAAAAGCGATATGAGTGTCTAAACTTATGAGCCATAATTCTCTTTTAGCGAGCGAATTTTTGACAACTTGCAAAATTAATCTTTGAATAAACCGACTATGAAAAAAGTTCGATACGAATGCGATCAAAGCGGTCATAAGGCTTGTGAGCTAGACCCTGTAATAATGCAATAAAGAATCCTCGTCTTTCGCTTCTCTATTAATAAAAGTACGCCAAGCTAAAGCCCCGTTCGTAAGCCATCGGGTAACGAAATCCAGTTGAAATTGTAAAAAGTTTAATATTTTATATAAAAAGTTATTAATCACTGCGTGGAATCGTAAAATTCTTCATAAAATACAGAGAAACAATTTTTTACATTTCCAAGTTCCGAGCTAGTGTAAAAAGTTTTCATAAAATTTAATTAATCTCACACATACGAACGTGTTTTGCGCATTTTTACGTGGAACGTTTAAATATATCGCGGCGGTGGCTGAGAAGCAGGCACAGTGCACACGTCACACTGGGTATATTACAAAGTCCAGCTAAATGCCGGAAGACGTGAGCCCTCCTCGCATTGTCGCTGCGACAATGAAGAGGAAATGTCTTTTCCATTTTTCCAAGGTTCAAGCCATTGAATACCTGCCCATTTGATAATACAAAGAGGCCTTAGTAAAACACGGTGCGGATTTTCGGGATTATTAACGGCAAACAGTAAGAATTATTTATTACCAGGTTCACTTCCGAAGTGCTTAACAATAAAACCGCGTAATCTACGTAATTAACCGTGGCGCACACACGCGCAAACCACCTTACTTATACGTGACGTGTGAACGTAATTAAACTAGAACAGTATACGTTTTTAACAAATGTTACACTTAATTATTATTTTCTTGGTCACAAGCTGTATGAAAGGAATGAGACTTTCGAAAAACCACGTGTTCGTGGGTCGGTCGTGTGCAATTGTGCAGGACGGAGCACCTTTATTGCAGCGCCCACTATTTTCTGTGCAACGGGTGCACAGCAAGAAATAAAGGAACCCGAACAAAAAGGACATTCTTTTAAAGTTCTTTATTTCAAGGGATTGTAGCAGTAAAGTGCGGTTTAATTGCATGGTAGAACTTTCACAGTTCCACACTTTTATTTGTATTCGATGAATTTAGATTCGATTTCTTTTAGTTCGCGGATCGCGCCCGCCTCGCGTTGCCCAAGAAATATAGAAATAGCTGCAATTTTCTCGGCATCTCTACTTTTACTGTAACAATAATAAAACTACGGCACTTAATGGAAACTCGTTTATGTTTGTTTTTTTTTTGCGAGTAATGAATTTCCCAACGATTGGCAAATAGTACGTTTACGATTGCGTCATTGTAGTTAAGGTAACAAGGATGATTTTTGAGAAGTTGGCGTGCGTTCGACTTGTTCTCGAAGAAAGTCGTGCCGTGTCGCAAAAATTATCGAAGTTTCTTGTGTCCAGTGAGGAACTTGGAAGTTAGTGCTTGTTGGCGGCGAACGGTCGCTTCCGTCCCCGCCGGCGCGGTCGCGCTGCGTCGTGCCGCACCGCGCCGCCCACCTATACCGCGCCGCTGCCGCGAGACAATAGCGACCCAATAAAACTTTTATTGTGAGCTATGATTTTTTAAACATTTTGCGAGATGAGTTCTATAAAATTCGTAATTTATTCAAGTCAGTTTGGACGTCACTTCCACTTTATTGACGTTTACGAAATAGCATCTAAAACAGGAGTTTTTTATATTTTTTTCCTGTTTAAATTGTGAGTTTTCTAAGTTATTGGTATTACTAATAAATAAACTCTTACCCTACTCACATGTCCATAGCATCGTATCATCTTAGAGGCAGAAGAACGTTATTTCTTGTTACATTTGTTGTAAAATGTTTTTGTTGAATGATTTGTTGCAGGGTGCCGAATAATTAAGCAGATGAAATACAACATGCTGTTTCTTGTTGAGATCTATCAGTATTCCTCTGAAGTAGGGAGGGTATGAACATTTCTACTCAGTTGGAGATTCCATCGAATTTTTTGTTGTAAAGTAAAAGTACGCCACAAAATTTCCTGAAAAAAGATAGACGATCTTGTCTTTGAAATGGACTTTTTCTTTACAAAGAAAACATTTTACCTGTTTATATTTTGGATGTTTGTGGGGAGGGGGTGGGGAGTTCGGATAGTGGTGGGAGTGTGTGCGGGGGGAGGGGGATGAGATAAGAATCAAATAGATGTTGTTTCGCTGCATGGCGCTCTGTCGCACGGGCCATATGCACGTGCTGACGTGTAGCCGCCACGTCTTGACACTTGCAGTAAGATATTGTTACACTAGTGGATAATATCTTAGCTGTAACTGTACGGTTACGCTGCCATTTATGTTTCGGATGGTTCAAGCTCTTTTCTTTTCTGGGTTAGTAAAGCACTCGAGTTTATAAGGCGAAGTTTTTATTAATTTAATTTAATTTCACGTTTGTTATCTTTTCCAGTAACATTAATTCAAAAGGATAGAAAATCTGAAAATACGACGTAGAAAGTACGAGTATTTTGGAACTAGTAATGGTAGTAGCGTAAAGAAATATCGAATATAAAGTTCTGAAATAAACCATAGCGATGAAACCGTCATACCGGTAAATCACGCAATCCATATAGTCTAAATGTTGACGAAACTTACATGGAAAATTTTCATATACCTAGACCGACACGTGAATAGTTTCGTCTCCTGTGATCTCACGATATTTATTCTTCTGACGGACAGACAAATGAGTCTTGCGATAAAAGCTACGTTCCAGAAATATGAACAGTAAAAGTCTTAGTAAGTATAATACAATAATTTACTGCAGCTTTGAAACAAAAATGTGAAAACCGAAATAACTTATTTAGCGCTAAAAATAAACTGCAAACTGTTGTAAAATGGAATAATGTAAAATATGAGGGTGAGTGCGATGGGGCCGTAACAACATAAAATATTTCTGGTAATATTGCGGTTACCTGTGTCAAGCACTTCTGCGGTGTTCAAAGAGATTTTTATAAATAATAGCTTTATATGCGTAGTGCTATATTTTCACGGAATATTTAACAAAAACAACGCGTTACCATATGAGAACATTATTTTTATTCCAACTTTCCACAATTGTTCCCGGTTTTATATGGACACGAAGTTGTGGTAAAAATATTTGTCGTTGCTAGCAACGCGGAAACCTCGTGGCTTCGTTTGTGTAAAAATTTCAAAGGTAACCTATGAATTAGGTAAGTACGTGACAGTAAAGTTTTACATCGAAAAGGTATTTTAAAGCAGTTATAAAATTAAATTCAAAGGTCACATAAAATTAGTTAAATTAACCACAATTTGGTGCACAAAAGCATCAAGACTACTAAATCGTGCTATATTTTTCACCTGAAGTATGTTTCGGCTGACGTAACAGTCATGAAACGTATTTTGGCAGAGCGATAAGGAAATGACACAAAGAAAACAAACTACAGTCCGCTTCGGCCGAAAATTTGTGAGGGCGGGGGGAGAAGCGGGAGCGAGCGCGGGAGAGGACACGGAGCGATAGCGTCGCGGCCCGTGTCAAACTTATTGGAACGGTGTCAGAGATCGCTCGCACTATCTACCTTTGCACTCGTTTCAGCACAGCCCTCTAACAAAGAGCGCTCTAATTAATTTCGAGTTTTTTAAGTATCGGTACCTATTCGTATTCTGTCTTACTGCGACTCAATTAGCGCGGTAGGAATTCATAAATAGTTTGAAAGCTTTTTAATTAAATGTTCGCTGAACGAATTTAATGACGCGCCAACTCCTCATTTGATTTCGTCTGAAAATGTTTGAGTAAGTTCAAATCAATAGTTGAATATAAGTACGAGTTGTATTTATTGCATTTAGCGTAACCCTATTATTTTATGTACCTATTACTGCAAAGAGGAAATCCTAAAGGCTGAAAATAGTTTTTATAAAAATCCATCAAGCTACAACGGTCAGCTACGGGAAACCGCTAGAGCTCCGCTCACTAAGCCTTTGTCCAGTATAAGGCTGTTAAAGAAAGAGCTATAATAGGACATACATTTGTAAGATTGCCTCCACTCGTAACCCAGATCGATATATCGCAGGCATTGTATATTCACCAGCTTATTTCAGGTTAGAAATGTTAGAAACGAACGGACACGCGAACACGATTGACGTATTATAGTTTTGTCTTGGAATAGCCTTCGTAGAAACGATTTCAATGGCCGCCGACCCATTTAATTTAACAGACAATGTATACTGAGTGCAGAGTGGCGATTTGTCAAGGGAATGAATTTCAACAAAGGGCGTATTCATTTGAATGGCAACTTGTTGTACGAGACCGTTTTAATTTCATAAGTCGTTTATCATAATCAAAGGGGGGGGGGGAGGGCACTACCAGCGAGGAACCCATGTCAGTGTCTGAAGGAAATGTCACATACCTGCTCGGACAATGCGGACATTTGGTGGACACGGCTTTGCCACACTCGTTTAGGGGCTTTTAGATTTGGCTCAAATGATTTGGTTGGTTATTTTTTAAGTGCAGGCTAAATTTAAATGTTTTTATCTTTCTTGTCTCGTATAGAAGTACGTGTAACCGAGATATTTGTCAACTCGCTCGGGTGATTATAGGCACCGGTGGAGTCGGGCGCTGAATTTATGTCGAGACATTATAGCCTACGGTGGAAATAGATTATCTGTTTTACCTACTTACGTGCGACAGTGATATAAAGCCGAGGCAGTTTCTTTTTCGCGGCTAAAACTTTGGCCACATTTATTTGGAGATACCTTAAGCCTATACGTATCAATTAACATAAATAAACTAAGACAAACTGAAGACGAAAAGCTCTGTTAAGTTCTAACTAAATTGAATTCATTGGGCTCTGAAAATACTTTAGTATTTACTTACTAAACGAAAGGATAATACTTTCTTGATTTTGGCATTAACAAAAATTATTATCGGCCAAAAAAGCCTTCTCCATAATACTAAATCATCGAAACGTAGCGTCGTATTCAAGTAGATCGCTAAATAGTTGGTAGCACCCAACATCCTTAATCTAATATAGCCGATTCGGGGCCCGGCGGCCGGCACTGCAATCTTCGACCTAGTGTGGTAGGAACTGCGTCGTTCGCCTCTCTATTACCTCCGTAACGGCACACTCGGACCTTCGCTGACACAGACTAACTATCTGTACGAGTTTCGACCTGTTTCGAATGTATCACCCCGTCACTGTTTTGGTAGAATTTAAATTAAATCCCGCTGTATTTAACCCGCTCGTTCAATATGTAGCTACGTAATCAATACCTATTAATTATTTCGAGTACGGCTGGTGTAATTGAAGAAAATTTCATCATATGAAATCTGTTGCAATCGATCGGTAAACTTTACTTCCGCGAATTCTTCTTCGTGTTATCGTCAACAAGTACATTAAACTCACTTCCGACGTTTCTAATTGGACTTGGGGGTACTCCAGTGTGTACACACACGGGCTCGTTTTAAACCTTATAAATGTAATTTGCGTCCTAATATGAGAGTGCGTTATAAAACATTTATGGCGACATCTTTTCATGTTAGTAATGGACTGGATTAAGTGCGGAAAACATTTTGTATGCATAAAGTATGATAACAATGAAGGTATATTCAAATCGGCTGTATATTGCGAATGTGTTGAGTCAGATTGTTGACTTGAGACGGTCTCATCGCCATTGTGAAGTGCGCCATAGGGGATACCCATAGTACGGAGCGCTGGTAAACGATCGAAATCTAAATAATAAAGATCGCGAACCATCCCCCTAGCTGGATAGGCTTAGTCGTACAAAATTGGAGTAATAAAAGAGGAATGCTCGCAAAAGTTTTGCAATAAACCCAACGAGTATCGAGTGTTAAGGAGTAAAGAGTTCCCCGTATAACGCTACGTACGAGGGCACGCTGTTGCGTGTTATCAAACCAAGGATTTCACGTGTGGGCTTTATGTCTATGTGGGAAAAATATTGACTTTGTTGGTCAAAGTAATGTGTTATGTTCTTTTTATTTAGATTAGGAGTAATTTGACAAAAGTTTTCTCTAGTCTCACACAAGTTCCACCAATTTATATGTTAAGATTTTTAACAAAATCAAAATGTTACAAACTTACCTTTTACTAAATCCATCTTACATCAATAAGTAAGAGTTCATTTCTGGAGTAACATCCAGAACGTTTGATCTTATTCACAATTTTAGCTCAGTTTGGGAATGTAGGACATATAGCAGGAACTAGATAGCGAGCGAGACTCCAACTGGTAGATGCATCAACGAAATTACAATGATCGTTGGCGAGAAATTCATACGAGGATATGCTATGTACTTGTGTATGTAGCGAAATTGTTGCAGAAAGTCATATGTATTAATATTAATCCCTTGAGCGGAGAAAATGAGATGAGTTAATGAAATATGTATGTAGTTTTATTTCGTTTTTTATTGAAATAAAATACAATTGGTATACGTGATGTTTATCGCCAAACGAAAACAATACCTATGCGAATTCACTAATGCATATTTCCACTTAAAACCCAAATTAAAATTAGCTGCATCCGTACTTTGTTGCCACAGTCCAAAATTGAATAGTACACACCGCCAAATCAGCTCATCCGCTGCGTTCAGAATCACCCTCGCCCATATTTGAGCACGCCCTTTGTAAGTATGCCCTAATGAAGGCGAATAGACAAATTAAACAGAGCCCATAGAGTAACGAGTCTCGTTCCAAAGATGCTGCTTTAACGTTTTTCGAGCGTTTCACGTGGAAATAATTACATGGTTCCTGTGACGTATGGATGCTATTTAAGCCCGGCCCTAAGACTAATAGCGACGATAAACAGGAGCAATTAAAACATTGCCACCCGACGCACGCCTTTCTTTACGCCTTCAGTAATAGAGATTTGTTAGGAGCGCGTTTAGTTCCACCTACGGCGAGATGTACAATTTGTTCTGCTAGTGTACGAAATAATGATTGCGGAGATAATGACGGAATTTATTTGGGTAGCTCTGTGCATGCTGATCTTGGTAATACTTTGGATTGTATTTTAAATTGTTTTTACCTTACAAGTGAGATTAAGTTACAAATATTAAAATATATCTTTACTTTTTGTAACCACTTTAAATACGTTCGATATTTACCGTAAAAGTTTAAATCTCAAAAATTTTCAATCTGAAATTTTTAAGAAATACTTTGTTTTGGTTTGATCCTCTAGCAAAATCTAGGATATTGGTATACATTTTTATTACTATACGCAATACTTATGTATGTATAAACAAAGGTTGTAGAATTCTACATCTAGCCATATATTAAAGTAGACAAGCCCACTAACGAGCATTGCAACAGTCATTGTTGATGTGTGCGTATTAACATTTTATGAAAAACAAAATACGATTCGAGTTCAGACAAACAATGACAAAGACTCCGCCACTTGTGTCACGCACACTGTTCCAATGTAGATGGGAAAGCGTAATTACTTGTCTGTTAAATAGTAACTAGTTGAAAAAGTCGTGGTGGCCTAGTGGTAAAAATAAACTTTTAAGTACGAATGTGCGGGTTCGATTTCAAAGCAGGCAAGTATCAATGTACCTTTTCTAAGTTATATGTACAGATGCCAAAACATCAAGCTACTACAATCTGTCTATGGATCAAAGTTGATTGGGAAAAATTTACAGTTTCGGGTAGCTTGATGTGCTGGCATCTGTACGTTGTAGGTATATCTTCGACACCAATGGCTGGACAAAAAAAGGTGTAGGAAAGCATCTTATGGATACAAACACTTTTAGCTTCTGAAGTCGCCGATCCGTATTGAGCAAAGCTGATGATAATGCTGAAACAAATACAGACACTTTGATTAAATATGAATTTACCCTTTTACCCGTACTTTTACTTTACTTTTTTACTTTTACCGTAAATTATTAGAATTAGACAGAAAATAGCTATTGATACTTCATATTTTCCTAGCCTACCAAGAATAGCGTAGATATTGACAGATAATTGCGCGTCACTCATAGTCATTGCTTGACACCCACAGCGCGGATCTTGTTTATGCCTACATAATAGGTTAATACTACGTATTCTATACATTCTTTAGTACATATAGCAAAACAACAAGTTATTATTAACTTTTAATGGAACAAAAAATATGTCAGAAAGCAGAAAAAACGCCATTACTGTTGCAAAACAAAAAAGACAATGTCTCCCTACAAACATTATTTAGTCTTTGACAACAGGGGAGTATTTGAACCTAGAAGTAGGTAGTTACCTACTGTGGCAGACGCGTCGTGTAACATACAATATGTATAGCACAGAATGAACACTTCGAATTAATGCTAATTTACAATTTACTACCTAAAGGGGTGAACAAGTATGTAGCGTACATTGAAAATAAATGCTTAAAAGAAAATTTGTTTGGCCGCTCGTTTTACGAAGTCAAAAAGAATTTCACTGCTTATATATTAAAAACTATAATAATAAAAAAAGTCATGATGATAGGGCTAAAAATATTATTAAACGGTTAAAAGCTAATTATTCTAAGGGACTTTTTTTCCATATTGATTATATACATATTAGGAATTAGCAACTTTTTCTACGTCGTCTGATGCGTCCTCCTGCATGTTTTGCAAATAACGCATAGAATCATCAACCCTGAAGCCTTGCAACCGTCGATATGTAATAAAAAATAAAACTCCGCCTTTTGGATTTGTTACATACATAGGTATGTTGGACACGTATTTATTGTTTTAACAAAAAATAATAAGATGTAACGAATTAAAGTTCGGGGGGCTTGTGACGTCACGTTTAAGTAAAATGATGTCCCTATAAAGTGACGTAACAGAACATTTCAACGTGTTGTATAGCTCTTTATCGGATATATTATTTTTATTCGTCATACCGATTAATTCTAGCTATAGGTATAGGTATGTAATACAAATTGGACCAGTTTTCCATATCCTTAGAGTTGTTTGCAAGCAGTTGTTACTGTATATAATAGCGGGAAACTCTACGCAAGCGCAGTTATTGGTAGCTTACAATTTCCAGCAAACTTTAGTTACGGTAACTGGAATCTGGCAGTTTGCAGTGGTACACTTAGTTTGCTTCTAATACATATACTTGAAAGAGTTTGACAACTGTGTATGATACGGTTAGGTGATTAAATGTTACTATTTGCTGGATTGAATATAATTTAATATGCCTGTTCAATTTTTTCGGACTAAATTTAGATCCTTATCTAAATAAAGAATAGGGCTTTGTTTAGAGGTAGTTGTTTGATTAAAATAAAGATTTTGTAGCTAAATCAGATTCATTGCTCTCAAGTGTCAATAAATTTCTACAACAACGGTTATATTACCACTAAAGCGATAAACTAAAAAGATTTATACAAGATCTTTATAACAATATACTTCAAACGCCCCTAGTCTGGAACATGCGTCTAATTTAGAACAAATTGCCATCATCCAACAGTAAGAACCGACATCTTTATGATGAATAACAAGCGGCACACAATATTTGCACACATTCCAGGCTTTATTTTACTAACACTCGTATATACGCAACGCGTGCCGTTAGCAAATTTATATTAGTTGAACGCACTTGTGCACGGCGAATGCCTGCAAACGCGTTTAACAATGCAAATTTATTCTAGTTACCGGATTAACTGGTCATCATCGAGGCACTTGCGGTAATTATGTGAACAGGCCGCGGTATCCTCGCGAATATTCCATGTATCATTCGCTGGGATTATCTACTGCTGATTAATAAAGCGGCTGCTTTCAAATTAAGGTTTACTAGTTTTTTCTAATTTGTGGCTAGTTTCACGTAAGTAATGTTTATTAGTAGATGCTCTTGTCATCTTTGAGAGAACCTAAATAATTTGTTGTAGAAGTGGGTTGCTACTGACTGTTTCTAGGCTGGTGATATCGCAAGCTTGATAGAACTCTAGTGATGTAGGTATATTTTGTAGGCCGAAAAAAAAAAACAAAATGTAAGTACCGCAAAGGCGACTCCAAAAATAAAATCGAGTACATTTATAAATTAAAACCGGAGAGTAAAATATCAACCAATCTACTGCAATTAAGCTACTTTTAACATATTATATTGTCGTACGGATTGGCGGACTTTGTGCAGTTACAGAGCTACCTAATTAAATTGTGCATGCAAAGTTCTCAACTGTGCTCGCGTTTGTCATCATACGCCACGCTAAAGTACTATGGTTCACTGAGAAGCTGTAGAAAAAAATGTATTTTTCATATGTTACGTTATAATGTGGACAATTGCGTCGTGTGGTACTTCAGTTATTCTGTGTTTTAGTTGAAAACGCAATGGTACAATTTTGCTATCTCGTATTGTGTGCGAGTTGCTGCTAATTTTTGTAATGTGATGTGATGTGGGTGAATTTTTCTTTGCTGAACTTTACTATTAAGTAGGATAGGTCAAAACGTTTAGTAGACTGTTTCCGTTTAAGAAATGTGGTTATCCTTCTAAAACGCAAAATATTGATTTGCTTATTTAATATAGAAACACACATAATAAACAACATAGTTTACAATGGATACAAAGTACTTAATATCATAAAGTTTCATAATTTCTGTAAAATAAACTCACAGAACGGCCTACACTGTATTCGTAGTGTCGTGCGATTAATCTCAAGCCCGCAAAGGACAGCCATATTAAAACTAATATTTCCATCAATATACCAGGCATGAAAGTTAAATGGCCGACGGCTTCATAACGGTCAAACATCCTAATAAACCGCGTACCATATATTGTAGTGTTGCCGCAAAAACATTTTCATTTTAGCATTTTATTGAGCTTGTTGTAACTGATTTACGTGCTGTCCGTTCCGGCCGTTTTTAACCTTTCCGAGAGCCGCATCATAAACGGTTTAGTGCCGGTTATGGAGCTCAAATTACGAAGAATGGAAGTATGGCTCTCCCTCATTGTCTGCCCTTTATGAAGGGTTCGACTGTATAAAGGAATACAAGCGAAATGGCCCGTAATTCGAATAACATTTCTGTGACCTATAAAAACTTGGTGAGTGGCAAAATTGTTTTTAGACTACATATACACAGTGTACATTTACTGGACAGAATAAATGTGTTTCGTGATGTAAGTAACTTTTCTATCTTTTGTTGAGCAAAAGGGTAAAGGCTTCCTTTCTGCTCTTGAAGTTTGTAAGAGCTAAGGGAGGTCACAATCACAATAGATTTGTATCTAAGATTCTCAAGCTCACGTTCTGTGAATTTTGACGAATTCTTTTTTGTAATTACTGAGCCGAAGTATGTCAAGTAATTCGCATGACGTGTCCTAAAGAAATTAATCAAGAGTAAGTATCGTAAGAAAGGCCAGTTAATCGCGTCCGACATCGGCAACAATAAAATGGAGTAGTCCTAAATTGCGCGCTACTTGAATGCGTTAATAAAAATCGTGGGGAGTCGAAATTAAGGCTCCTATACGAAGCGTCGTCATTAGGGCCGAAATAGGGTTGTATCCTGGTGGCTGGTTGTAATAAGTCATGTCTGCCGCAGGACCCTCGCCCCCGCGCGCCCCTCTCTCTTCACTCACCCCGGACGAGCCCGCACCATTTCTCGCCCTACCCTGAAGATTATCGCGCACTAAGTATGATCAATAGTCAATTTAACGGGCAAGTGGCTAAAACTGGTCAGATTAATCAGTGACGAGGCAAGACTTTAGTCAGTTGTTATTAATTAGTGCTGTGCCTAATGACATGTTGGTTACATTACAGATCATTTCGCTTTGATTCATTTTTGATTGAGCGTGCGTCGTAAATGATTTACTTTTTCTATCTTGGCAGAAAGTTGAGATAACATTGATAACTTTGTGAGCGAGGATCATCAGCATTCGTTTTAATTTTTTGCAGCGTTTGGTGGTTTTGGAAATAAAAGCCAGGACGTGGCGGAGCTGGCAATAATTTTGGCACGCATTTTATCAAAACAAAATTCCATGTAAATTCGTCGCGCACACAAATCCTAAGCGTAAGCTTGGGGCACTTCCCTGGGTCCCCGGTATCAGTTCAGTCCATAAACTACCATCCCCGCCTCCCCTCTGCCCCCTCCCCGCATCCTCGGTGGCTCTTCCGCCCGCTTCCGCTCTCTCGCTCGGGAACATAAGCTGTGCCATTTTTTAAAATGCGTGCCTCGGACCTAGTGGTTGTATGTTATATCGACGTTTTGAACTTTTATTTTCTTCATGTAGTTTGTTCAGTCAGTGATAAGAAATGTTGCAATTATTCAACTGTATCAGGTGCAAGCGATCACTATATTGCCTTGGGAGAACTTGTTATGTATAAAGTATTGTCATACAATGCCTGCGGTGTAAGCCAAGTTGTCTTTTTACAATCATAAACGCTAGTAGAAACAAAAAAGAAATATAAATATTAGAATGACATTTCAAATCGATAAATTACGTGTCCATGACGTGATTTGAAATGTCTTTTCCATACCATGTTCTTCGTTTCTTCTATGGTAACTCCCCTGAAATTACTCAGACATAATGTTTAAAGATTTATTTGTAAATTTAAACCACGTGAAATCACATCTGTTTCATATTACATCGCTGAACATTCTAATCAGGTGTCGCTGCTCATACATCTTCCAAGCTCAGATAAGCGTTTCGGAGCACCTCTAAAACATCGATAGCAGCTGTTATTAATTTGCTTACCGCCGTTAAACCAGTATCTGCCTTATGCGCTATCGTAACCGTTAATCCCTGAGGTCCTACCGTTTACAAGTATTTGTAACAGATAAGGCAATCGGGACACTATTGTTTTAGATTTCTTTTTAAATCGTTTTTTGTTGACATAAAATAGAAGAGTCTTGAAATAGGATTTCTACGCATTCGATATAGCATAAAGGTGTAAAGAGGTTCCATATATTTTTCCCGAGGGGTGTTTGTATGTAGATTTTTACCACGTCTATCAGTTTTTACTGGAAATGAGATTTCTATTTAAAATTATATCCTTCTCATTTCTTGCAGTTAATTCAACTTGTTTTGTAATTCATACACTAAATTTCCAGATAGCATGGCAATACCCATGTTTTGCACCAAACATAATTATGATTTGTATTGAAAAACTACGCTAATTGAACCTTGTTTTTACAAAATTTCCCCATGCATTGAACTATATTGACGCTAATTTCGACTGTATTAATACCAAATAAGGTTTAGATTTATTTGTGAAAGGCAAAATGACGTATGTAGTTTATATGTGTATTCGTTGTACGAAACGCACCCCTCACGGCTTGGTGTGTATGTGTGGGTGTAAAACACACTGCTCATAATATTATCGTGGCCGTGGGTATTAGTAAGGTAAACCCTTCTTTGACCTTATAGTTAGGCGTACAATTTTGTATAAATAACGTTAGTGAGGTCATGTTACTATAATAATTTCCAATATGAAGAAAATCTCTGTTGACGTTTCATTTTCAACTTAGGTAATACCCAATTCTGTTAAGCTAATACAAATAAATAGTCTCTTCTTTAACGGTTTTTGTTATTAATATGTCTCACAGTTAAGCCTTAAAGAAGGGTTGAATAAAGACAGTCAATTATATTTTTATATAGCTAATTCATCTAGCAGCAGGCTTAGCATGGCAACCATAGAAACTAGTTTTGTCTACCGGAGATTGGACATAATGAAAGAAAAGAGACAGATTGACGTAAGATTTCTTTTGACATTTTTTGAAGTAATTTTTCTTTTCTTCGATCGACATAAGGCTACAAGTGATTATATGCGAGTTGACAGGTCGCGCCATGCTCGGACAGAAGACATGTTGACATTGACAGAAATAGCTTTGTCTTTTCTTGACAGAATAGATATAAAATCGCCAAGCTAAGCCTGCAGGAGATATAAGAGGAAAAACAAAACAATATCAATATAAAACTTCGAAGTACGCACACGAAACTATATTAAGTGATAACCCGAATCTCAGTACATCTAAACCAACAGATTTGCGGTTTCCTACAGCGTGTTTACAACTAAAACGTGTACAGGGTGTAGTTTTTGCTGAAGCTTAGTCGTGACGGCGACCACTCAAACCGCCCCGCTACCGCCAAGTGTGGCAATTAAAACTTGCGAATGTCAAGTGTAGTGTTGCCAGACCGAGGTTTATTATTTTTTATTTTACGTTCACAAATAAAGGTGGGAGGTATCTTGGTTTTAGATGCTAGTTGATTTAGTTTGAGGAGTAGAGTATCTATGTATTTGGATAAAAATAATTATGTTGCTAGAGTAAAAATATTTTAAATAATAAAACATTTCGGGGGGTTCTAAAAGAATTTGAAAAAATTCCTAATATTGGACAAATTTGACTTACAAGCAGTTTCTAAAAGCAACTGAAAAAAAATGCCTCAAACTATTTTTTTAAATTTATTAGCTGAAACAGCAAACATTATTTTATTAATCAATCTATGTGATAATTGTAGTTAACCTAGTCACAAAACCTAATAAAAATATAATCAGAAAAATCCTTTCCAAAATGTTGAGCACAGCAAATCAACTCAACATCTCGACATGCAATAAAATAAATTACCCACAGTCATGTAAAATACCGTTTCTATATAACCAGTAAACTTCACATACACGTTAACTACGCATTAAAAAGATTGGTGCGTATAACGCAAATGTTACGGCACTCCAGTATACGAGTATTCACCCAATTCGCTGGGTAACTTACGAGCATGAATACCCAATGTGGCAACAACACTTAGAAACGCATACAAAAATCGTGTTATACTACGAAAAGGGCTCATTGTGGCCCATCAAGGAGGTCATTAACGGTTTCATAAAAGGCTTAAAGGGCTCGCTTCCCTATCCTTGTGTCATATTTTCCGTGGGCTCGACCATTTCCGAAGTGCTTATGACGTACCTCAGGTAAAAGCGACGTAGGCGCCGTGAATCGATTCGTGTTCCTCAGTTATGCTTCACCCTTTTCTCTTGATGTTTTTATTCAGCCAAAAATCCTTGTTATTTTTATTCTTATAACATCTTAAGTATACTTCAGGCTTGTGTACCAGAAATTGTTCTCATTATTTTTGTTGTTCGTTTCAGTTTGATATTTATTTAGATAATATGTTTTCCCTTTGTATGTTTTGTGAAGTTCAAAGTTTATCTAAAAATATACTCATAGGTGCAGTGCCCAAACTTGGCTATCGATTCTTCTATACCATTTATATGTTATTATCAGCACTGTCTGTCTAGACTGATTTTTTCAATTAAATAGATACCAGTAAAATTATATCTCAACTAGATATCAGGTATCTTTGAAATTAATAATATTTCTACAAAAAATCACAAAAATTCAAGTGAATAATTAAAGGACCTTTTAATTATTTGATATCTGTTACAGAAATACAAAAAAAATCCCATTAATTGGGGTAACAATAATGAGAATATAATGAGCTCTTGGAACCGGAATAATCGTTCCTCTATGTAAACTTGAACGTCGGTCCATCGGGATGTATTCACAGTAAAATTAATGAATGCATGCCACATAAAATAAGGAGCATTATTTATTATCATTTGGATGTAGTTAGCACACGTAATTTTTGTAAACTAAACTAGACTAGAATATAATGAGAGATTATAATGTATGAAATTCACGATTTTTAGGGCTTAATTTTCCTAACATGTAAGATTACCATTAATCCCAAGCAAAAAGACGAAGTTGAGCCAGATATATGTACATGTATTGTTAATACATTTAAACCAAAAAATGTTAAACATCGAGTGCGAGCCACATTTTTTGTTTTGTTATTTATCATAGGAAACATTGATTATCTGTGGGAAAAGCTAACAAGAAATGTCAATTAAATAAACAAACAAAAAATACACTCAGATTTACAAATATTAAGTTTTAGATTGGATCGAACAGCCAACAGTTTGTTCAACTTAAAACCAATCACAGCTCAGCATTAAGTTATTCTATAAAAAGTATTGTTCACAAAGTTTGACATTGTTATTTTTAGTTTAACAAAAAATACAACCTCTAAGGATTTTTCGAGTCAAACTTCGGTCACAAAGGTGACCTTTTAAAATACTTTAATCTGATAACGAAATTCTCGTAATCAGACGTCCTTAAAATATTCAATAGTTATTTTACGTTATAATTGTTGTAATGTCAAATGTTAGTCACGGCAACTTATGTATGTATATAATAAAGTATTTTTTTAATTACATATTTTCACCTTAAAGGTGATATTTGATGACAAACCTTAACTTTGTTTATATTAAATCCTAAATCGGTTGAAAAAGTAAACACATTTTTAGTACCATTTTCAATTTATTAGTATAACAAATATGTTAACAGCAAGTAAGGCAAATAAAACATTGCTTTCCCCGTCTACCCCAGGGTGTAAACTAAATCATATTCAAAACAAGAAAACAAGTACTAAGCAATCTCTTTCCTTCATCACAAGTACTCTTGCAAAGAATCAGGAGAAAATTGCAACAATTTATATAAGTGCAAGACAGGCTGCAGCAAATAAAAACTATTGCATCTGTAATTGACAATGTGAAATATCATAATACTAGCTTTGCATCGTGGTTGCGTACGAATCCTTACTTTATACATATTATAAATGCGAAACTAACTCTGCCTGATTTACGCCAAAACTACTCGACTGACAGATACCAGCATATCAAGTACCAGAAACTGTCAAATTTTCCCAAGTAACTTTGACCTATATGCTTTAGCAATAAAGTTTAAAATCTATTAAGGATTTTTTTCAGACTGTAGTAACTTGATGTGCTGGCGTTTGTACATAACTTAGTCTACTGCCTGGGACAGTGGAAAATTCCCTCAAGATAAGGGCAGAATCGCGGATAACAGCTAAAATAATATTAAGTAGGGCAATCAAGTGACCTTATATACCTTCCAAAAAATCTATTATTTATAAATATTTCAATAATTTGTCCTAAACTTCACATTTGCCCTTTATGCAATGTACAGGATAGGTATATTCTTTATACAATTATTGTACAATATAAAATGTACCTCCATATGTCGTAGTTCGAACTAACTGGACCGCCTACTTATGTTTTTAAATTTCATATATGTAAGTGATTAAATATATCCTGATATAAATCATCAAACCATCAATTCTGTGGTTTATTGTAACGAATAGAAAAATGCACAATTGCTTTGCATCTATAATATTAAAATATTCAAAACTGTGGGTTCACTGTGGGTGATCTCAGGTCGTGGAACAGTTGAATCAATTGCCAGCTCGTGGCTAACGGGCCACGAAAGGCGATAAGCTTAACTTACGACGTCTTTTGTATTCGACTGTACTTTCTTTTTGATCTTTGGATTTTTCGAATTTCGAATACGCAAGTTTACGTCAAAACCTTAGTTAAATGTTATAAAGCTGAAGAGTTTGTGTGTTTGAACGCGTTAATCTCAGGAATTACTGATCTGATTTCAATAATTATTTCAGTGGTACAAATAAACACTCTTCCTCTGAGGAAGGCTGTAAGTTTTAACCAGGTGCGCGAAGAGGTTCCCACGGGATGCAAGTGAAACCGCTAAACGATGATAGTGATAAGATTACGTTCTTTCAATAGGTATTTCTAGTTCAGTTTGGATAAAACGAACTATGTAGCATCAAAATTGTTTTGTATAATTTTTCTACTTAATAATATGCTGTACCTATCAAGAATTTTCATTAACATGTTAGAAGCAGCTGCCAGTCTTCACAGATGTTACAAAATACAAGTATTATACGCGAAGCAACGTTTTTCCATGTATCCCCTAGCTTCTCCGATAGTAATTTGAATAATATGATGTAATATTGTTAGGTATCGATCACGCGACCACGTAACGTTGATGCAAGGCGGAGCCACTGTATTTATACTAGTCACGGAAACCAATAACATATTCCTTTGAATGTTAGAAGATACAAATTTATGACTCGTACTAAGTACTCACGCTATGAAAAGAATGTTACGGCTTTATGTTTTTGGATTAATTCGAATTGATGAGGAGCTCGTGGCTAAGTAACAGTCTCACTGGTCGATTGATCATAAGGTTAAGCATCGTTTGGTACAGTCGATCCTTGGATGGGTGACCATCTTAACATGAAGAGTTCCTTCAGTTTTCGGAATGCACGTTAAATTGGTGGGCCCCGACTATCATTTGAACATCTTTGGCAGTCGTTACGGGTACTCAGAAGCCAGACAGTCCGTCAACCCGTTTTACTAAGGGTATCGTGTTGCCTAGGTAACTGGATGGGTTAAGGAGGTCAGATAGGGAGTCGCTCCATGTAAAACCTTGGTAATGTCAGTTGCATTCGGTTAGACTGGAATCCGACCCCAACATATTTAGGAAAAGTCTAGGCAGATTATTCATTCAAATCTGTGCAGGTAAAAAAAAATATTTCGATTATTGAAATGGACTTTTAGAATAGTTTTTATTGAATACATAGGTAGGTACTTTATTAAATTAATGTTTTAGGCAATGTTATTGGCAACAGAAAATACGTTTTGAAATTTCATTTTCAATCAAAAAAGTGTTGAAGGTACATTTGGGGCCAGACCGTTTACATTATATTTTTTACTCAAGTTTGCGTATGTTATCAATAAAAAAATAAACGTAACATTATATAAGGGAATATTTACAAATTGTAAAACGAAATAAGTTCACACAAAATACGAAATACCGTAACAATCTCTTAACCCTTTACCTAACAACGAACCCCGAACATAATGATTTCTCCAGCAACCGGTTATCAAGTCCGCATTAGAGCACACTATTTCATTGCACAGTATTATAACTATTCACCATAATGCATGAAAAGCCAACCTTTCGGAGGGCACGGGGTATCGGCAGGAAGTCCCTCCGGCCCTCACGGGGTCATTAGCCAAAAAATAAACGATCACACTTCGGGTAATGGTAGAATTTTTTGCTTATTTTGATGTGTTTTTTTCGGGTTTAGCTTTTGAGGGTTGGAAAGTCTGTAAGCTGTATTTTTAATGCCTGACTTTACTTTTTTATGTATATTTTTATTACCATTCAAATAGACGAGGCGTGAATCTAAAGAATATTCAATGTCTTTTTTATTTCTTTTTATATTAAAAATCGTGTGGATTTACTTGCTAGGTATGTACAAATTTTCCCATTCTACTTTTGACCAATATGCTTTTATGATAAGGTTGAAAAACGATAAAGATAATTTGATAGATTGTAGTAGCTTGATGTGCTGGCTTCTGTACATGCAAATGTTATTACATTACAGTTAATCTGTCGAAAACTCAGATAAAATGCTGAGTAATTCATATGTTCTCGCTATCAGCGCACACATACATTCCATAGTTATAATTCCTCTATCATATAGTGTTATTTATTTTTTCACATCACATAACGCATTATAATATTACATTAATAATGCATTTACCTGTATTAAAGTATACACATTCACACAAATTGAAAAGCAGACTAAGTACTTGTTAGAAGTATCAAATAATTAGTTCTTAACGAATAACACCTCAATACAAGCTCAAATTTCTACATTCTAAAACATATTTCCACACCTGAACTAACCGTACAGAAGTTTATATTGGCTAAACGAGCTCGCATTCTGTTAAAGAAGTTAAGAAATAGTATTTGTATGACGAAGTATCGTAATGCACTCCTTAAGTTTTCATTTTTATTTCTTCTTGCTTTCCAAATAGTTTTTTTTGACGCACCGCGTGCGCAGTAAAGGAAATTCCAAGTTTCAATTGTTATTGTTTTAGTTTTTGGCATAGCTTAGGTAATTCACGGTCAGATTTTATTGTGCTGCTTTTTGCGTTCTGCAAGACAATGTCTTGCGATATACGTGTTCTTCTATGTGGTATATATGATTTTGACTGCCTCGTTGGTCTAGTAGTAGCAAGGCGCGACTACTGTGCACGAATCAGGCCGAAATAGCTTTGTGGGTTTTGAGAAACTTTCATAAAGCAGCCTGGAGTCTGGATGTTGGTGATTGATTCACCCGTGCATCGGAGAGCACGTAAATGTCGGTCCTGCGCCTGATCTCTCTCCGGTCGTGTCGGATTGCCGTCCCATCGGACTTTGAGTGAGAGAATAGAGAGTGCACCTGTGTCTGCGCGAATGCTTGTGCAATATAATACATATGTCCGGCGTAGCTGGCTGATCTACATAAAAGAGAACGGCCGCCATAGCCGGCAATCGGCCTGGATGCCATCATCATCATGTATTATTCAAATTAATTTTCTTTGGAAGTTAGAGCTCGGCTTAGGATTCGTAATAACGTGACATCTTTTTGACTTTATGTAAATTTCTTGGAATATAATTCACGTTGTGTATATGTTGTCAGGGATTTTGGTTGGGGAAAGAGCGTGAAATTTGTATATATGAAAGAAGAGTTTTATATAAATAATACATGTATGTTTATGTGTTACGACTTTTAGAGCACGCGGCGATCGATCAAAGCTTTACTGAATATATAAAGTAAGTTGTCACGGTAGGAAATTGAATGCTAGTTCTATTATGTGAATATACAACACTCTTTCAACATTTAGTCAATGATTAGGTGTTATTTTTAACTTATTGTTAATTAAGTATTTACACGTTTATCAAATACTCGTAAAGATGTAAAAAAAATGAATTGCTTTTCCCGTATCGAAAGAGACAAAAATACCTTTGTTAATTTCTCAATTTAATATCAAAATTGACATTATTATATCAATATTTTATATTCATAACACAAACTTGATAGATATTTATATTCAAATATATAAATACATTTCGTAAAGCCAACTTAACAGAACATCATGAATTACGCTGCATTATAATACATTACGGTCGAAATATTCGGCTCAGTGTCTTTGCTTTGAATAAATATTGTTTTTAAAAGCGCTTTTTGTTTTGGTGTGGCTTTAAGTAACAGAGTAGTACGGGCCGTGTCCACGTTGGTACATATATCATTTTTATCGGTAGCACTCGGGCTGGCCGTTTATTCATTGCTTACCTATTGCATACGAGCCTCAGTGACGACTGTGTAACTATTTGTTTTCGAAGTTTTTAGAATAGGTACTGTTATTTAATAAATAAATTGGATTGGTGAAATCAAATGTTTCAAATATGAAAAAGTAGATAAGATTTAGTGTAATGGTTTTGTGTCACTTAATAATGTGCGTCAGTGAGTATGTATGTTTGTATTCTTAGCTGGTCTTTATACAACCGCTACGGGAACAAATATGTCATATTTGGGTCAAAGAGTCCTACAAAAATGTTTCGCATTTTAAAATAAATTTGTGAAACTAAACCCTTCATAGATCGAAAAAAGTGGAAAAATTTGCGAGCCCTATGTCCCTGATGAGGGATAACAGGATTTCATCATCATCATCAAACCCTTCACAGCAGTACCTATGTACATACAGTCTACGAGTGAAAATTCAATACTTGATTCTAAAATCTAATAATTAAAGCACTTCCCGTTATACCGTATAGTAAGTTTGCACTATATATAGCTAAGTTAGTATAATCCAAGTTGGAACAAACCCGTATTAGTAACTCCTTACAAGTTCGAAGCAAACCGCTGAGGCGGCGACATAGCACACTGTTTCTTTCTCTTTGTGAACTAGCGGTTAATACACGTTACATTCGATTTTTTACACTAGTTGGATGTCAATATTTTGAAATAATTGACAGTACCCAGTGGGTATCAAAAGCAGTCAGATTGTCTCTTATATTATGAGAAAATTTCAAATAGGTACTCGTAATACAATTAAGACTTTAATTGAGGACAGAAAAAGCGCCTCATTTAAGTCATTGCTGGCTATTTTGATTTGATTGGTTATACTAAATACCTAAATAATAATACTCTTAATAATTACGGGACAAAAAAGGCCATGAACAATTAAACGGAAATACTATTGTCATGATTATGTTTTAACTCATTTAGATTGAAGTCACTTGAAACTCACTAGTATGTCACCAAAAACTCACAGTAGGATCCGTGTACCAATCGCACGTTCAAGTGAGAGACCGTATTTCTTTTTTTAGAAACGCCGTTTAGTCAACTATGTATTGAAGATGAATGTTTATCGGGTTAACATTCGTTCTGAAAAAGGTACCGCAGTGATTTATCGATAAATAGTTACTTGTACACGTATATCTAGTTGTTGAATTGTGCGTTTGCAAATTGGACGGCGTTTCTTATTGGGAACCCTCGTTGAAATATTACTTGTAGTCGGGTGAAATAATGCTTTTATACCTATTTGTGTTTTTGTTTTATATTACTTGAATTGCTGGTGTCGTAATAAAACATAATGGATTTTGTAATACATAGTTAAAATTGTGTTTCTAGTGACTTTTATTAGGGTATAAGTTTTGTTTGAGGAAAATGAAGACCGTTTTTTAATAAGGAAATATCAGTGTAGTATCCTTTATATTTTTTTTCTACAAAGCATTTGTTAACTAAAATCCTGATTGGCCTATCAGGATTTCCGTCTACAAAGTAGTGTACAAAGATTGTGAATTTAAAATAAAACCTTAAATCCTAAAAAAAGAAGCTTCATTTGGAATGCGCATACGTAACTTTAAACAGAAGCTACAAAGTGGAGCATCGCGTGAACATTACAAACAAGATTCTTTACTAGCGCCGTATAAATACACACCCTGTAGATACCAATAATTAATGATTACGACTAAGGAATCGATGGCAACATGGCACAAGGCGGCGTCGATTAAAAACTTAAAATAGATGTTGTTTAACGTCTGTCATTATTTTTGTTAGGTTATGTTCTTAAGTTAGTTTTTCTATAGACGTTTTTTTTTGTTATTGGTTTATTATATCCACCCTCGTAATAAGTGGTTTTAAACAATAACGACCTTGGTGCTACGTTTAGGCCATTAAATTTCATCAAGACGATAGTTTAGACCTAGAACTGGCTGGTAATTCTTTAAGACCAAGTTTTATAATAATTTGGTATACGATCTTTAGTTAGACAAAGTATAGGTATGTAGCGTATTTTTGGATTTTGAATATGCTGAACTGCGACAGAAAAATATTCTAGTCTCGTTTATTATTTAGTAAAAGTTACGTTATGTAGAAATATGATTTTTCTAAAATAAACTTGCTTTATAGAAGCGAAGGTACATGTTCCGAAGCACCAACAATTAAATACAAAGGCGACTAAGCGCGGAACTTTAAAATAAAGTGAAAATATATTTGAAATAAAATGATTGGTTATTCGGAACTAACGTTCGACTTAGCTTTGTAGGTACGAGAATATGTGATGTGACGAGCGAATCAATGAACGAACACGCGAAGGTGTTTCTTGGAAACCTTATACATTTTCTACTTTCTACAATAAAGGTACGATCATATACTGATCACCATATAAAATGCTTTCATACCGAGGCGATAAGAAAAACATCCCGGCCCCATTGCCGGTGACATTTTGTCAACTAAAAACACGACGCATTCTAACTAGACTGAGTTTGCGTCGTACTGCAGTGCCGGCTTTACATATGTATACCTTCTACATATTTATGTTCGGGTAAATTCAAAGCGTGAACTATTTAATGAACTCATGAAATATGCATTCGCCGAAATTCTGGCTGGGCCCGTCCGTCAGCAGACGGCCTTATCGACGACGGTGCTTATCATCAACAGGTTCCACTACCAACTCGTATGCTGTTATCTCTTGCTACAAATAGTCAAGACTACATTACTGGCAAGGAGCCGTAACTGCCTTCTGAATATTTATACAAATTCAACTGTATATTTTAGGTGTTACGGTCCACTTTTGAGGCATGTAAGGTCAGTGGTGTGGTGCATAATCACGGATAAACGCATTGTCACAGTGTATTACGGGGCCACTCGCCTAATGCGCCTAATTCACGACAATGTAGACAAGTCGTTTGCAACTATACTTGTTATTATTTCAATTTGGTGTGTTTACAAAATTTTGTTGTGGCTCCCATTTTAATGGCGGTGTACGCTTTGTTTTAATGACGTAATTTCAAGTGTTTTTCACATTTTTGGTAAAACAAAGCTTTGTTGTTCTGTATAATGAGGTTTAAGGTACCAAATGAATGGTATAATGGTAAATGTGTACATTTCTATGAAATTTTTCATCCGTTGTGTGCGAAAACTGTGTACATAGCAGTACATTAACGATGAAGTTTGCGTATGCAAGTACAAAATGTGTTTGAAGATAATTTTACACTGTTTTACCACCAAAGTGTGTCACAGACATAAAACCTTATAGAACTGCGGCACGCTTTTGTCATAATTACTTTTTGTTGCAAAGAGGTCGGTTTATTCCTTTTGAAATTGTAGTTTCATTACTAAAAAATAAATTAAGATTAGGCGACGAAGTACATATAGGCTGAGAACGAGAATTTCACAGGCTCATATATGTATAAGCTAATAATATCCAAGGATTTTATTCCTTATTATGACACCATCAAATCATTTGTACTTCACCATTGACCTGAAACATACAAGCTATATGTCGCAAGTAATTAGTATTCCTATAATGGACATTGAATGTTCTCAACGCAGTACCAACTGAACACGCTTTATACAATATATTTATTTAGTAGGAATCACGTAGCATGCATTCAGTAGTAGATCACAAGCCTCCGTACTAAAGCGATGGATTATTTGTTCTAGAATGCCTTGGAAACCTTGAGCATAGATATTTAGAACCTTCTCGGAATGGAGAGAACTGGTTTAAATGATCCGATTGACAGATTTGTGTTGGCTCCGTAGAGGTATAAACGTTGTTGTTATTGCTTATAGATTGATGTGTTTTGTTTTATTGTTCGACATTCTTAGAGTGTTTGAGAAAATATTGATATTCAGCTGTTTCTTTTAAATTTTGCTCCCAGCAGGCTCAGCATGGCAACCGTAGAAACTAGTTATGTCTACCGGAGAATGGACATAATGACAGAAAAGTGACAGAATGACGTAAGATTTTGTCATTTTTTGAAGATTTTTTTCTTTTCTTCGACCGACATTAAGTCTTTTCCTACCCTGACGTTGGCAAAATCTTCGAATACTAACGAAGGAGCCATAAACAAAAAGAAGAAGAAGACCGACATTAACCATAACGTCATAGACATAACGACAAGTGATTATATGCGAGTTGACAGGTCGCGCCATGCTCGGGCAGAAGACATGTTGACATTGACAGAAAGAGCTTTGTCTTTTCTTGATAGAATAGATATAGAATCGCCATGCTAAGCATGCAGATTAAAAAACTAGTCGAGTTAAATTAAAGAATATTTCGTAAACAATTAATTACCAACGGCAGACATTTAAACATGTCAGACAAGGCCTATTCAGTAGCCGAAACCAGCTAAAGATTTATTACACTATACATATCTGGCTAACGGAATCACTGTAACATTGTCAAGCGTTTACTCCTAACATAATGCTCAATGGACTACGTTTAATTACAATACAATGTCCCAGATATATGAGGGTTTGCGACACATGTATTTGACAAATGTTCAAGCAATACCACCGATGTGTCACCGGCAGAGTTAATGAATTTCTCCACGGCTCTGTTTTGGCAGTTATTTGGGGGTAGTGGTAGCCAGTTTGTATTTTTGAAATGGTGTTTCAGTAGGGTATTATCGTAGATATGTATTTATTTTTCGGTGTTTCTGTTGCTAAGGACAATACGACTTAATAAAATTTCGTTTTATATTAAATATCCACATTTGTAGGTTTATGAAAATATCAAAAGTTTACCGATTTTCTGGATAGAAAATATTAAGATGTATTGTGAAACTCAAAATCATTTATTCAAACTTCGCTTTAAAACAGCACTTTTTGACGTTATATGTGATGTGCAGACACAGTAGTACTATCACTCCCTAACTCTCACAGCCCGATGGGACGAAAATCTGACATGAACGGAGATACATCAGGTGCAATGCCATCATTAATGTGCAGCTCGGTGAATTAAAAAAAAAAAACTAGGTAATGACTCTACCTGAGATTGGAACCACAATATTGTAAAACCCCAAAAGCAAATTCATTGTACAAAGAACAACACTTATCTAAGAAAATTATTTTAAAGAAGTCCTAACAGGTACCTACTTACTATTGTATGGTAGAGTGCGTGGCCATAGGTTAGGCATTCAATGACATACAAAAGAAAGTCACAACTCTTCTTGTTTGATCACAGATGGACAACCACTAAAAAGCTCTTAAAGCACATTTGATTTCAGGCATAAAAAAACGCGTCTGACGACAACAAAAGACTACACACAATCAACCTTTTACGCCGCAACAAAAGCGCAACAAAAATAATCGCAACACTTAACCTACAAAGTAAGACGCAATTGAAGAGTTGCAACACTTTATACGCCAAACGGTGACTTTAATTACATTCTCCCTATATCGCGAGCAGTAACAAAACGCTGCGACGCGCGACGCGACGGTAAAACGCGCGGTTTATGATTATTTGCTCAACAAGTAGATAGTTTTGATGGCAACGTGTTACAATTACATAAAATGGGGTTATTGCGATGCAGGTGATGCGTTCATTAAAATATATACGGAATATGTCTGTGTTGCACTTTGTATTGAACCTGTTAGTAGGTAAAGAGTCAGATATACGAATATGACTTACATTTTTGCTTTTAAAGCTACGTTTAAATTTGATCTAGTCGTTATAATCTATACTCACAATATTATAAATGCGAAAGTAACTCTGTCTGTCTGTCACACTTTCACGCCATAACTACTGAGCCGATTTAAATAAAATTTGGTAGAAGTAAAGTCTAGAGTCGGAGAAAGGACATAAGCTACTTTTTATGAACCACGGTGAACAGCTAGTAGTAAATAAGGTCTACTAGTGTAAAATTCGTATTTAAATATACATAGTATTAAATATATATTTTTTTGGTTCTAACTAAAGCGGTTATCGTAATACAGCAGATTTGCTGATAAATATCTTCCAATTAATAGGCTATAGAATAAGACTATTATATAAAAACAGGTTTGAATTTTAATTAATATAGTTAGTCGGTAAACGTATTATGTTACGGTTCTGAACTCATTATCGCTCTACGGTTATGAAAATGATTTTTTTTAAGTTTCTAAGGAGGATTAGACTTAGTTTTTCACTGTAAAATTTTCGCTTTTTTCTCTTCTTGTATTAACCGATTTTTATCAAATTTTCCCCCGTATGCAGTTTGACCTGAATTTGTATGTACTTTCTAAGTATATCTTGGACACCAATGACTGTGTTACGGATGGCACGTTAAACTGTAGGTCCCGGCTGTAATTGAACATCCTTGGCAGTCGTTACGGGTTGTCAGAAGCCAGTAAGTCTGATGCCAGTCTAACTAAGGGGTATTGGGTTTCCCGGGTAACTGGGTTGAGGAGGTCAGATAGGCAGTTGCTCCTTGTAAAACCCTGGTACTCAGCTGAATCCGGTGAGACTGGAAGCCGACCCCAACATAGTTGGGAAAAGGCTCAGTCTGACTTGAAAGATATGATAGCTTACATCTAAATTTCTAATCGCAATACCATTTTATTGCAAATTATTAGTCACACAACAGACAACAACATGTGGCCGTGTCTGCTAGTACCTATTGTTATATATATGTAGAAAGATAGTTTCGAAAATATCCAAGGCATAACGTATTACACAAAGGGTATAGCTGTAATCACTAAACTTGGCCGGCGGATACTTGACGGCAAGATGTTATCACTTAAATGACTATATCGTCCTTCTAAACTTGGTACCTGGTAGCTTCCTACATAAATGAAGACTTTGGACTATAATACCAACAAAGGTGGGGCCACATTGTTTTAGATTTAGTAAGGAATAAATATGCTGTTAAGTTTCTATTGTTAGTAAAAATATGAAAAAGATTTATGGTTGTCATTGTACTTGTATAGGTAGAAGCAATGTTGAACTGTGCGGGATCAGGGTCTTGATAATACTTAGATATATCTGAAAATCATAAAAAAGTTTTCATACTAAGTTTTATATAGATGGTAAGGTTAATCTATGTATTTTTGCCTTCGAGTATAAAGTTATGTATCTTTGTTTGTCTTTTTAGTAAAGCCAATTACACCATTAAAATTAAAACACAAATTACCATTCCATATTTGAATGCGACAGTCCTAAGCACTTTATCGGTCGCATTATGTGGTCCTGCCCTAACATGACCATAATTCAGGATACCTCGCTAAGTTATCGCCAGTCTTTGAACCCATGTCCCGTACGCTAATCGACCCACTGTCAAAAGCACTTGCCCCTTCCGAACGATCACGCAGACAGACACATATCCTCAAACTTTCACTGACAAATGTAACTCAAATTTGAACCTTATCCAGACGTAATAGAGGGTTTGTCAAATTTAATTTGGTGAGGGCCTGTCAATAGTTTTACTAAACACTATTAAGAGATGAGTTATTACGCTTTGATGATGTATCTGAGTGAAATATTTCAAGGCGTTCTGAATTTCTAATTATTATTCTACGCACTATGGTTATCAGAATCAATTTCATATAATGGTTGCCAAGCAGTATCAAGCCTTTGAGGTATCGTTTAATATCGTTAGCTAATAATAATAAAATCTATACAATAGCCTCTCTAAACGAGAGCGTGTTGCAATATAATTAATAAAAGCCATGTGTGATTTTCTCATTAACACATTGTACCAACCGAATTACCCAACACAAACATTACAACAATGAAATATCGTCTCTTATAACTATAATAGTTACATTAATATCCTCTTTAATAGTACCGTACCAGTCGGCAACAATCGGCGTGTAAAAATACGACCTATTAACTACACCCTGTACATTATATTTTATACAGGTGAAGTACCACACTTAGATGAGCAATAAATACGGCAAACAGCGTGCAAGATACAATAAAAATGAATTATTATCACAAAATGTATTCGTACGTAGCGTATTTATTTTTATGGAATTTCTTCTGTTATCTTTACTTGATATAAGATGGCGAAGTTGTTTTTTTAGGCGTTCCCAAGACCGCTAAAGCGATTTGCGCTGCTCTCACCATGTTTAGAGGCTTTCTTTCCCCAAGTGATATAAGAAAAATATTGTTATTATGTGTTTAATGCGGAATGAAGGGGAATGTATAAAACGTATTCAAATGTTTTAGTGGGCTGTAAGCTTGGCAGTCAATGTGATTGTTTTAACTTAAGTCACTGGCATGTTTGTCTGTATTGCTAAGGTTTCCTCGTGCGCCGTGTGATAGGTTTATATGAAATAATAGGATAAAAGCGATCACTGCGTATATTCGCAGCTGGCGACCCCCATAGAAAGTGATAATCGTGGCATTATTTCACTGTCGTATGGGGGACAATATCAGGATAGTACGTATCATCATATCGCAGTAATCAATCTGCCTGCCACGGCTGATGATAGCACTGCTAGTGTATGTTCGTCGATATTTCAGCGTGGCGGGAATGCCTTGGTTCAGCACTGGACATTTACATACAGAGCAAATTGCTATAGAAATTAATTTCCGTGAGACGGTGAGGCGTTAACTAAGTGTGTCGCTGGAAAATGAATTAAATTCGCATGGACTGTTGAACGTATCTGAGTGCGGCCAGCTGAACTTCTTAGTTACGACTGGAAGCTGTTAACGTGGATGGATGTTCTCTGAATTCGTTAACAGGACAGTTTGAGTTATGCGTACTGGCGGAAGATAAACAAACCATTGTGTCATCGCTAGTGTGGGCACATGTCGTAAAATATGATAATTTTGTATACACGAGTATACCAAATGTGTTTTTAAGCCGACTTCTGAAAAGAGAAGAAGGCTCTTAATTCGACTTCATTAATGAATCGATTTTGATGAATATTTTTTTTATGAATGGATATGCTGCCAAGATGGCCACGTAGTTGTCAGGTTATGTTCTGATGATGATAACTGAAAACCTAACCTTTGAAAAATCAAGGGCAAATCTCAAAAATGAAACTTTTGACATCACTCTAGAAGTCAGTGGCAAAATAAACACAGCGACAGCCTAGAAGACACACACTTCTTAAAGCAAGCCAAAAGTACTTTTTCCTTTTTAGTATTTACAATGTCGGTTTTTAATACATATTAGTAAGGAAAATGTGTTGTATTTATTGAAATATTAAGTTTCACGTGTAGGTACAATTTAATCTTATAAGAAAAAATGCAATCATAAAACAAAGTACATCTTGAACTAAACAGATTGAACTACACAAAAGGTATACTCCTTAATTTATGCCACCTGTATTAAATTCCCAAAAAGCCGTCCCTAGTATATTCCTACATCAAGGAAAGCATACTCTAGCACAACAATAGAGTGATTAACCCCTCAGCTGGGTGTTGGAACAAAGAGTGCTCAGGTTCACTATCTGCCACTAAAGGTACCGTACTATACCGTACCGCACTTGGAGGCACCGTACGCGTACCATTAACATGTAAATGAACGTACCGAGTCTTCCTTGAATATGTTGTACATATACGCTGAATAATCGATGGTGTTGAAAGCATAAATTTTAACGCTAATATTCTTCAGTATAAGTAGGTTTTGCACTGAGCGTTTTGTGTTAAATAGTTGAACAGTTACGGCCACGGTTTATAAGTTAACGTTGAGATGTTCTACATACGTGTAACATGTGCTGTTTTTAAAGAATTTAAATTTAAATTTTGTGGTACGCTTTTTATCGTTCTTTGCTATTAACACTTGTTTTTTTTATGATCTAAGGAGGCTGTTTGGCTGCGGACTTTTTTTTGCAAGTTATCGTGACCTTGGGACACAAAGACCTCCTGAAGGAACATAGTGGGTTTTACTCAATGCGAGTCTGACTGTCCAGCTGTATCCTCAACGGGTTATAGCTATGTTTAAGTATCAATATACGTAATAAGTATTCTGATTAACAAAACCATTACTTCTAAATCTGGTCTTAAAATAAAACTCTTACCTGTTGTGTTTCTCAATTTAATCGGAGACTTGCAAGCTGTTACCTAAGTTCTATATAACAAGCATAAAATTAAAACTTGGTAACATACTCCAATTGACGAGTAATAAACCGAATCGCTTAACTTTCTGGAGTTAGTACATTTATTTCTAACTATCACTCTAAGGTACAGTACCTCGACGATTTTAGTACTTTCAAGTTGTAAGAACTGATTTCAACATCTGTTAGAAATGGCTCAAGCAAATTTATTTTCTAACTGTATGGGCTTAAGGGCTATAATTGCTTGAGCTTTGAAAGTTTTTATTGCGTTAATACAGTCTGCGTTAGAAGTCCAGATGACTCAATGGTAACTATTCTGACTTATGATTTGTAGGTAATGGGTTTGATCTAAAGTAACATTGGTTAGCAATTCATTCTCATTGTTTAAATAGCAAATTTCGCGAGGTCTTTTTTTTTCGTTGGAAATCATCTACCCCTCCCGCTGAGGGTGCTGGAGGGACTGTCAGACTATGTTCCTTTGGGAGGCCCCTGTGTGTCAGGGCCACGGTAACTCCTGCGAACAACCTGCAGCCCAGGCAGAATTTCGCGAGGTCTTAAAATATATTATGTAGAGTGATCAACATTGTTACACCTTGACATTCTTAAGGAAGCGTGTCAGTAACCAATTAACAAGAAATTATACAAGTCGCGGTGGTCGTGTGGTTAAGTTTTAAGCAGCCTTTTAAGTATGAGGGTTCGATTCCAGGTCAGGCAACTACCAATGTAACTTTTTTAAGTTATGTGCAATGTTGTACACTAATGACTTAGTAGAGGTTAACAAAAACATTTTGTAACAATAAAAGATCCTGATGACATTTTAAAATTATGTCAAGAATTTTAATGACATGGATAATTATAATGTCGGAAAACTCAAACTCGTGGCTGCTTATTAAACCAAAACCTATACTTATGTATGTATATTGTAGCGAAGATTTAGCTTTTATAAATCATCTTCAAGTTGCTACACGGAGTTTTAACGTCTGTTTATTAACCTAATAAAAGAAAGAATTTTAATATCAAACTATTCTTGAATAAAATGCCTTAACGAATAAAAACATACCCTCTTATTTTTGAAAACTAGATGATAATAATATGCTTTCCGAATGATTATGTGTACAGTACCGACAAACCAATCAGAGGGTCGAGAGACATCAACGGAGAGTGCTTTGGCAAGGTTCGAACTCGCATCCGCAGTTTACATGCTATCGCTATGTTCAAGGATCTTAATAGTACATAGTCAAGCTGTTATTGCGCCATAGTATTCGAATTGCTATTAATTAAACTATTGCTGTGTGCTATTAAAATGCAGTGTACAGACGCTAGAACATCAAGCTATTATACAATCTTATGATTTTTTAAAATAGATTTTTAGCTTTATCGCTGTCGCATGTGGTTAAAAGTTGATTGGGAAATTTTGACAGTTTCAGGTAGTTTGATGTGCTGGAGTCTGTACACAAATTCTTGGTACCAGATATTGAAATGCAAAAAAAATCTATTAACAAAAAAGTAATGAAAGGAAAATAAAACTTTTGACATGCCTCTAGAAGTCGGTTTCTGTAGATTGCCGTGGTCGACATCCAAAACCATCTGAGTAAAAACCTGAAAAAAAGTTTTTTTTTTTAACTGATTTCTCGAAAAGAATGATGTTCTTAATAGGACCTCAAGAGGATACTTAAGGTAATATATGAACTTCAAAAGGATTATGTAGGTTGCTTTAGTCGACTTCTAGAGCTATGTCAAATGTTACACTTTTTCCATTAAAGTTTTTTTTAAGAGGTTTTTAAGCTTTTTTACTGGTCCAATACATATACTTAATACTTAAAAACCTTTGTAAGGTAGAAGATAACTTTTGTTTCTAGAACTAAAGACTTCTAAAATACAGCAGACTTAAAAAATATGCACAGAATTTTTAATCTAGCATTTTATTTAATTACTCTAGATGCAGAAAAGTAAATAGTTTCGTTTGGAAACTACAAACTAAGTGTTAATTAAATTAACATTATTCACTTTTTGTAAGTCTTTGCTGTTTTAAATGTACCTTTTGAATTTACTCCGTGTTTAAACGCGAAGTTCGCCAGTTCGTATCAAGTTGGTAGTTCATGTGAACAATATGACAACTATTTCTCATTACTTATGCAATTTGTGTCACTCTTGTTCCTTAGCCGTGTTATTAATGACGAAGTTAAGCCTCTGTTTTTGTAGATTATGAAAAGTAGAGCATATTAAGTGTACTCATAATTAATAAAGATAAATATTCATGTCAAATATAATTAAATCTCAAATGAAGATGCATAAAATTAAGATTATATTCTGTTGATGAGAGTTATATTAACGTTATCACCAGCCATTTTCATTATCCCAGTGCAGGACACAGGTCTCTTCTCATAAATATGAGCAATAGGAATGAGCGTTAATCACCACCAGGCTTGCTCAAGGTAGATTGGCGATATGAGGAAATCCTCAGGAACTTTTCTTCAACATATTCTTACAAAGTACATATTATTATAACATAAAAAAATACATTGGCACTTATCTGGCTGGATGGAATCAAATCTACACACTCATACTCATAAGCACCGGACCACGGCTTTTTACCGTGTGACATAGTAAATTATGCAGAACATAGTACTTTAAACTTTTACCTTATATTTCCAGTTCAGATCTATGTATATTAAGCACGATCTTTAAATGAGTCACATGTCACATCACTCCAAACAAGAACTAGCATTTCAATAATCAAACCAAAAACCAGTGTAGTACATATCCAAAAATATTGCCAGTAACAATGCCACGTATACCTGTATTGTGAACTGACGAATATACCTTTTGGTGTTGACATTTACCGGCGCGGTGCAGCCCTGGTAATCCGATTACCCGGGATGTAGGAGGGACAGCTCATACAGACCCCTAAAAGGTGATAGTAGATGGCCATTCAATATTTTGGTGTGCCTAACGATCGGTGAGCGGTTTTTGGTAAGGCGAGAGGACAAAGCTCTGGTGATAATCGCCACGGTAATTGGTGACGTTCTGTTCTCGTTTGGTAGGCCCGTTTTGTGTTCCGAAACTGGTATTTAGTTTGCGTATATGTGGTTCCATGATACCGAAGTGTAATCTTCTGTATGGACTAAACGGTGTTCATGAACATTGATGATATTTGAGCCTTGTAAGACGAGGGTCATTCTCATCTTAAATAGATAATAAGGTTAAAGGATATGATTTTGACGACCCCTTTGGCGCAATAGTAACCACTCCAGACTACCAAACTGAAGGTCCCGGGTTTGATTCCCGGCACGGTAGATATTTGTGTGATGAGCATGTTTGTTGGGTGTGGTCTGGGTGTTATAATACGTATTTATAAATATACATACGTATATAGCGTAAAGTATATTTAGTTTATCAGTTGTGTTGGCACCCATAATATAAACTAGTAGTACCTTACCATGGGACTTAACGACTGTGTGTGAAAAAGGTGCCTCGATATTATTTAATGAGGATAAAAGAAGATATTGTTTTCATAAGTTATATATGTATTTTAAAGTTCAGTTTTGTTTTATTTTCGTTTGTTAGTTAGTAAGTTTAGTTTTATTCATTTGGTTTGTGTACTGTAATAGCTGTAGACACCACTATTGTATTGGTTAATACTGTGATGATAATGTGTATGTTTAATAACAAATAAATTATTTTTAAGCGGCCAAAGCATGTCAATGATATTGTGCACCTAGAAAATTCTCACGTCACCATTCACTCATTTCAAACAATTTGAAATACTTAGGAACATTTGAACTAGCACCTTTACTTAAAACTTTATACGAACACAACTTGAAAGTTATGTCATCTTAAACCGTAACGGCATCCTTACGTGATGACTGGCTACCTGTTACTGGCTCACAATTAAAAGTTTAAAGCTAGTTCTGTTGTAGTTAACTTTCTTTTAGTAACACTAACACATCGTGTAGTTTAATTTATAGGTAGGTAACAGCTGAGTGAATGTTTTTACTATTCACACTAGTCTGTATACATCAAAAGGGGTAAATAAAAAAATACTTAGGGGTCACTTCTAAAAATCAACTCGGAGAAACTTGAAGCTTCCCTTTGAGACAATTTATTATTCGACCAAGCTACTTTCAAATCAAAAGTCATTTTTCTTCTTGGGCAATAATTAAATGACCCCTTCTGCTGTGGGTGCAGCTGGAGGGAGTGTCAGACTCTTTCTGATTAAAACCCACTATGTTCCTTCTGGAGGACCCTGTGTGCCGGTAACTCCTGCCCACAACCCTCAGCCCAGGCAGACCACGGCACTAAGGGAACCCTCTCAAAATTAAATGCCCTTGGACTCGGATATCTTCTATCTTGATGATATTGTCTTCGCCATTTCTAGTAAGACGCAGTTTTCTGAAGTTATGAGCAAATATCTCTATAGCATATATCCACCTGACAGGGCCGATCAATCGATGACTGAAGATACAATAATCATCTATAAACACAAGAGAATAAGTCACAGAATAAATCATGTGAAACAATACGAGTTAAATTAATAACGCATACATACCTACCATTGGCGTTGTAACAAATATATAGGGGTTATTAACGTAACTAAACTGTTCACATTTATTCTGGCACACATGCGGCCGGCGACACTTCTAACGTTTATCAGCAAACGTTGCCGCGTTTTAGATGTAACAATAATTGTAATTATAATAGATTACTCATTAATAAGTGAGTATTTCAAGTTAATGGCCACATAAATGGTTTGTAGGGCGGAGGGCACATTTATCAACAAAAACTGGTAATTTTCGTCGAACGTTCACTCGCTTGGTTATGATGGCTGTGACGCAGTTGTTAGACGTTTTATTTGGATAGTGGTTTTATTTATTTAAAGAAATCTTAATAACACTAATTATGTAAAGGCATCTAAACAAAAAAAAAACATCTACCTGAGCAATACCTTCATAACAAATATCAATTTGTTATGTAGGGAAATGTCATTTTGCATATAATATTTTTTTTTGCACTCTGCACTTTTCGCGCAGTGCAATGATCTTTTTGTCCTTTACGAAAAAGTGCCTATTAATGTTTTAATTAATCGAATTTCGTTCATATTTTTACGAGCATTATTTATTGTAAAGAGGCCTTACGTACCCATAAATAAGGTCCATTTGGCGATTTTATGCATTTTTTTGTGACCGCGATAAGTTTTGAGTGATATTTTCGGAAATGGACACTGAGTTTGTTTCTACATTATTAAATGAGTTTTGTATCGTAATAATTGTTTACTGATGAAAGATGTACAAATGACAGCTGGGAGCTGGGAACCACCAATTTAACGTGCCTTCCGAAACACGGAGGAACTCGTCATGACAAGACCCAGGTGACGACTAGGGCGACCACACCCATCTACGATCGATCGAACCGTTGCTTACCCACAATCTCCTCCTTACTCTCACACATTAAAATATAGCTAAATATAAAAATATCTATCTACTCACAAGATGAGCAAGACTATTAACGTCATTAAGTGATGTCGCGATAGCATGCAGCGTATAGCAGTGACGTATAAATGACAGACATAACGCAATGCTACTGACACCCGGGATCCGTACATATTGATATCTCATACTTATTAGCTAATTAACTATCGTTTTCCTTACTAATATAACAGTAAGTTCGGTCGTTTGTTTTCTTCTTCTTATTGAGTTAGGTTTAATTATAGTAAATCCTTATGTCAGGGTTTTTTTCAAACCCGGTTGACGGCCTCTGACGCCAGCAATTCAGGCTACTACAATCTTTCAAATTTCTTTTATAGATCTTCAACTTTATCGCTCAAGCATTATGGTTCAAAGTTGATTGGGAAAATTTGACAGATTCGGGTAGCCTGATGTGCTGGCGTCTGTACAATTGTAGCAATGACTGCTACTGCAGCATTCAGAATTGCCAATATTACGTGCCGACTCCCGGGCACGGGGGTGTAACGCTAACAGATTACGGGCTGCTTTGTGAAAGCTCTTAAATCCTACAAAACAATTATAGTCCGACTCAGGAATCGAACCAGGGATACCGTGCACGACAGTCGCATTGTGACCATTGCGGCCAACAGGGCAGTTGGTTTTTTATCTGATGAGAGTTCACAAAGACAAGGTTTAAATATTTATATTAATTTTTATGCAGAAATTGTTAGTGATTTGGAAAGTTTAGTTTGAAGCTACATCAAGATGGTTTTCTGACACCACATTATTTAAAAACCTTGTACATAGCAAATCAACAGTCGGTTTTTTCGTTACAATTATGTTTTGTTCCACATTTACATATAAGATATTAAGTACTACGATAAAAATAACACATTTAGATTTCATATCCGCTGCAATAGTAAAGTGAAACCAATTTACAAATGTCACAACGTTGTACGTTGCATGTCGCATACATTTGAAGACGAAAATAGACAGCAATCGATATCACACAACGACAGACAGTTTCCAGAACAGACTATGGCATTTGTGACAATCTGTCTTTAATTACTGCCTTGTACCGGTCGATAATGTGGTAGTTTCTACTCGCTATCATTAGGTGTTAGCTGGAAATTACTGAATAAATTGTAGGTTTTATGTAATTATTTATTAAGCGGGAGAACACAACATTATTGGTATATACTTTAGTTTTTTCTTAATAAAAAATGTAGCAGATGTAGCCATTTTTCTTTATATTCGTAATTGGGTAGTTGAAACGGACTGGTTCAAAAGTAAAATCCTTTATGATATTAATTTTTTAATTTCGGTAAAGCATCACGAAAGCAAGCGTTTCGAAGGAAAAACATTTGGATTTTTTTCATTGATAATTTAAGTAAAATAAGTTTAGGTATGGCTTGATGTGAAAAAAATGTGACGTCATAATTCTAACTTTCATACAAACTTCACATAAAGTAACCGTTTTTGACAGTTCAATAAAAGTAATGAATTTGACTAGTTGTCAACTAGCCTATTGTTATTCGTGATTGAAGAAATCACGATCTCGCGTTTTAATTAATGTAATTTTTTTAATGTTTTTATTTGTTCTCAATCATTGAATTATAAAAAAAACTGGTTAAACTTTTAACAGATACCTACTGACTAATACTGAATACGTGGATGATTGAATTTTTACACAAAAACTGTTGTAATGTTGATTAATTTGCTGTTAGTGGTAAAACCCTGGTAAGGCGTTGATTGGACATTGTGTATCGTTAATATGTTTACACTCGATGTAATTTTCGGCGTAACTACACTGATGACCAAGTTTTGACTGTTGACGTTTAGCATGGGAAATGATAATTGGTCAGAAAATTGTAGTCAAGCAGATATTATACCAAATTCCACAATGTTGTACCGACGCCAGGACATCAAGCTACCGCGAAACTCAAATTTTTCCAAATATCTTTGAACCATATGCTTCAGCGATAAAGTTGAAAATCAAGTAAGGAAATTTGACTGAAGGAAGTAGCTCGATGTGCACATATTGTTAAAGTTAGAAAAAAATCTTCTCAAAAGGGGTAAAATTATCAAATAGTTCCGTCTTCATTGAATATATAATTAAATAAGAATTCTAGTCTCTAACGACTAAAACTTCCTTCCCAGGTGTCTCAACACATTCAGAAACCAAATAATTTAATTCATAATCCAACATTGGTAACCTAAGCATCTTAGGGGTACCTAAATAAATAGTCATCCAACATATTATTTGAAGATTTCGGCCATGATTGATCACCCAACTGAGTTCACTAGTCTGAAACTGAGTCGCAAACTAAGTCATGTCGCTTCGGCAAAAAGTCAATCATTTAGCAAGAGTACCGCCTGTGGAAGGAAACAATGCGCATAATAATCAGACAATCTGAATGGCGACGCTAATTAGGTCTGACAGTGACAGAACGAACAGTGTTTGCGTAGTGCAGGCCGCACTCATTGTCCCGCCGCCATTGTGCCGCCGCTTTGTCGTACGGAATACACTGCTTGTTACTATTGACTGTTTAGTTGCGGATTTGTTTACGGGGATTACAGTTTTTCGCTCAATGGATGACGAATTATTTTTCCAACTACAAATGGAACATATTGCTTCTATTGTCACTACTGTTAATACTGGAATTCGGTATCTACAGTTGTTCACAAATGTAAACGTCGATCCCCCTCTAATGTAACTAACATTCAAATAAAATAATGAAGATAAGCCAATATTATTCGTAGATGTCACTGGAGTTCGCGCCAACTTATCTGTACAGTTTGATATGGAAAATTATAATTTATATCTTTCGTTATAAGGAATATAATCGTTCGGCTTTTATTTTGTTGGAGTTAGTATTATATTTGCATATGTGTAATGTTCACCGCTTAGTGTAACTCTGTCAGTGTCAGGCCTAATTAGAGCCATTGAAATTGGCTGATTAATATGCGTAATGCCAACGTGGTGTATGTGCGTTGCTCTATTGTGGAGGCGGCCGAGTGAATTATGCACGTGGAGTGAAATGACGTGATTATATCCGATATTATCGTTACATATTGTCGCCGCATAATTATTAAGTATGTGCTGAGGAACAGGCCAGTGCCATAAGCAATTAAACTATTGTATATATTTAGTTCTGTGGTCATCAAATTGCCTCTTAAATGCCGTATGTTACCGGATCATATTTTCAATAATCTTTTCTGTAACTTTCCTACCCAGCCTATTAGCGCCTAGTGCTAAAGCAAAGGCCTTTTACAGTACGTTGAAATTCCCGCAGTAATTTTCCGAGCTTGTATTCCCAGCAAAACAATGTGCTGTCTATGGTACTTAGAGTAAATTAGTGACATCACTACAGCGGGAACGTGAAATGAAATCAGTTACAGCTTTTATAAAATTAGGTCGCAGTTTCAATTCGCAGAATTTGATGATTTAATAATCCGTCATGTAGAGAACAATTTCTGTAAATGGGAGACACATTAAGTTGGAGGATTATAGGCTAAATTTATTTTTAGATTTACTTTTTATACTGGAAATCTGGTTCAAATCTTCAAATAGGGCTGCAAACTTAATTATCAATCTGATGAAATGATATATATAAAAAAAAGAAATCGTTGTTTAGGTTAAAAAGAATATTATTATTTTCTCCAAGAAATAGAGAACTAATCTTACATTCACGTACCATTAAAATTTTGAATCATGTTCTCATGTCACACGAGAACAATAAAACCAGCAACATAATTACACCAAAAACATGTAAGCCAACATAAAAACAAAAGCAGATCCTTCTAATTTCAAAACCCGCATCAAGCTCGGCTTAAAACCCTCTAAAAACAAGGAGTCCACGCGTCAAACTAATCCAAATATTACAAACGCTTGAGCTTGGCGCACAATGGGATAACCATCTGTCATCCGGACATAACGAACTTAAACTGTGCCTGACTGTACAGCGGCTGTCGGGCCCAGGCCTCGTCGGATTGATTTGTCAGGCCCATTGTTTAAACGGTATGTTACATTGATAGTTTTAATTGTTTAGCTTTAGCTTATTTGCGTGTTTTGTTTGCTGATAAGGGTTTTGTTGATGAGTGTACGTGTGATTGTAAGAGTTGGCTTTGTTTGGTTGAGGATGTGTTCAAGTTTTTTTTTGCATAAAGAAGTTGGCAGTAGTATCTCTGTTTCTTTTTAATTTGTGTATTTTTTTAAATGTGTTTATCATAATCAGCCTTTTTTAATGGCACACAGTGCAGGGCATAAGCTTCTCTTCATATATGAAAAAGGAATGTGTGGACGTTAATCACAATGCTGGCTTCAGGCGGATTGGCGCTATCAGATTTCAAAGTCCAGGTTGTGTCAAGATGTTTTCCTTCACCTTTATTCAGTAATTGGTGTCTAAGGTATACATGTAGTTAACTTAGAAAAGCACGTTGGTATTTGCCTGATCTATAATTGAACTCGCATTTACGTAGGTACTTGAGATATTGATGTTTTTACTACTACGCCACCACGACTTATTGGTGACATTACAAATTAAAAATTTCGCACGGAAATTTAAAGAAGTGTAGGTGTTTCTTTTTATTAATCAAACGGTGTTTCCAAATGAACAGTTAAATTTCCAATAACCAGAGAGAAATTAAAATTGACGAGAAAACAAACAGGTTTTTATAGAGGGAATTTGAATGGCGAATCATATTGATCTGAGGAAGTGACACAGACAACGTTTTTATGTAGACGGAGCCGTTAATAAAAGAACTATTGAAATGTTTGATTAACTCAATCAACCGCTGCTGTGTCCAATAAAATGAGAAAATTTCAAAATTTTGCTTCCATGTTTTAAATATAGAAACCTTTGATGTTAAGAAAACTATCCAGATATAATTTTCGATCAGTTTGAAGTAACGAGAGATCTCAATCAACCGCGAACTCTTAAACAATAATCATTTCTCATTGTAAGCGAACTTAATTAATTTAAGATCACTTTTCACCGCTATAAGTTGGCAGGGTGTTGTTTCTATTAAAATTAGAGGTTGCAATCGCGGCAGGCACCTCACCGAGAACCGGCTTGATTACACCTTTAATTAACAACAAAACTTTGAAACACGGTCATTAAAAATTGAAGAGCTCTTTTGAACTAATTAAAAATGGGCGCGTCTCCGACACAATTTAGACTATTTAAGTGCTTACGCGGCCCGCTTCTGTCCAAGTCCAAGTTGTTTCGAATGAAGAATTAATTATGAAGAGAATAAGGCCAAGTTGGCGGGCGGGAACGGGCGACTTGCGACTTGAAACCGGTTACAATTTGTGGGAAAGTAGCAGGTGTGACACAGGCCCGGAAAACTTGGGTCGCTCCTACACACGCTTTGTTGCCTTCTCGGATGATAAAGTTGATTTGAATCGCAGATTGTACGGTAGGTGTTTTAAATATAGCTTCACGGTGACATTCTGTTCCTGTACTTTGCGTTTCAATGTACGTTATTTGCAGTTAGCACGCTTACTTAAAATTATTACACTTAAAACGTCCGCTATAAATATTCTTAATTATTGTTATAGCCACACCCAAACATGTTAAAGAGTTTTAAAGATTAGGCTTTTAGAAACGCACGGAAACTTTTTTTGTAATTCTTTCTGACGTTGTCATGTGTATGAAAGTTTAATGAAGGGTGTTATAAAGCAATTTAAAATAGAAGTGGGCGTTCGTGGGCGTTCGTTTTGATACAGGAAAGTTCATAAACCTCATGCACTGAAAGTAACATCATCACATCAAGTTTTCATGAACGTGATACTCGTACGTTTAATAATAAATAGGTATTAAGTCTTAAAAATTAAGGTTTTGAAATGTATGTGTTAATAATAATGGCGTCCAGGCCGATTGTCGGCTACGGCGGCCGTTCTCATTTATGGAGATCAGCCAGCTGCGCAGGACATATTATAGTGCACAAGCATTCGCGCAGACACAGGTGCACTCTCTATTCCCTTACTCTCATAATCCGATGGGACGGCAATCCGACACGACCGGAGAGAGATCAGGCTCAGGAGAGAGGATATGTGTTAGTTATTTAAAATAAGTATGATGTCTCCACTACTCTTTTTAGTGCTCCTTTACGCCGCTTGTGTCAACACAAAATACATATACATACATACATATGAACATTTAGAAAGTCAAAATATTCATCAAATATTTTAATCATCTGTGATTTATTAACAATCTATAATATCATTATTCCAAAATAATATGGTTGATAGACATCAAAAGAGTGTTGACTGCTATGACGCACAATAAAACAGTTTGTCATATCTTTCATCATCATCATCACAGCCTTTTTAATCGTCCCACTGCTGGACACAGGCTTCCTATCCCATGGAGAAGGGTTGAGCGTTAATCACCACGCTTGCTCAATGCGGGTTGGTTTCAGACTTTATAGTCCAGGTTTCCTCGAGATGTTTTCCTTCACCTTTAATCAGTCATGTCCAAGATAAACTTAGAAGCTACGTTTGTCATGTCATATTTTTATCACTAAATAAATGTAATCCATAGCAATATTCTTCTAACATAGCTTAGGTAATCTTTTTAAAAGTAGGTACGTATTTCAAAATCTCTCCTCTTTTCTAGAGAGCAAGGCGACACAAATTGCGACACAGGTGTCCTACAACGAAGTCGCAATTTGTGTCGTGGTCCAAACATATCTAGCTGTCTCGGGATAATTTTACTACTGATTAAAAAAAAGAAGAAAATTATTTCACGGCAAAAATGAGTTCTTTTCTTTGTTGAAATGTTCTATTTGAGATTTTTGAGGATGCGAAAATTTGCTTAGAGTGGCAAATAATCTTCATTGTAATATTTTTACGAATTGTTCTTATTCGAATGATAAAATAATGATAACTTAATTGATTTGTAATCTTAATATTTATGAAATATTAAATTATTATATTTTTTCTTTATTTATTTCCCAAATTAACAATGCAGTGTCTAAGATAAAAACATGATACATAATACATCAATATATGTATTGAAAACTCTAAGCAAATAACGACTGATCTTAACCAAAGCATCTTACATCTCCACTATCAGAAATAAAGAAAACATAGGCTAATATAATATAAGATTCAAAATTCACATTTTAGACACATTATAAAATAAGTATTTATAATAAAACAAATGAAGTATTAAAAAGTGCACAAAACCGCTGTCAACTGGGAGCGTGCTTAAGAGGCTGGCAGCGTTGCACTTTGGATGGCAATGCTTATCCTTCGACCAGGCTTTTGGTCACGAGAAGCATCAACCAGCCACATAGAAAAGTTTTTAAATAGAGTGTGGGCATTCGGATTCCACGTGGTTTTCAGCCCCAAACGGAGAATATAGCTGGCGACCGGGCCACTGTATTTCTGCCGCTTGAGGTTCTCCGCTCCCAAAACCATAACCAAACCAAGCCTAATAAGAACAGACTCCAAACCGGTCGCTCATATAATTGCTATCCATTACAATAAAGGTAATTTGCCGCTGACAAGCCAGGTTATATCAGTATTACGAAGCAACATTATTTCAATGTGACAATCTAAACAACGCATATCCAGTTTCGTTGCGATTAACACCCTATTAACAGTTTCAGTGTTATTGTATATCATTTTACGTTTACGAATAAGTTGATGAGGTGTCGGTGAGCCTTTGATGATGTTATTGCTATTCAAAATGTTGGTTGAATTATGCAATTTAGACTTCAGTTCATGGGTGAGCGGTGTGGTTTTAATGTTAAGTACTTATATTTAATATCGTTTTATTGAATAAAATATATGTGGACATTTTGATAGGTAGTAGATGATTTGATAAATATGGTGTTATGCTTTGTAGCCTTAACTGTTAGTTAAAAATATCGTTATTATAGAATTCATAATAAGCAAGGACGAAGACATACATATGTATATTGTTTAGGTACTCTCAATGTGAATATTACAAATATGTCGCGGTATGATGGTAAATTAATTAAGTAAAATATTTAAAGATAATAATATCTAAGCATAATCTCGTTCTTATAGTAAATATATAGTCAAAGGTGTGGGAATAGAAAAGAGCTTAGTAACAAAAATAATGGGATGGGAATGCAAGAAAACACCGTAAGTATCGTAGCTACTCGTGTCTTGAATCAACAAAGTACGAAATAATTTCTATCTATAGTAATAGCAATCCATAATAATATGCAACAACGCAAATGCATGTAATCAGATATCTAAGTAATCAGAGAAAAAGGTAAGCATTTAAAACCCCTAATAACATTATTCGGTCCAAAATTTCGATATAGATTACGTGAGTAAAAAAAGCAGTAGTTTATTCTCGGCTATATTTTTAGGCAAAATCGGCTTTGTCTTGACTATTTTTTCGTATCACCCGCCTGCAGACGTAGGCTCGAACATTATTTCCCAAGAAATAAATTCGAAATTTTCTTTTTTCCGAACCATCGCCCTGAATACCTAAGGAGATAAAGTGCTTTTAATGGCAAGTATAAGAACCTGGCCACATAATTGATTTTGACTGTAATTCCGCAACCGAAGCCCTTAAGTATGGGCGGAGCGGGAGCGGGTGTAATATAATACAACCTTAACTTGTATATGTACTTAGATGTATTTATATATAGGCGTTAATTGGTTCATAAATGTTCAACTAGAGATTTATTGATAATTAACACCTCGAAATGAATTATGTATATGGTTGTGATAAGTTTTAGGATTTGTTGTTTTTTAGGGCTTATTTTCACAGAGTTTAACATTCTAGATACTAATATTTAAAGTTGAAAAGTTTGACTGTCTGTAAGTTTGATTAAATGTGTTAATATAAGGAGGTACTACCGATTTGAAAAATACTTTCAGAGTTACCTATATAGCCCATTTATCTAGACACAGATAGTAAAACAGCTGACTGCAGCTCGGTCAGTCATTGTCATTGTAGGTACATAATTAATTATAACTACACCTTATTAGGACATGGAAGATTATATCCATAATAAGACGATGAGGAATGTAGTAACATTCCTTACACATAATTTACACATTTTTAAATCATACTTTTACCTTTTTTATGGAAAATAATTTTATGGATTTTCGTTCCTTTTGGAGCCCTTTATGTACTAGATTCGCGGTAATTCTGTATCGCTTTTAACTGGCAATATTTTTTTATTGTATTGTATATGACTGATTAGTAATTTAACGTAATGTTATCTGTAGTTTTATGTACAACGGACGGACATACAAACCCCAGCCATTTAATACTAGTAAACACTAAACACAAGTACATAACAGTGGAGAGCCCAATCAATTTATTTGAGTTCTGTCAGCTAGGACACGGTAAGGATTCATTGTAGGACTCGGACGGGTCGGCTCCACTGCAATTAATTCACTTAATTGCTTGTCATCTGTTGATCTACTTGCACATGTCATTAGTCAAAACGAAGCCTATATACAGCATGTTAGGTTAAACGTGGGACATATTGAGGAATGTCCATTCGATAGTCGAATTTCGTTCCTAATATGTAAAAAGCCTACTTCAATTGTCGAATAAAAACAAAACACGCACATGTATAGTCAACTTGTCAGGAATTAAGGAATAGAATGTACCTAAGTCAATAACCCTTGCACATATTTTGCGATAATTTATATCGCCAGTGCGGGGTTGTGCTATGCTAAGCGAGAAAATTGATATGGTTTCATCACTGTTCTTTATTGTTCTAACTGCTTTAATTATTCTGGGTTTTAATGTTTATGGTATTTAATAATGGCGTACAGACTACTTGCCGGCCAGGGTGATAGTTCTCTCTAAAGAGATCAGCCAGCTGCGCACATATTATAGTGCACAGGCATTTGCTTAGCACTCTCTTTTCCCTCATTCTCATAGCCCGAAGAGACGGCAATTCGACGCGACCGGAGAGATATAAGGCACAGAACCGACATTTACGAGCTCTCCAATGCACGGATGTGACAATCACCAACTTTAAAGTTTCAGGCTGCTTTAAGAAAGTCTCCTAAAATTCACAAAGCGATTTCAGCCCGACCCCGGATTGGAACTCGAGACCCCGAACACAGTATTGGTGCTATGCGTCTGCTAAACCAGCGAGGCAGTTCTGCTTGACTAACATACTGTATATACCCAATATGCTTACCAAATACGAGTCTAACTGATATAATTAGGTAGTAATAGGTGAGGCGTGATCTAAAGATTAATAGCCTGGGAGTAATGGGTGATTGATGGCCCGCCGCGTTTAGATATTAAAATAATTTTAGGGTGAACCTGATTCTGAACGGGGTTTAATGAAATTTGATATCGTTCTTGTTCAATATACGTGTTAATGCTATTAGTATTAAATCACTACATAGTATAAAACAAAGTCACTTTCTCTGTCCCTATGTCCTTTTGTATGCTTAAATCTTTGAAACTACGCAACGGATTTTGATGCGGTTTTTTTTAATAGATACACTGATTTAAGAGGAAGGTTTATATGTATAATAACATCCATTAAATAGTGGAGAAGTACTGTTATTTTTGCGTTTGAGTCTTTCTGTAGTGTATTTATTATCAGCATTGCACCCGTGCGAAGCCGGGGCGGGTCGCTAGTATAAAATATTTTTGGATGTATATTATCATTGAAAATAAAGTTACGATTGTAAATATCGGGTTATTCTGCAACCACCAAATTCAAATTTTCAGAAATGATTTAGAATCGATAAACCTAAACATTAACGAAATAAAAAAAGTAAAAATATATAATTATGATTTTCACCATTGGTCGCTTCTAAAATCTAAAATTGTAGAATAGATTCGTGATTTTAGTAGCAGATAATGGTGAAAATCATGTTTTTTTTTTAAATTTAATTAAAAAAGGGTTATAGCTTAACTAAGTAATTTCTGAAAATTTGGCATGGTGGTTGCAAAATAACTCGACAGTCTTATATAACACTACATTTATCATAAAATGGCCTATCGGAACATAATATTAACGTTCACTCATGTAATTTCATCAAAATAACTATCAAAACAGAACCCAACTAAATACTAAAAACGATTAAACCGAGCAGTTCTAATCCATGTTCAAACCATCAGACTGACATTCAAAGTCTATGGCCGACGTGTGCGATCACAGCCTGTCACAAAACATAAAGGCAATAGGTTTGTACAAAATCTATTTACCGGATTGTAACGGCTATGTCGGAAACAATTTTATCAGGTCCTGTAAGCGTGGAATGAACGGGACAGTAAAGGACACACGATTACGGCTGACAAGGCAATTAATAAGGGCAGACGGCGATTGAGCACGAGTCACCCGGTCGCTCGGAATTAATCATAGGCACGACGGTATTGCGTGTATGTCTATTGCTATTTAGTTACTATCGCGTGTGTATTTTTAGTTCTTAATCAGGCTCGTACAGGCTGCAAAGGGTCTCGCATTCGTCTTCTTTGTGGGTTTTAAGATACTTTGATAAAGTAGCCTGGAGTGTGGAAGTTGGCGGTGGTACATCCGTCTCGGAGAGCAACTAAATGTCAGTCTTGCGCCTGATCTCTCTCCTCGTCGCTTCAGATGTGATGTCTGCGCAAAACGCTTGTACTACTATAATTATGTCCTGCATAGTTGGCTGACATTATATTTGCCTGTGGCCTTCCTTGACAAACGAGCTATCGAACAGTGAAATATATTTTCAAATCGTTTTAAGAGTTCGATTACAAATATACAAACAATCTCTTCACCTTTATAACATAAGTACAGACTTAGAAAGTTTTTGAGATGGCTGCAGCACTATTCAATGAATAAATTAAGGTTATGCTATAGCCGATGTGCAAGTCAACATGATAGTGTAGGTGTAGTGAAGGTAGAATCTTTGTCTTTGGTACAAATTTATTTTGTATCCACTATTGTAATTTTTATTTTATCACCATCCGTCTGAAGCAGATAAGTAGTAAATCTCACTGTAAAATGAGGTCATTTGTCTTCCATACTCTGAGAGTAGATTATTATGAAACATTAAAAATATTTTTGTAATTGCATCTACAAATAATAAAATAGAAAAGCCTTTTAATACTAGTTTGTAAAGTTAATTAGTTTTGTAAGCATAATGAAAAAATATTTCATTACTGTAATAATAAGTAGTTACAGTTTTATAAACAGAATTGTAAATACTCGATTTTTATAAGAACTGTGAGAACCCCTTTTTTGCAGGTAAAAGGTAACTTACGTAGACTGAGCCAGTTCACTCTGTATCGCGCTGATTGAAACCAGTTTCATTCTAAATTAAATATCTTCCTCCCATCTGTTGCAAGGACACCCTATCCTCCTTTTGCCAACCGGCTTTCTCCATCCTGTCACCCATTTTGTGTAGTAGTGCAGTTTGTGGGTATGCTATGTCTTTTCCCAAGTCATGTTGGGGTGGGCTTCCAGTCCTAAACGGATCCAGCCGAGAACCAGTGTTTTACGTTGAGCGACTGCCTATATGACCTCCTCAAGCCAGTTACCTGGGCAACGCAATGGTAACCACGCCGTACAGCCGAGCTGATGGTCCCGGGTTCGATTCCCGGTGCGGTCAACATTTGTGTGATGAGTTTGCTTGTTGGCTGTGATCTGGGTGTTATATCATCATCATAATTTATCAGCTGTGTTAGCACCCATAATACAAGCTAATCAATAGCTTAACTTGGGGTTAACCGACAGTATGTGAAAAGGTATCCCGATATTATTATTGTATTTATTCTCGGTATCCAACATCTCCGAATTACAAAGTTCAAGAACAATTTGATAGTTGTGTTATTTCCAGGAATAACTGACGAAGGAGTGGTTTCCAAACATGTAACATGATACGCGACCCAGTTAAAACAGTACAATTTTATTGTTTTGTATGTATGTATATCTAGAAAACTGCGGTTTCCATCGAATGCAAACAAAAGTTTATTTTTCTGCAGTGGAAAATAAAATCTGGATGCGTTTGTAGTATGATTGTAGTACATTGTAACCGCGAACGGTGCAGCCTTTTAGCAAACCTGGTTCGAATCCAGCCTCTAACTAAAAACATAGGCAGGTTTTGAAACGAGTTGCTTTTTGACCTACCTATCGATATGTTCAACAACGCCAATAGATTATGCCAAACAGTATGAAACCACAAAAGTAAAAAAAAAGCCAAAACAATTAACAGTTGTTCATGATTTTTGATTTATTTTTTAAGTGCTATATCATAAATATCCTTCAATATCTTACAGACTATAGAATCGACTTCTTAAACATATTTTTTTTAATCGTCATTATCATCAGCCTTTATATAGAAAATACATACTACTTAGAATAGTTGTATTTGCACTTGCCTGACTTGGAATCGAACCCGCACACTCATACTTGAGAGGCTGGTGCTTTAACCACTAGGCCACCACGACTTCAACATATTACACACGCTTAAAAAAATATCAAATAATCATAAATCATAATATCAGTTTCCACATATCCTCCTGTTCTCGTTAACAATAGCAATAGCAAGTATACACGTAATAGAAGTTTCGTATCAGTCTTCGTAATGACGTTTTACTTGCGTGATTGTTGCCGTCGGTGCGTCGATGCGATCCCTCGTTCAAACTTCTTGGAATGAGGGATGGAACTGTTCCATATACTTCTTCATACTACTGGTAATCACATTACGGAGTTCTATGGATTTTGTTTATATGCATTAGTTGATTAGATATTCTGTTTTGATGCATTGTGTATGAGTAATGTTTGGCGCTACGCTGCTACGGTTTTTCGTAGGCGTTTGCTACGAAGTGCTACGAGATTACAGCTACGAGAGCTTTTTTGTGTGTTCGTTTTAATTCGGTACACAATCTGATAATTCTAACGCTGTCTAGAAGATATAAATGTACAAGAATAAAATATAAAAGTAATTATCATATTTTATCCGGGTACGGGAATTAGTTCCCTTAATTAGTTAATTTGATTTAATATCTTATATGCAAATAATAATTTGTTTGTATATATATAAAAAAAGCATGATACTACATCCAATGGATATCCCAAGAAATCGCTCATACAAAACTACGCAAGTCAAAAGCCAGTCCGTCGGATGATATTATGCACAATGCAAGCAAGACAGCAATTCCATCAAGCACAGAACGGGTAGATCTCGGCTGCGCTTATCGGGCACCTGTGGACTCTTGAATAAAATCGTCCATTTGACGAATAGGATTCGTCTTGGTTCAGTTTGTGTGTGGATGATGGTGTGTGTTGAGATATTATTGGGTTCACTTAACTCTATGTACATATATCTGTTTCTGTATAAATCTTAATTTCTACATACATATTTGTAGTTTGATATACAGAGCAAAATATATAGTTTTCACAATATTAGAATTAGTATTCTCCTTGTAGGCACTCTACAATTGGCTAGTTTACTAAGTCAAAAAAAAACCCTTTATTATATTCATTTGATTTGCATCTTAAAATAATGTTAATTTCATTAATCATCATCTGTCTAGCCTTTTCCTCTAGTAATTTTGGTAATTTTCTGGTCTTAACCGTATGCAGCAGATTATTTTCATAATATCGACAAAATAAGTAATACAGCTTTATATAAAAAATCTGTGACGTCATAGTTTTCATTTTCATACAAATTGCTCAGAAACACCGTTTTTGACAGTTTACTAACAGTATTGATTTTCTGTAGCTTAACGGCCGGTTTCACAGGTTATGTATAGCCACTGTCTACCAGATAAATTAAAAAATGGAACGAGAGAAGAATTTTTATGAAATTATCTTCCAGATAAACTATCTGGAACTTATCAACAACCTGTGAAACTGGCCCTAATAGTTGTCAACTACTACCTTATTTTACCATCAGTCGGCTGAAGCTACTGCTAGCTGATTTCAGTCCATAATTTGACTAGGTATACCATTCAAAATGCCGGCCAATGTAAAGAGAACAAATGATAAACAATTCAGTTGATACAACAGCGATAAGCCGACGGTCCGCGTACGGTATGTTACATGGCCAGCGATTATAACTCGGCTCCAAATGAGCTCACTGCCAACAACACTCCATCAACGCATTGGCAAACATTAACGTTGACTAAATAAACCGAACAATTTATTAAGTATTTTTGAAATACATATGCGGGTAATGTTGTGGTGTTTTTACCCTATTTGGGTTTATTTGTTTTGTTTTATATTTTTTCATGTACTGTAGCAATACATTACATACTCTGAAGAGCTAATTTGAGTTAAATATTTTCCAGAAAAAAAAAACACAATTGTCATCAATTCATGGAAGAGTTGAGGTTGCCTCAACTCCCACTGATTTTTACTGTCAAATTTTATAACTACGATACCGTAAGATATAGTAGATAATCGTAAGCGTATCGTAATACACAAAAAAATTGCAAACGTAGTACTTTTGCTACTCTATCTCTACGGACTAGCAGTTAGTACGATACCTAAGTTATAAAATTCAACTAGAATACGATAGTCGAATATGATAATCATCAACACTGTTTAAATATCGTCAAAATTAGAAGTATTTTCTAACAAAGGTGGAGGCACTTCAAACTGTGCAATTTACATAGCTCAAGTAGAATTTATTTTTTTCTTCTTCTAGCTATTCTATGTATATAGGGCAAGTAGTTTCTACAGGCCGTAAGTGGAACCGCGAGCGAAAACTAGCATAAATGCATGATGGCATAAATCCTTGTTGTAAAAATAAATCAACATAGCAAGCATTAGAATAATTTCATTCCGTATTTCATAATAAAATGATAAAATAGACAATGATTTATCCTGTGTAGGAACCCTGAGTAGTATTCCTAGCGGCAATCTCAATCATTCATAGAACACTATGCATATAGTGCATTAATATTAAAATATTATTTCAAAGAAATTGCTTACATTTGACCTATTTAAACAACAATGATGATATAACTTTATCATTAGATTATAAAAAGGCACGAGAAACATTTAATAAAATCCAGTTCGTTTCATAAGTACGTTATATAAGTAAGTTCTCTTGTGCCACATATTTTTTCCATCCAAACAAATCAAAGCGAAGACAAGTTTATAGCGCCCCCTGCTACACAATTTCATTTGATGATCATCCGCACATTGATAGTCGCAAACAAATCACCCACTCTTCACCATAAAACTCAATGAAGCCAAAATAAAACTTATTTTTGCACCATCCCCTGTTCAAACGAAAACGTAGGTATCTGAATTGTTTGCGCAAAATTCCTGATTCATTTACCGTGTGCGCGAAATAACTGGCGGAATTTCGACGATTCACATCAAACAGTCATCGAGGGCACCACATTTTGCGCTAACAATATTGGAAGGCTTGCCAGGTGTAAGGCTCGTCTCAATTTCTAGCCTTACAATACCACGAAATCTGTCGACGTCGGCCGCCCTCCGTGCTCGAGCTGCACTGCAAATTAATACACGTTGCGAACCTGGTTTTAATTTCGGTAGGCGCCCCTGATTTACGATGTCCATATGAAAGAGCGGTCCGTGCGTGCGCCCTGTCAATTTGGAGCCTCACATTAATATGACGGTCCCCTCCGGCGCCCTGGTGCAGTTGACCCGCGGGGGGCAGGGTAGTTTACAAGTCAATGGGACTATAACTACGCCTTTTCATGTTGGTAACGTAGAATTAGTTGGTGGCTATTCATTACGCGTTGGAACGCGGTGTGATGTTGATTGCTTATTGAAGTTGTTAATAGTTCCGAATCGGTGCAAGCGTGGAATTTTAGTTTATAAAATTACCAGCCATTTTGTAGTTTTAAATCGGGCCGTAATTATTAACAATGGTGGCAATCACGCATTTTTTGCATGGAGTTTGTATATTCAAATAAAAACTTTATTGCAACATTTCAATTACGGAAATTGCAGTGTATTTAGATTTATTCTGCGCATGTTTTCGGTTTATTTTATAAACAGGTTGTGTGTTAATGAATGGAATAAAAGGTCTTCTGTTTTTATGATTAATTAATTAAAAACTTTGGCTGATTGTATTTTTTTCTCTAACAACTAGGCTGGTAAATGCAGGTAGATTGGACATTTTTAGCAAAATACGTTTCAGTTTTTAGTAGATTTTATTTTAATCAAAATTAGCAAATTCATTCTCTGAACATTGGAACAATATTTATAAATCATATCTTATATAAGATATCTCTAATGATTCACAAACGCAATACCTTCTTCTACAACAGAAGAATCCAATTTCTGCCTCAAACTTTGATACTTTAAGAGATTGAATGAAATAGCATTTATATTAATTTCGAAACGAAACAAGATTTTTGTACAAAAAGTGCAGGTTGCAGAACGGTGCAGGTTGGCACATGCGATGCGCAGTCGGCGTATTTCGTTATTGAACGCTAGGCTTTAATGCAATCTTATTCTGAGGGGTACTGGCAATCTAGTTGACGTAGATATTCTATTTTCGTTGCTGGTTATGTAATGTGTTACTTTTCAGCTTTCTGTCAACGGTAAAATATTATTTGATTATCATGTTATTTATTTTTAAGACTGTGTATTTATTTAACAACTTATTTACTTTCCTTCTATTTGAGATATAATTTTGTTCGAGTATTTATCTGCAAACTACAATGTTGTAATGTAACTGTACGTACAGGCGCCAGCACATCAAGCTGCTACAACATGTTAAATTTCCGTATTAGATTTCTACTTTATTACTGAAGCATATGGTACAAAGTTGATTGGGAAAATTGGACAGTGATGTGCTGGCATCAATAAATGCTCTATTATGATGCTCAAAGTTTCCGACGCAAGAACAATTAAGACATACCTACCTATATAAAGTAGCATTTTGTTTCTTACAAGAATTAATTTGTGAACGGATTCTAATTTATTGTCTTACTAACCTGTCGAAAATTGGAATTTTGATATATAAAAAAAATCCTTGACAGTAGCAATATTTATTTCAATAGATTCATGTACAGACGCCACATCAACTTACCATCCTACCTACAATCTGTCAATTTCTTTTAATAGATTTTCAATTTTATCACAATATTGGAAGGTTAATATTCGATTGGTAAAATTCGACAGATTCGGGTAGCTTGATGTGCAGGCGTTTGTATCAGAAACCAAACCGTAGTTTCTACTTACCCCTTAAATACAAGCGGGACATATTCATCAGTGCGTCACCTTATATTTTTATTCGTATTTAGACAACGAATCAAGTTAGCAAACAAGGCGCCCCCATAACTCATAGCTTGAAGAATGACTGTATTATTATTTCTATTCTGTAGGAACTAAAATAGAATACATTTTATCCGAAGTCAGAAGCATGAAACAGGAGATTTAAACACCAGGTGTTACAGTATTTTATGTAAAATATTAAAATGGAACCGCGTTTGCAGGAAAGTTACAAATTAGAGAGTCGAATGACCTTTGCCGTTTAGACTTTACGGTTAGCCTTCATTTAATATGTTAGGAAGCCCAAAATATGCTAGTTGGATAATAATTCTTCTTGTCAATTTTGATATTTTAATTAAAATAAGACAAACGTGTAATCAATCCTTACTTCCTTACTCATAACATGAATGATGTTGAAGTAAACAAGATGAGACACATTTTAAAAACAACTCTGTGGGAATTCCTGTCATATTTATAATATGAATGCAAAAGTAACTCTGTCTGTATATCTGATTTTACGCCAAAACTACTTACTACTTGGTTACTACTTGGTTATAGTTATTTTTAATTGCTTTCAAAAAGAACAAGTTTCTTAAATATTGAGCAAAGATGTATTTTTAGCTGTTAAATAGGTTATTTTATATACATACCATCATAATATATAACTTACTGTGTTCTTGAGTATATTATCAGTGCTTTTGTACAGGCGCCAGCACATCAAGCTACCCGATACTGTCAAATGAGAGAAAAGCTTCAGCAATAAGGTTGAAAATCTATGACAGATTTTAGTAGCTTGATGTGCTGATGTCTGTGTATTAAGAAACAAAGACCTTTTGTTTTCAACTAAAATTCATATGGCTTTAGTAACCTTAGCAACGTCATTCAAATTACACTAAACAGTACTTGTCTACCATCGATCCGAAATAAATCTATGTGCCAAAGTTCGGAGAGCCCTTCCTTCTTACAGAACAAATAAATAAAAGTAAGTTTCTTCAAAGTTTGAACGAGCAGATTTTTGGGCTTTATGGGCGTGTTATGTAATATTAGAGAACACACTTAAAAATATTGTATGGTGAGATAGTGCGGAAGTTTCAGTTATAAGTTACATGCGTTATTTGTTAAGACTTTCGAGCTAAGTAAGCGAAATTTTTGTCTGGGTAGTAAATATTTTTAGCCACAAATACTAAAAAACACATGGAATATGCATTCTGATATACTATGTCAAATAATTATAATATATTATATGTATAATCTATATTGATATATTATATTTATTTGATATATTTATTACATAGTCAATAATTACGTAATTATAAAAGTATTGCAACATAATTATGTCAACATATTATAACAATCCAGCGAGCCATAACAGTTCGTAAATTGCTACAAAAATGAATCTTTCTAACACGCATCTTATAATACATTTTGGCTCAATGTGCGCACGATAAAATATGTGAACAGGTGCTTTATCATATCGCAAAGCCTCGTGTCACGCGGAGCGCCGCCATGATGTACAGGCTCCTTACGGGCTTACCCTCAACCCCAGCCGCCTGCATCTCCAGGGGAAATTAGGCACCGACACAATAGATTTTTGGAGGGAACTCCCGCCCCACTCAAAACATTTTGTTCTTAAAAACTCTTTGTTAATTGTCATCCCACTTTTCATGATTATTTATTTACCTTTTGCATTCCCAACCCTTTTGTAAAGCTGCGCGATGAAAACTTAACGCAATTTGTACCTCCGCAATAATTACCGAATTACACGGGGCTATTTTGCGAGTCATTCCTAATCAAAAGAGAGCCACTAAAGAGAATAACTTATTCGATTTATCCGCTAATAGACCTAGGAATAAACAAACAAGATTAAGTTGGAGTAAGCGGGCTTTATAATTTATGGACAGAATCCCTTAATTCTCGAAACTGATGTTAGAATTTTAAGTTGGCCGTCCGGGAAGATTGCGCGGAACTTGGTTAATCCACCAGAGTGCGCAATGTTCGCCAACTTGTCTGGCCGGCTTGCACCTACTTCAATAGTTTTGTGCATTATAAAGCGTATTACTTCGGAACGGGTTTTATTAGTAAACCTTGCAACGGATTTGGGAAAGGCCTTCGAACTTCAAGTATTTACACAATCCCTAATTGTGGTACAACTTGGTGCTGTTATATTTTAGGAGTAAGCGGAATTCGGTCTTTGAATGGTAATTGGATGATTCCTAAATATAACTAATTTAATTAATGTAAGAAAGTTACATACTATATATACACGAAAATGGACGAGTTAAAGGCACAAGTTCATCTAAATACTGAAAAGAAAACACATACTATATAAAGACCATGTGCACGCCTTACAGCGTCGAAGTACTCCTCAAACGTGGCCAAATGATGCCACGTTGTATGGCAAAAGTAATTCTTTGTCCAAAATATACGAGCCTATTGGTGACAAATATAATATCGCTATTTCTCTGAAGACTAGACGTGGACTGTAGTCCAATCGTTTTGACAACAAACGACTCAAAAGTATAATCTAAAATGAAAATAATTTATTTAATGCAAATATTACTTTTCAATTTAATTCCTTTTTTTTTAATCAATCACAAAATTGATGTTATACTTTCGTATGACCTTAAAAGTGACAGACTAACTGATGAGTTTAACTCTGCTACTTTTTATTTACTCTACAATACAATACTAGTATTTTTATAATGCAAATACTTGTATCACATGTATGTGTATATTTTAAAAACTCTGTAAATAAGATCGTATTTAAAATATGAATAAAATATTATCGTACCAGAATTAAATATTTTTTTATAAATGTGCTATTGACCAGTAAAAGGAATTGAAAGAGAGACAAAAGAAAATAAGCCAAAAACACATAATAGTATGTATTGTAAAGTTGTTATATTGACAGACAACATTACATACGCATACGTATGTACAATAGAGGGGTTATTCCGAGATGTTATCCCAAGCTTATTAAACTGGTGGTATTCACAGCTCTATTCACATGGCACTCGTAAATCAACGGGTCTTGAAATTAAAATATTCCAACAGATTTGAGCAGGTACTTATTGTGTTAATAATTTGAATGGTCGCCGCCATCTTGGTTCTCAATGTGATTTAGATAATAAATTGTAATTAATTTGAATTAATTTCTTGTCTCGGGTCACGCTATTGTTGCAATATATTACAGCTAAGAACATTCATTATATTGTTTGTATTGAAATTTGGAGCAGCATATTTTAAATGCCTTTGTAATTTATAAATCTTTCAATTATTCTTAATTAAATATATCAAATGGTAAAGCTTTTAAAGTATTCAAGCCAAGTATGAAAAAGCATGTTACCCTTAAATATATACTAAACATTTTATAATAATTTCGGGTAAAGTCGAGAAAAAGTACAATTGCTACGGCGTAGCACTGACTGTGCTACGATGTCGTAGTCATGTTTGCTACGAAATGAAGGAAGAATAGAATAGTGTTTCTTATAAGATAAATACATGGATAGATAATATTACTACACTAAACAGAGGAACGTAGGTGAACCATCATCCCAACTTCAAGTCATTAAGGATAGATTACGAGATAAGAACGTACCCACTTAGTAAGTCTAAGTAGAAGATAATTCGAGTTACACACATACATACAACACGTTCGCACACATGAAGTTCTCAAACTCAAACCGGAAGCCGGGCCCACATCAATCTGACGCTAATGTGTTGGCATATGTAACTTGTACTCAGATACAATGTTGTTTTAGTCAAAAAAATATGTATTGGTTACAGAAAATATTTCTGAAGTTAAACTGATTGGGGTTTTATGAAATCAGTGGGATTTTGACCTTTGAAACAGATAAAAATGTTTAAAATTTTTAGACTATTATTTTTTCATATTCAAGGTCAAACTCTTAAGAATAAGTATGATGGCGTCCAGGCCGATTGTCGGCTATGGCCGCCGTTCTCTTTTAAGGAGATCAGCCAACTGCGCAGGACATATTATAGAGCACAAGCATTTGCGCAGATGCAGGTGCAGTCTCTATACTCCCTCACTCTCAAAGTCCGATGGGACGGCAATCCGACACGACCGGAGAGAGATCAGGCGCAGGAACGACATTTACGTACTCTCCGATGCACGGGTGAATCAGTCACCAACTCCGGGCTGCTTTATTAAAGTTTTTCAATACCCACGCCTGCCGAATTAGAGTTCGGTCAGCCAATTTAACGTGCCTTCCGAAACACGGAGGAACTCGTCATGACAAGATAGTCACCTATTCACGGACCGACTGCGCCAAGCATTGCGTCGTAATGGTTAACGACTGTTACTTACTAGCTAGGTATTTTATAAAATTGTAACCTCTATTATCAAAAATATTTCGATTCGGCCCGACCCGGGAATCGAACCCTAGACCCCGTGCACAGCAGTCGCGTCTTGCGACTACTAGACCAACGAGGCAGTCAATAATAAATCCCTTAGTTTTCCTGTATCAAATTTCAATAAAGATTATCCCGACCCCCATCTAGAAACTACAACAAATGAAAAACTTCAACCGTACAAAACACGACAAAGACAAAACAAACCCATCATTATTTCACAGGATTATCCTCGTTCAATATAGCGTAATGCAAGTTCAGTTATTATTGCAATAACATTTTGTTTTAACTGGATAACCGCCACTCGACGATACAGCCGGGAAGAAGATTATCTTGGCTTATGTGAACAATTCCGCCGACCGATAGACTGCGATCGATTAAATTTACTTATTATACATACATAAGTGTTTCAATTTAGGTAATTAATTTATTTGGTCTTATCTTTTGGACGTGTATGTAATGAAGTATCTCAGAACGGAGTCGCCGACAGTTGAAAATCTATTAAGGAAATTTGACAGATTGTAGTAGCTCGATGTGCTGGCGTCTGTACAATATTTTGACATTAAACAACGTACTTTCTTATAGTACAGAAGCCAGCACATTCAGCTATCTGAAACTGTCATATTAATAATTCAAATTTTCAATCAACTTTGAACTATACGCTTCAGCAACAAAGTTGAAAATCTATTAAGGAAATTTGACAGATTGTAGATGCTTGATTGCTGGCGTCTGTATATATTGTTTATTATTACAGGTCGGTTAAGAAGATAAGTATATTTTTCTCCATGATCATAATAAACATGAGTATTTATTGTTCATGGCCAGTGTTTCGGTTAAATACTACATCTGTCTGATCAAAGAGATAATTTTATTAATCAGAGGTTTTGACCAAGCAGGTCAGCTGTTGATGCATATTTTTTGGTACAAACCACCCTTGATAAAGCAACCAGTCCTTCACAACAGAATGCCATCAATTACGTAACGTCATAAATATCCAGTATAATTATTAACTATAATAATTTCCCCGAATTCCGGGAAATCCTAATAGGTTCACAGGATTATACGGAACACATTAACGTTATTTGATTTAGATTTAAATCACCGTTGCAACGCGGTTGTAATACATGGTATTTGATTAGATTTATATTAAGGCCGTGTCCCCAGTAGGCAAACTGTTAGCGGCCGACTGAGTTAGCCGCAAATTTGTGGCAAACTGAAATTTGAGTTAGCTGCAAACTCTAATCAATTTTCGTGCGTCTCAAGTGACTAGAACCGGTTTTGGTGGGAGTCGGCCGCTCACTTCTATAGTCAGTGCGCGTAACGCTGCAAACTGCGTATAATGAGCTCAAAACTGGCAGACTATATGGAAATATATGGAAGGGCGTACTAAATCGGTACGCCGCAAACTCAGTCGGCCACTAACAGTTTGCCTATTGGGGACACAGCCTAATGCTTAGGGAGCTTAATTGAATATACCAGATATGCAGTTAAAATATTTTATGTCTCAGTGGTTTTAATCTAACAAATTGTGTGTATTGCTAATGCGGTTTGTTTTGAAATTTATGTTGTTATACTTTGCTCGGGAGTTTGTTGGTTTTACTAGCCGATTATCTGAATTTGTTATGTTTGATTATTTTTTATACATTATCATAATTCCTAATTGATTTAAGAGGGCTTTTTTAGTTTTTGCTTATTGTGATTGGTTTCATTGTATGCAACATACGAGTATAAGCGTTGTTTTGTTCTTAAGTAATATAATTTTCATTGTTATAATCGCATGTTCTGTTTATGTAATCGAGCTGGTTTATGTAATCATCCTTGAAATATGGTGCAATACTGTTGCAGTAAAATGTATTTTTGTAACTGTTGTAAGCCGTTACTAACCGTTCATCATAATTATAAGGGCCAGTTTCACCGGTTGCTGATAAGCAGATAGATAATTTCATACAAATTCTGTTCCATTTTTTTATTTATCTGGTAGATAGTGGCTATTTGTAAAATGTGAAACTGGCCCTTAGCCTTTTATCGTCCTGGTGGGTATAGCCTCTTCTCAAACAAAGAAGAAATTATTTATTACTACGCTTAAATTTATTTTATATCCATCAAAATAATCTAACATGAAAACCAACACCTTTTGCTAAAACAAATAGGTACAGCATTTACCATCAATCAGCTTAGCCCACCAACCGCAAGTCTACGTCATAATTCATCAACAACAATACCTAATAACGTGTGGACAAACAAACGAACAAACAAGCAAGGTAACTATAGCGCACACCTTAATCCCGACGAGCGAACTGCACTGTAATTGCCAACTTATGTCGCCGAACCAATCGCTTTAATTATCCGCCGGGCCCGCTCGAGTGTGAAGATTATTTCGACTGCCAAATGCAGAATGTATTCGTTTTAATACAGCACCGACCGACAATGCGATACGCGAAATCAGATTACTATATTGAACAGGAACAGATCATGAATGAAATTGATAAAATCGTCTGCGGTGCGAATCGTGCGATTTATACGAGTTTTCAACTATATTCTGTATGGTAGGAATGTTAGATTGATATTGTAGATACTGTTTGTTTGTTGATGTGCGGATGAATGATTTTATTGTGCCCATTATCGGTATTAGTTTAGTGGTGGCTTTGAAGTTTATACGGAGTTGTAATACCCACTTAATTTGTTGACAGTCTGTATCAATGGCTACTGAGGAAAGAAATATATTGAAGATTTAATGTATTGACGACCAGATGGCGTGGTGGTTAGTGAACCTGCCTGCCACGCTATAGGTCGCGGGTTCGATTCCCGCATAAGTCAAACATTTGTGTACATGAACATGGGTGTTTGATTTAGTCTGAGTGTTTCTATGTATAATATGTATGGATCTTAGAGTAATTTACAAAAGAAAAGTATATAAGTGTGTTTATCAGTTGTCTAGAACCCATAGTACAAGCTCTGCTTAGTTTGGGACTATATGATGAATGTATGAGGAATAATAATAAAAAAAAACTAAACTCAAATAGTAATTTGGTTCAATTGTAGTGCGATCAAATATTAATTACTAGATATTCGTCATCTGAATTTTGAGGATTTTATACAGACTTAAGAAAAATACTGTTATTGATCACAAATACATGAGAATCTTTATACAAAATGTGTTTTTGATAAGGCCTTGAGCAGCGTTCCGTAAAGTAATAATCAAGTAAAGTCCAAGACTAGTACAAATATCTTCGCGATCCATAAACCCGAGATACTAAAGAATATTTTTTTAATAGAAATCTAAAATCCATATTGATATCCATTTTAATATTCACATTCATTCTTACATTTTCAATTACAGTGCGACTACGTACAATAAGCCTCACACTCACGTCATATTCTATCACAAGCCCTGCTTATTCACCTTATAGAAAGCTCGTGCGATATATTTCTACAGCTTCCGACATTTTCAGCGACACGGAACCTATTGAAATTGAATCTAATAGTCGGCTACCTCGTTTTGTATAGAATATCTTAATAATTGGACATCTGACCTCTGTATCCAATTTAACTCGATACCTTTACGTGCTTCAATATATACTTACAGTGGGTTATTCTCAATTGGAGATTTCGTCAAACCGCTAAAGTGAAGGTTGCGCAAATTGTACATGGCGTCACAATACTTTAACAGATTGGTCTATTTTAGTTGGGCGGAGGTAAATTGGTAGAAAGAGGTCGGTTGCTTTCTAAATAGAGTCACGTATCGTATAAGGAGGTTCTGCGTTACAGGCAAAGGTGACTCTGTTAACAGGCTGCCTGGCTCGAATAAAAAGCCAGTAGGCTGAACGAATGAACGCAATTGCCTTTGCGAACGGAAACACATGCCTTGAAACTGAATTTCAATTTCAACTTATGAGATTTGCTGTTTCTTCTTGTTTATTAAATGTGTTTACGGTGATTTCTTATTGTTTTTCTTTGTTGAATTTTATGTTAGAATAATGTTTCAGTAACTTAGTGGTTTTACGTTTGGTTTTGATTTTGAAATCAATATTTGTAATAATCCATCCATTACTGCTTATTATAAAGTGTACCTTTCATTAATATTAGGTTTAAAATATTCTAAGGACTAGTTTTAAAATTTCCGAATCTATCGAATGAATAAAAGAATGGAACAGTATTTGTATAAAATTATCTACCAGATAAACTAACTGTAACTTATTCATAGTCACCACGTATAGCAATATATTAAGTAGTAATTTAACAGTAACATATTGCCGGTTACATTTTTAAAATATCAATTAACGAAAACCCCTCTTCGCAACCAAAATATACACCGTGATTTTTTAGTCTTCTTACAAAAGCAGCGCAGTTGATGTACCCAATGACTAGTAAACGTTCATAATAAAAAAATATACATTATTATGACGCAAGACGTAGTTAGAAACTCCCTTGTCTTCTGATAAATGGAGAAGAATGATCTGCTCGACTCGTGCATTGGGTAGGTATACTCTACCGTTTGATACGTTAACGTATGACACACCAACGTGTGACCACTTTTTTAAGACGACTAAAAAGTCACGGTGTATACATATATTATTAGGTTTTACCCAGAAAGATTTTGAGGTATGAAACAATGTCGCTACCTTTAAATATTGAAACAATATACATATATACATACATAGAAGAAAAGCCGCACACATGTAAGTGGGGGACGCTTATCGTCACGACCAACACAGTAACCCTTATATATTTGTTTTATATATTTATTCAGTATAACGTCGATTTGTAACACCTGTTAGCTAGTGCTGGTACAAGGTCGTTTTGAGGCATATTGCTTCAGGTATTATTTTTTCTAGAAAAAATAATGGAAATTCTGGCCTATTTGTTATTACGGTCATTGGAGGAATCTGTATGGTAGGTAGGTATAAAAATAAAATATTATAAGGACGTTTAAGGTACAGGCCATGTGATACAATTAATGATGTCCTTACTATACTTAATAACATTATAAATGGAAAAGTAACTCTGTCCGTCTGTCGTACTTGAAGAAACAAATTGTAGATATATACATAGTACAGAGCCTGAGAAAGGACGTCTAATCTTAGATTACCATAGGGAAAATAGCGTTTTCTTTTGTTTGGGATCTCGCTGGTCCTCCTAGAAAGCTGTCGACTGCTAATCCGCGGTCTTTCAAGGCGAAGCGCGGCCTTCGTCACGCTATTTATAGGTATGCACTGACTTTTTATAAATGAGCTTTTTATAAGTTGACTATGGCTAATTAAGCATTTAAAGATATATTTGCATCTGTCTCGTAGGGTTCAGGCATAGTTTAGCATTACATGACGACCAGATGGCGTGGTGGTTAGTGAACCTGCCTGCCACGCTATAGGTCGCGGGTACGATTCCCGCTTAAGTCAAACATTTGTATGCATAAACATGGGTGTTTGACTTAGTCTGGGTGTTTCTATGTATAATATGTATGTATTTACAAAATAAAAGTATGTAAGTATGTTTATCAGTTGTCTAGTACCCATAGTACAAGCTCTGCTTAGTTTGGGACTAGATGACGTTGTGTGAATGTGTGAGGGATATTAATTAAGCATTAAAGGCTCGTAGAGTTCAGGCATAGTTCAGCATCCAAAATATGCAATGTCTTTCAGGGACAAATGGACAGCGGCAAGCGACTTGTGACTTTGTTTTATATACATGTAAAAACAGTTATATTACATTGATTTCTCATCACCAGACTCAGATAGAGAGATAGAATTAGTTATGTTGTAAAGGGTTGGTTTTCTCATTAATATAATTATGTACCAATGATCTGTATAACTAAATGAAACGCCTACATATATCTCCCCATATAGTCACCAGGGCGATTTGCCACGTTAAGAATGATTATCAGACTGTATGGTTTTATGTAGCTACCTCATTATCACATTAAGTCTTCACTGTAATATCTTTTAGTAAAAACTTTGAATTGTGTGTTCTATAAGTTTCTTAAGAATTTTTCATTGTTTCTTCAACTTCTACCTAGCCTTCTCTCAACTATATTGAAGCAACTACCTATCTGATCTCCACAACCCAACCCTGACCTCTTGGTAAATAACCGCTCTTGGTGAGACTGGGTGTCATACTTTCTGTGTACTCGTCACGACGAGATGTATTGTCGAATGACTGCCAGGACCTGCCTATCTAGAAGCAAGAAGGTCACCCATTCTTGGACCGCGCCAAGTTTTGCTTAAACCTGTGATCGATCATCCCGTGCGACTGTTAGCCACGAGCTCTTCCTTTCTTAAAAATTCCATTATCTGTATTATTTTCATACTTACGATTAATGATATACTTACGAATTTCCAAGCCACAGCATACACCATCTTTTGGAGAAACTTAAGACTGTTCTTGGTAACGCCAGGGCTCCAAATAATGAAAATTGATTCAGTTTCAGCTCAAATGTTTAATAAGCCCTAGAAGTCAGTGTTTTATGATTTCTTAGCTCTTTACTGAACTATGATTTCAATTGAAAAGGTTTTCTATTGTTGAAACTTCGACTGTAAGTTTATACAACCATCTTTATATGGGAATGAATAGTTTTTTTTTGTATGATATGTTAATGATTAATAATAAAGTATCGTGTTTATCCTCATATTGATTGATTGTGGTATTAATAATTATGAATGTATGTAGGTATCATAACAACACATTAATATTCAGTAAGCTGGCTGACATTTGCTAATATTAAAATTTAATGGATGTTTACTAAAATATAATTAGCTAAAACATAAACAGTGGGATTGGATAGGTTTAGATTATTAACAGCGAGTAAATAAAACTACTGGTTATTGTTTGAACAATGTCCATATTATATTTATTACCACATACACACGGCACGATGTGAACCTTGTCTTAAATCATTGTATTATATAAGGTATATGTACATTGCACAATGTGTATACATACATCGTCATACACGCGCGCCCCGAAAGGCTGTATGATTATATATCTCATAGTATTATGTACGTTATATAATGTAATATTCCAATAAGAAAGTGCATTGGTGCACGAAATCGGGGCGGCGGACATACCCACCGCTTTTTACAAAACGTTTTGATATTATCATTATTTTAATAAAGAGATGCCGTAAAAACTAATTTTATTCATCATTACGATTTATATCCATATTGTATACAGATTCATGTAACATATTATACACGAAGAAATGACGAAAATAATGCGCCGACGCCGCGACGGGACAGTCGCGGATCGTTCGCCTATCGTTATCTCCTTTCTCTAATATTTTAAATGTACATGACACCAAATTCGAACGTATATAAATCCAAATTTATTTTAATGTAAAATCTTAGGTAATTGATTTTTATTGCTATAGAAAATCAGTCAGCACGCGAAGCACGCAATCGAGAAGTAACCGCGAGAACGAAACCAAGCGGGCGGCATTGCGCTGGGGGGGAGGGGCTGGGAGCCGGGGAGCGGGACGGGTGCTCGGCTGACCGTCGGCCGCTCGGCTCGGGTCGGAGTTCGTGCGGAGCCACTGCGCCTCCGGTTCTACGCGAATTAGTATACCTTTGGTCCAAGAAACTCTTAGTTGGCCATCGCCGAATATGCAAAGCTACTTGATCTATGGCCGCCGCGGCGACTCTACGAACTTTACCAGTCTGTCATTATTAGATTAAAATTAATTATTATCTTTAATATAAAGTAGATCGAGTGTAAATAAACGTAGAATGTTATACAAAATATAATAAATTATCTTTTTAATTTTATTACATACATATATATACGATAAGTCGCAATATTAGGATCACATAACGAATTTTAAAATAAATTTGAGATCTCGCTTATTATTACGTAGTCTTTATTCTGATATAGAACACGTCTAAATGGTGACTGAAGTAACTCAACTATCGCGTATACGAACAAGCGAGAGGGACTGTGCGGCGTTTGTGGTGACGACGTAGAGACCGGGAGGTGATCGCACGGTCACCGCAAACTCACGCACTCAAAAGAAGTGGCTTCCGAAGTACGGGCCATATAAACTACCAAAAAATTCTATAGATAATTCAAAATATTGAGTACTTGAAAATTAATAATAAAACAGGTAGAATTTAAAATAACTAAAGTGTAAATTAATGTATTAGAAGAAAATGAAAAAAAAAATAGATAAATATATTTTGCACTTAAAATACACATATGATATGACAGAGCCGGTACAATATGGCCCGCACACGGTAGCCCTAGAGGTGATACTAACAAAACTCACAAACATTATATAACTTAACAACAATAATGAAACTAACATCCGTCAGCTAATCCTGATTGCTGAATGAATCTAATATCGACCAGATGGTAACTCGGTGCGTCGCCACTCTAATACGCCGCATTCTTAAAACCCGCGCTCGAAAAAGTTATTTGCAAATTGGTGTTATATTGTATGGAAAGCTTGTGATATTTTTTTGCATAGGTATTGTATTTTTAGATGTTCTTTTTTGTATTTGTATGTTGTAGGTGTTAATGCAGTGTTAAATCCCGCGGTACAGTATTAGGGCGGCGCCACACGTGTCGGCTCGGTGGTCAGCGCTTGCGCATCATCTGTCGCATACAATTACACGCCACACTTCGGCGTCTACCTAACGTCTTTTTACACATGCGGCTAACTATGTATATACAATAATTGTCATTGTGTACGTCTCGATGCAATCGCGGCGAACCGATGGCTTCTCACGAACGCGGCGAAACGAACGTCTCTCACTATATGTTTGTTTGTATGTTTGTACTCGTACTCGCACGGGGACAAGCGGCCGTGTGCGCTTCTCCTACATTAAAAAGGTCGGTAAGAAAATATAATTATAGTGAGGATGTGAGAGTGAATGAGACGGCCGACGGCGGCGAGGTGCGCGCGCGCCGCTCCGCCGCCGGCCCGGGCCTAACAATTATAACATCTCATCGTAATAATTAATATTCTAAGAAAAAATGTCTTAAATACCTATAACACCGTAAATATAAAACAAATAATTACGTTAATTTGTTAGGTATGATATCGATATTCCGACCGTCCTAAAGACTCACACCTTTCGATTTCATTATCAATTTCCTAGCTAACGTTTTAACAACATAATCGCGGTCGCGTCTCCTGCGGTGTGTGCGGCGTGGCGCGGCCGAGGCGCGGGCGTGGCCGCACGTGACGTCATCTCAGCGAACGAATTCGGCACGAACGAACATAAAACGCGAAGCGAGCGCGCCGCTCGGCGACGAACGCACTCCATCTAACACTCCATTATTCAATTAACTACATACTCATAAGTAATAAATTACCTTTAAAAAGAATATTGATTTATTTCGTATCATTTTCAATATTTTTTTTTGTAACAGGAAACATTTATATTTATAACGTATTTATATAATAATAGCTTTAAAAGATTGTTTATTATTATTACCTAAAATTTAATACCTAGATTTATAATATTAATGTTTAATTGATGTAGGTAATGAGTAATAATAATAGTAAATAACGAATGAATGCAACCGAGTGCATGTAATAGCGAGCGGCGAACGCATGCGCGGTTTGGGCGACTAGCAGCCGGTCGTAGCGCGGCGCTACGTCGTAGCGTTGCGCCACAGCAACTGCTACGCGCGCAGCCCGCGTAGCTCCCTAACTGCTGCAACCTAGACGAAGTGGTCGAGAATAATGTCTCCAGTACCTAACGAATATGATTAATGAATTGACTTCATATTTTATTCTATTACCTCAAACCTGCGCCTTTGGCTGTAATTTTTTAATATCCCTGTCTTTTATTTTATTGAAATGTTTTGTGTCGTGTAACTATACCGTCTGTACGAAACATTACTGTTATTATTATTTTGATTAAAATTTTAAATACAACTAAGTACGGTGTGACTCCTCAATGCAGTTGGAGCCGCGTGTTTTTCCTCAACAGTGGTCTTATATTACGGTAAATACAATGTAAGAAACAATGAAATATTATTACGTAATGCACAAAATTGTTATTTATTATAATTACAATACCTACGTTCAAAGGTACAAGATAGAAACGAATTATCTTAACGCGATGAGAGATATTCTGAAATGTACCGACTTAGCTTTCCAAACGTCCTTATGAATCGTAAATATGATCATATTATCCTTAGGATAAAATTTTATATCATAATACATAATATTAGAAAGTATGTATACGCGTAACTAACGTAGTCTTATACGGAAGTAATCGAGAAACTTGATCGCTACTGAAACAGAACAGCCGTTCAAAGAGGTGATTTTATACAATTCGAATTAGGCGAAAATAATTACATTCATAGGTAAAATATGCGTAATATAATTATAGTAGTATAATAATTATGTTAATATTTGACATTAATATTAAAAATAGATAGAATAAAATATGTGTAGGTGGACGAGCGGGGAGGCGCGCGGCGGTCGCGTTATTGTCGGCGCCGGCGCAGGGCGCGCCCCACCCTACCATACGCGTACAATGCACAAAGAAACACCTTCCTACTGAGTCCCGCGCGTCGCGGACCATTTACACCTTACGCTGTAATTCAACTATGAATAATAAAATATTTAAGATATACCTCCCTGCAATTAAATCGTCTAGATGCACTTTATATAATTATGAAATGTATTTTTTTTTGTAGTTTAAATCGTTTATTACTCTGACAACACATCTACGGTACAGTCGAAAGCGAGAAAAATTTGAAAAAATACCTGTTCAATCGATAGACTATCTCTCGTTCACACGACAAAAAGTAGATTATCGTTATTTACAATAGACGAGGTCACAAGACCGGGTCGGTAGGGGAGAGTGTGGAGTGTGTTGGAGGGGGGGATGAAGAGGAATAGGAGATATGAGGATGAGGAGAGTATGGGATCTGAGGGAAGGTGAGACGCCGCGGTAGACGGATGCTGATGTGGGGCTCCATCGGTGGCGCGGGGCGGGAGGTGCGCGGGGGGCAGCGGGCGGCGGGGCCGGCGCGGCGCACGCGGCGCCTCCAGTCGGCGCGCTAGGCGCCGCCACACCGCTCGCCACCTGCGAGTCACCACACATGTTAGTACCTAAACATAATTCCTTGTCTGAAAAGTTGCCTCTTAATGGCAAGTAAGTTTTCAATGATAATAAACTCTTTCAGTTTTATTGTTGCAATACATTTCATAAACCAATGAAGCATTTAGCCATAAGTCTTATGAGACCATTTAAAAAAACATTATGTGTAATTGCTGTACAAGTGTTCATGTGTGAACACACGCGGACGTTTTTATTCAGCATAACGACATTTTAATAGAGTGGAACGCAAAAGCACATTAAAACACTGTAATACTCACGTAAAATATTTGTGCTATAACACTTTCAATGATAACCGTTGGTAAACGCCGCAGGAATCAGGGGTCCCTGAAATGAGAAAAATAAACCAGCGTCAGTATTAGATAGGTGAAGTGCTCCGCCCAAAATTATTGGCATGTAGGCGAGGTTATAATTGAATGGAAGTATAAACCGTTCAGGCGAACATTAACCTCTCTGGGGGCAGATTTAAAGGCAGTAAGTTCGGTGTTTGCAGTCGATAGAGTGGTAGCCGGCTCGGTGGCCAACAAAATAAAAACAGTGAGTGGATGAGTTAGAGCAACGCGCGCGACCGCTCGGCAACGGTAATTACACCGCTTGTTCTCCTTGATTTACGGTTATTGCCCGTGGGGGCATTCCCGTTACCTAATAAGACCGTTTTACACCCGGGAACCACATGCGCCGCCGGTCCGGCCCGCCCGACGGCTGGACCGTTCATTCTCTCATTAGCGACGTATTTGTTTTGCCCCGGCGATTACGGACGATTGAGTTAATATCCCGTTTGATATATGACGCGCCTGAAACGGAAGGGTAGCTCAGCGTAGCGCCGCGAGCGAATGACTCAAATTAAGCCTCGAGTAACAATTAGTTAGCTCGCTCGTGTCCAATACCTGTTCTACATTTAATTACACGACGGCCCTTGTAGATTGACTGTATCCCGATTATTTGATCAACGGCGGCCGGCCATTACAAATTAGTTACTCTTCTAAAACGCTCGTGGGTCCGAAAGTTCGTTTAAAAGTTCACAGGACCGTGTAATAAGTTGGCAGAGGCCAACGTTGTGATAGTGTAAAAATTAAAGCAGCTTTCGAGTGCGGTGTGAAAAATGTCTCAAGATAGCACGACGTGAGGAGTTAAGATCTCGGCGCGGCGGTGGTGCGCGGTAGCTGGCGGGCGTCGACAAGCAATGAAGACTGATGGCGTCTCAGGGAAGCAGTTATGGAGCGCGGTCGCAGTTTTAAAAAGCCATTACCCGCGGCAGTGCACCGCGTAGATTGCGCCGCCCCCACCCCCCGCCGCGCTCATATTTCGGAACACTTTATAATCGCATCTCTCACGCTTCACTCGCTCGCTAACTTATGGTGATTACGCTTTAAGAGCGACAAGGAAGATCGGTTCCATAATGAGATTGGACCGTCTCGCTAAAATTTTAGAGTGTCGTCGGCTGCTAATTGCGTCTGAGTCTGGAGGCTCGGAGCCCCGCGACCCCGCGCCGCTGCGCCGTGCGCTACCGCGCCGTGCCGGCACCGCGGCGCACTTAGTGCCTTATCCCGCGATGACTAACTGCTAATGAAATTCTTACACCGGCTAGACACTCCAAATTTACTACAATTCTCGAGAAAATAAGATCATGTAAACACACAGTTATTTTTCTTTCTCGTTACCATGAATAATGCAAAAATGAATTTTAACATCAGAGAACGCGAATCAAACGTCCTGGAGAAAAACAAAACAGAACAAACATTAATTTGAATGCTGTGACAGTTGAAAGTTCTCGAACAAGGACAATTTTGGGAATTGCCTTCATTTGGGCGTCACTGAAGGCATTTTGAACATGACGTAATAAATGAAAAAAGTTAGAATCAAAAGTTATTAACTTTATCCCATTCATCATGAAATAAAATAAGTATTAAAAACTTTTCTTATATTCTTTCTATAAAGTCCTTTCTACAGCTAGTGTTTATATAATTTCATTTTTGACTCTCGGTTCCAACTTCGAATAATTTTGCTTTATATTATAAAAAAGCCACAACAACAAAGCTAGTAGTCCCCGTCACGAACACACAATTTCAGTTGGCGTGAGTTCCGCAACAGGTGCCTAAGGATTATATCAAGACGAGGTGCGCTGCATCCTGCGTGTTAATAATACTGCGATCACCAAATTGCTCGACAGACATGACGTCATAAGCTAAGAAAGCTGTTCGAAATTGAATAATCCTGATATATCAGCCTCCCAGTGTGCCTGAAATTGTTAATTGGTGGATAGACTTACTGGGGTGTAATTAAGAGGCGCACGGCTGACGGCGATCGCCGGGAATCCAGAGGGTTGCGGGCTTGCGGCTTGCACGTAGCCGACGCTGTCAGCGGCCGAGCCGTACACGTCGAGCGCCGGGCCCGGCGAGCTCGCCGCTGGGAATCCCGCCCGTCCTCCAGCAGCGTGCGGCGACGCCGGCGGCCCGAAGCCAGCCGCTGCTGCTTGATAATTGTTCATCACTGGGGACATGACATAACCTAAACTTAAAGTGTGTTGCGCTGTCTTCATCAGCCTATCTGTCTGCGTGGGCGGGAGTAGGACATGTCGAAGGCTTCACCTGGTCTCAGATGTGGGACAGCCTTTTAAAATAGGCCTCTCACAACTTTTAGGGACCTCGTCCCTATCGATACTCTTAAAGCAAATTGCGCATTGGCAAGCAGCTTCATCATATAATTTTGTCGTATAATTTTCATCTAAAATCCTTTATAAAACTAACATTGTTCGAATTCGGTTTAGTGAGAATTCCCACCGAATATGCGATTTTAAGACTAAAAATCGTTTAAGTCAGGCTTGGTCTCGTTGGGCAAAGCTCACTGGCTCGGTGACGGAAGCGAGATAGACAGTGCCACGTGTTTATTCAGCCAGCGAAAATGCGAAACATTGTGTAGTTCGTACTGGCCTTTTTCGTATCACTGGGCGACGCTTTTCCATTCCAAGGTGTAATTTTAACTCTGTTGTACCAGTGCTTTAGGTAGAATTAAGACTTTTATAGTTTTTTAATCATGCATAAATAATTAAATATTCGTAATGCAACCATTACCATTTGAAAACGTAGCACCGATTACCGCTAACACACATGAAGACAAGAAAAAGAAGGTACACGTAAAGCATTAGTTAAGCGCTTATTTTCGTAAATAACGTTATGATGACTTGTCACCGGTGAGTGATGAACGATGTTGGTGTCAAATATACAGTTAGCATGTTATATTAACAGTTGTGTATCCGGGCCTGGTGTAGGAGCTCTGTGGAATAAAATTGTGCCCTGTCAGGGATGATGTTGATGGGGCAGGGGCTTACCATGAACTAAGTTATCGTGGAAAATGTTCAGTCTCTATTAGAAAGAGACTTAAAAAGGCAATAGAATGAAGAATGTTAATGGTAAAGCCCCAGTGAATGTATTCCCTCAATGTGTAGTGATGTGCAGTGGTGATGGCATGTCGGCGTCCTCACCTGAGAGCGCCTGCGCCAACAGCGGTGTGTTGTTGTTCGGTGTCAGTTGGCCGTTGGTCAGGTCAACTGCAAACATACACACGGTTCGCATCCGCTCCACGTATACGAGTGATGCACACACTCATTAGTGATAGCACACACACATTCATGACTGAACCATCGAAATTTTTGAATTTCAGAAACTCCGTCCGCCCTCGCGGCTTCACCTCATCTTTCCTCAATTTAGCATATTGAACGGTAAAGTGACTATCGATGTAATCCCAACTCAATATTAAAGTTTTCTAGCGCGGATAAAGTTGAAGCGCGTAAATGCATGAATAATTTAACCGTTGGAGACAGATGCGGAGCTGACGAATGAGGACACAGAAGACTCCCCGGGCTCAGATTATGTCGGAACAAAAAAATATCACGTATGTCACGTGCATTCAAATGAAAAAGAGAGCTCGAAGTTTCGCGGGCATAAATCACAGAGGGCGAAAAAACTTTTACAAAATATCCAGTAAATTATCCGACGTGAGTTCTCGGTGGCACGCGGCGGTCTGCTTATTGAATAGGGAAGGGCATTAGCATACGGCGCACGTCGCAGCGTCTTGCGACTCGCGACGCGCACCGCCCGGCAGCCGGCCGCCGCACGCAGCGCTCACGCGTCTGTTTAACCGACTTAAGCCGGAGAATAAATAACGACGCCAACCGTAACTCAGTTACACAAACTTCTGCTTCGAATCACACATCTACATACGTACCTAAATGTACTCATTACTTAAACATTTCTACAAACTTCAACAGAATTTAATTTAGACAAAATCTGACGATATTTAGGCTGTAGATTCATTATAAACGTAACCCGACAACTCAACAATAACTAGATTAATATTCGTCCCGAATTTTTTGCTTGCTCATAGTGTCACCATTTACCCCTATTGGCTTGTACGACAAATTTTATTTTTGTCAGATGCGCGAGTTATGATTTAGTGTGAAAAATGGAGGTCCGCGGTCGCACCAGGTGATTACCGGCCTGCGAGTGACTTTGCGAAAAAAGTACAATATAAGTAATGGAGGATGAATGATAGATGGCGCGCGGGTGCCCACTCCCGCGCTCGCGAACGCGCCTGCGCCCGCTCGTGCCGCCCTACTAAAATGCTGACACATTTTAATAACATTACTTTGCGATGTGAGAGGCTATTTATTTGAGGGCCCAGTGTAATAAATAAGAATTGGAGTGTTGGCGCAGACACGTCTCGGGATCATTAATATGTCGATCGGTCTTAGTTCATTCTTTTCCCATTACTGCAAAGCGCTCGACGATCGACTCCTTATACTCATTAATTTAAAGGAGTCCGATACCTTATACGTCTTCTATAAGAGATAAAGAAACTGTAGTCAATAAGTAACTAATTTATTTGCAAGTCACTATGTAGAATTGTTAACCTGTAAAAGCGCGTGAGGTTTTATTGTTATTAAACATTGTTTATCGCTTCAATCATACTTCACGGGTCGGTTCCCAGCAAACAAAGTCACAAACAGGCCCAACTAAGTTGGGTGCGAAGCGTGTTCCTGACCTCAAATAATTTACGACTTAAACAATCCAGTTTACATGCGAGCGGCGCGAGACGAGTTATCTATAACGGTGATATCTGTGTTGGACGTAGCTTCTAGTTAATGCATAGTTTGCGCAGATACGTTAACGCCTTATTGTGTCATTTGTGCGTGTAATAGTTATAGTGTCTTAACGCTTCAACTTAACCGACGGGGTAGAAATAAGAAGGAACAAAGATGTTAACAAGGTTCAAAGTTCAAAACTTAATGCGCTTATAATTACAGAGTTTTCTTCGTTGTTAAGCTTTGCTATAGCTATAAGCTACTCGTATCAGGCAAAATTGCTTGCATGCCCTTTGCTCGCATGACTGTAGATTGCTTTTTCTAGTTATTATCTTCTCAGGAAAGTGCTCATCTAAATTAAGTTTTACGTAGGCGTAGTGTGTCTCACGTTGCGAGCGCGGGGCGCGGGACGCGGGGGCACACATTCATCTATAAATTCAGAGGCCGTCTGGTGAGAGCTATTCGAACTTTCATAATTGCGAAGTTCGGGCAAACTTAATAATTCTTCTTCAGAAGTAGGATGACGGCCGAACGAAATATTCACGGAGCGTACAACCGACGTAACACCCACCCTTGGAGCCACTATATTACGCGGGACTTTTTATGTGTTACAATGTCCCCGACTTCGGAAATCAGCTCCGAATTTTAAGGTAGGTATTTTAGAGTAAGTATTTTATTAGCTTTATTCATGGAAGTAATAACAAAGAAACGGGAAAGTTAAAATCAATATTCTTTTGTGTTGATATTTAGCTTTCTAATTTTTTGTTTTGTATTGTATTGGATATTGTATTTTTTTGTTGGCACACATATTTCAGTTTCTCAAGGTGAACGGTCAGTAACTTTTGTAAAAGTGTAAAGCTTGTCACTCATATATAAAAACTTGAGCTAAAAATATCTGAAAGTATGTAAAAATACGACGGTAACTAAAAATTTGAAGTTATCATCCGTCACCTACAGGATCGCAATACTTCATTTCCCACTTGGCGCGATTGAAATGTTTTATTTGAACGTTTACCGGGGTTCTTGCACACGTCTCGCCCAAAACGTGTATTTAATAGGTGCCATCAATAACTCACAGTGAAGATGATACGCTTTTGCGGGTGTTCGATCGTTTAGCCGCTGGGACTTATCTCAATTGCAAATTAATCGAATTTCTATGCTGGGTGTTGTCGGGTGCACGCACGCGCCGCGCTCACATTTGTAATTCAAAGAAGGAGCCGCGTGTCCTTTCTCTAAATCTCAGGAGTCTTCGCGTCTACTTCGTGTAGCGGCTTGCTGCCTCACCCTATAAGGTGCTCACTCAGTCACGCTAACCGATACACGCGCTTCCGTGGTTCAGCCATAGAATGGGATTAGTCGGATAACACGTAAAGCGACAATAAACAAGCGAAAAGAAACTCGAGATAAAAATCTTCATAAAACACATAGATTATGAAATAGAAAAATTTTCAAATGATCTCTTTCTACGAATTACTAAAACTTTTCAATTAAGAGTACTACCCATGTAGTCAAATTAGAGTATACCTACATGCGGATTAGTTCCGCTTACAACTACAAAATCATCTACTACTTAAATAATTACAATGTTTTTTTTCTCTAATCTATGTTCAAAAATATATTTTCTTCTATTCTAACTGCGCTTTCATCATATGGATTTTAACACTTCAATTTAAAACTAGGTACATAAACCAAACACGCTGCCTAATGCAAATAATGTAAAAATTACAATAATACTATTCTAGTGTAAAGTCTTAAATCTAAACAACAATAAATACATCTAGGAAAAGTTTGCACCACCAATCACATTATTTTGTTTTACCACCAATTGCTATTCTAGTCGCTTACATTGCTACGTTTTGTACAAAAAAAGCTATTTAATTTTCCAGCTTTAAATATATTTTTTCACAAAAACCTTGTATGTTGTTACTAATTCGAAGCTCTTCTAATATACAATAAGTAGAGTTAATAAAAATCGCCCGCAATAATTTCAAGTAGCTAGTCTAGACTATCGGGAGTTGACTAGATTTAATTTCGATTACACGATCAGAAAGTTCTACGAAGTCAGCCTACGCGGTATTGCTTCAGTTTAGTCTAATTCTTATTTCTAATCTAGAGTCTATTTAACAATTCGACTACTGATGTTCTAATTTACTTCTTAACTCCGCAACACTATGAAATGTCTACCACAATTCAGTCTTTACTTATATTCAAATCTTCCAAAGTTAACACACATGATTACACTATTCTAATGTTCAACGATAGTGACCAAACTGTAATGTTCAAAATCAAAATTACTCGCCCTAGAGTTGTAGAGGACGTCACACTCCTTTGGCGAACTGCTGTTCTCTTGGTAATCACAAACTGTTTGTTCGCACACAACGTGCGTGGATAGGTAAGGTAGGTTCTAGGTAGGTATTTACACAATTTGTGTGTATGTAAATCCCTTATCCCCGTTCGGAGCAGTTTAGAGAGTGTATCGGTCGGTGAATGCGACACGGACTGTGGGGCTATTAAAGCGCTCGGGCAGCTAACGCACTGTCCTCCATGCGGGGAGAAAGGACTTACTGTGCGTACACTGGACACATTGCGCAGGATTTGTGCGCTCAATACGACACTAACTAGAAGAGATTAGTATGCTAATAGTTCCCATTATGCACTCACGGACACACTCCAATTCGGTGGAATTCTACAATAAAAATTTATGGACGATGGAGCTCGCTAGACTAGCGCATTTATAGTCAAAATCTATTGGCATCCATAAAATAAAATCTATCTAAAGTAAATAAAATAAAGAAATAAAAATTTCTGACCCATCCAAACACAGCACTCGTAATGCTAATTCAGCGTAGGACCGCTGAGCGCTATGGTGGTACACTATCAACTAGGTATATACATGAGATTCTAAACAAGTGCTGCAGAGGTGGATGCGCAACGAGGTCGCACTCAACTCCGACCTAAGCAACAAGCACTAAACGTAACAGTTACTAACACAATTAACGGTCAAATATCTTAAATTACAAATGGAGTTGGCACAGTCCGCGACGCGCAGCCACTCGCCGCCTCGCCAGCTAATTATTTGGATTCAAACCGACGGCCGTGTGACCCTTCAAGGAATTTCGTTTCAAGGCGTTAATTTGTCGTAACGTCGCTTCCTTATTTTTGTTTTGGACTTTGTGTCGGACGAGCTGTTAATTTAACTCGATACCGTTTCAGACGGAGCAGCGGAATGATACGGAGCGCGATTTGTTCGGGTTTAAGCGTTCACGGTTCGGGTAAGAGTGCAAGTGAGGATCGAACTATGCAAAATAGTTGTGTGGGTGTGTCTGGTTCGCGGGCTGCATTCTGAGGGCGAGCGTGTTGAATGTGCGGAATGTTGGCGATGCGGCGGCGGCGCGCGGCGGCCGCGGGCGCGTGCCTCCTCCGCTCCATGCTCGCTTACCGGCTTGCTGGGCAGGGCCGCGCCGCCCGCACCACGCTGCATGTGCCGCATTGGATGAGTCAGAAAAACGAAATGCCAACGTTAAAATACTTTAAGAGCCGACTCTGACCCCCTACCGGCTCCTTGAGGCGTATAACGAAAGTTCACCGCACGCTAGCCAACTCCACGGTTACACACTATCTCTTCCAGTTTATTTCGGTCGCAATCGATATGCGATGGTAAGTGACTGAGGCACTGATCGACCTCGATTTGTAAACGATCAATTGGACAATAAACGATAAAACGTTTTGCTTATACAACGGCAATTTCCTTTATTTTAAAATATAGCGGCTTCACAATATCATAAACTTACGAATAATGATATAAGACGATATGTCAGAACAGCAATAAGAACAGTAATTACTATTATAAACTTATGATTATAAAATAGACTTAATTATTATTATAAAGAATTTGACACATGGGTTACATTTAATACAATCATGAAAGATTTGTGCATTATGAACGACACCTAACTAATTAAGTTACGTATTTAATTTAAAAATATTGGAATTACTTCCTGAGGGATACCGCAACTCAGTGAATATAAATGTAATATATATTCAATTAGTTTACATCTGAGTATATTGTATCGTGCTATATGGGCGAACCTAGTCGGGCGATTGCGACACGCATCTGCGAAATCGGGCCTTACTTTACAAAAACGTTAGTTTCTGCGACATTGCATTCCTTGATTCGAGAGGGGAACGTGGGGCGTTAATACCAAAGAGCTATTCGCTTGAGAAAAGATTTATTTATGTTCGTAAGAATTTCCGGGAGCCGTTTAGCGGATGTTCCGTGTTAGAGAGGTGTAAAGGCGTGGCGCAGCGGGCGCACGGCGGCGCGCGCGCCTCTACGAGGTCTGGCCGAGCACGCCCGCATTTACGAACTCCGCACCGACCAACAGACGGCTTTCCGGCGGTATTACTCCCACTACACCTGCGGCAACAAAATAAAAAAAGCTACAAAGCCGGCTACGGAGCTACGAGGGTTCCGCCAACAGAACCGCGCTTAAATAAACAAACACTCCACATGAAAGGAAAAAACGTTACGCGGAACCCTGATAAGAACTCATAGTCTAATTCAAAATTAACATGAAGGGGAAAAACAAAAGATATAAAAAATATCATTACAGCGAGGAGTATAAGAGGAAGAACATCGCCCTGAGCTCCACTCATCGAATCTTTATGGGGAAACTTGGAATTGATTGTTTCCTGTTTACTGTTTTCGGGCTATTTAAAATTGTTTGCACGCACGAAATGATGGACTGGCTTTATAAATGTAGTTGGAGGGCTGTCTGCACGCACGGGCGCACCGCCGCCGCGCTCGCGCCGCGCTGCCGCCGCGGTGCAGCTCCGCGCGTCCCGTGTGCCTACCTAGTTACCCACGTATTGATTCGATCATCAAAACTGTATCAAGAACATGGTGTTATTCACTGAATAATACATTATGTATTAGTATATTTAAACACGCAATGGATCATGTAAAGGGGAGTCAATTTTAATGACCGAGCACTAATAACGATTATAGTAGCAGCCGGTACCTGAACGTGCGGTCATTTGCTCAATGAAGATATACAAACGGAACGGTTCGTTCCAGTAATTGGGTGTAATGGTAACTAAAGTGGCGGTCACACGTTAAGGGTATACTTACACGACGCGATATACATAATATTTCAAGCTTATTTTAAGTATGACTAGTTTAGAGGATGGCGATAAGGACGGTCGCACACGTAGCGATTTAATGATCGAATGTTAACTTATAGTTACGTAATAATTTCGATAAAATACCTTAATTTTGACAAATAATTATTGCGAGGTGTGGTGATTTATAAAGCAATGATTTATTGCTATAGATTTCGATGATTACTTAGACCGACTTTGGGGAGCTAACGAGTCCCCTGTGGTTGCACCTTTAAGCATTATTCAAATACACTGAACCGCTTTACAATAACAATAACACGAAGAAGGTAGCGTAAAATAGATGCATCCAAAAATATTATACAACAACAACGATAAATATTAGTATCAATAACATTATCATTTAAGCAGTGTAAATATTTAAAATATAATAGAGAAATAACCTTTAAATTAAAAATTAAATACATACATATATTACATTATAATTATAGCGAATATTCAATAAACTATTAAAATAACACTTTTCAAGCTCGATGTATTGTTTTATATTATCATTATAATGATTAAAATCATAGTTACGAATCTAAACTAATGCTAAACCGTGACAAGCTATGCAAAAAAAAGTCTAAATGTGGGTTAGTTTTCATCCTCTAAACTTAGTAATTTCCAACCCTAGATGCGCTACTTCTTATCTGTCTAATATTTATTAAGTTTATCTTAGTTAATATAAAGATACTATGTGGCGACTGAACACAACGCTAAACGCCCCCTCACGTAAATAAGATATCAATTATTCATTTATTGTTTTTGAGAAACAGAAATTGAATAAATAACGTCATTATTCACTCCGGCGAGTATGAATAAATAACATTGTTACGTGTACGTTGAAGTGCGTCACTGTCGTTGTCATACGTAAAAGTTTTATTAATTATTTATACGTGTTATTACGAGCTATTGCTTCTATTGAATTTTATTGTCGGACAGTATGTGAATAGTTGAGGGACAAGGATAAATTACTTGTTATTAATTTTATTGTCATATATACGATCTGTGTGCCGACTCATTTCGTATGCATGCACGGGGACAAACCCCTCCCTGCGACCAAATTTAGTTTTGTTTACAATTTACGATAAATTGTCCGCATAATGCGATACACTAACTGTATTAAACTTTGCTGCCAATGTTATGGCTTCTAACTTCGTTTGCTTTTCTATTAGTACTATAATGTTATGTTAGAGGGGGTCAAAGGACATGTTGATTGGGGTAGGTAAGTTGTGTCCAGTCTATACCTAAGTCCTATCTATAGAAATCCAAACACTACACACTACAGCATGCTACGTAGAGGATATCGATACATGATTACTGTTTCTAATACAGTTCTAAATCTATTTGCCGCTATTATTGTTACACCTAATATCTATAATAGAGAGAAGAAGATAAAACGTCTACAATATCTAATATTATATGTCTATCGTCGAGATTACTATAATTTAGTCCGGTCTACGATTTTCAATAAATATGCAAATAAGATTATGATGTTAGTTGTTTCAGATTGTAAAGATTAAATGCTTTGGGTATCTCGGCCATCATTCTACTTGTAATTGAATTGTAGAAGATGGCGCCGTATCCCTTTTCGACGAAAGTTTCTCGTCCGATGAACCACGAGTGTCGGATGTAAATATTTCTCGAGTTATTCGGCCGCACAGTCGAACTATATTATTATGTAAACTATGCCCTAGCGCCTTTATTTTTTTCGGGACGTGTTTAACGTTGCTTTCTTCAGATTTTTTTTGACATAGCTATATGTATGTGTTCAGAAAAGTGTCGTCGTACGCCGCCGCGCAACTACAGTGCCACAAATTATTTGACATTAATTCCGTCCCATTAGAGACTAACAAAGTTGTTTATACGTTCGAAAACTGTCTTCGTCGGAGCCGTACGTGCAGTCGTTTCCAAGTTGGAGGAAACGACTAGTTCATATTAAAGGCGCGCGACGAAGTTTTGGATCGCAACGGCGCGCCACTTTGTCATAGCATCTGCTGCATCAAAGGACGTAACCGCGTTATACTTTATAATAAAATTATATTAAGGGCGAGCGATGCGATGCCTGCGCTGTCGAAATATTAACATTCAAATCGTGAAATTTAATTAGCCGAGTCCTAACCCGATATCTATGGTCTGACAATTTATGGTCGACTAAATATTGGTGATGTAGATGATGTTACCAATAAGCCGGTGGCGGCGTCGGCTGAGGAATGCTAATGGGCCAAATTGTGCACATTAATTGTGAGGGCCACGCCGGCGCACACCGCACGCACCCACACTGCACGTTCTGACAAATAAACACTGATTGTGGCTCCACCAAATTCCCATAGTACCTACTAAACTAGAATGTGATCAGCTCCTTATCATTTCTATCACTGCCGTAATATCAATTAAATCCCAGACTACTAATATTTTATTTTGAAATTTCATAACATATACGCTCCTTTTAGAATACAAAATTGGTTTTAGCTATCTAATTATATTTACAATTCAGCGATTGCCCAGAGTCGTCTTTCCATGACAAGGAGATGAGACCGTTTCGCGTGTAGTTAAGCGGTTGGAAAGTAATTAACGCGGAACGATTTGTACAGCTAGTGCTAAAGAAAAAGTTGACCGGTGGAGGTGTTTTGCTCCACTGCGATAACATCAATCGTTGTACACCGAATGAGGCGAGGGTCCGACCTCACTCGCGTCCCGCTCGATTAGAATTTCCAATAGTGTTCTCGTTGCTGGAGGCCGTCTGCGTCCAACCGAAAAATTCTCGCGGCGTTCGCCCCACCCAGGAAAAAAGTGGAAAGCCAAAGCTTAGTGGCGTAATTATGGCGGAGCGGAGGCAGCTCAAACACGGAGTGTGGACAAATAACGAGAAGAGTGTTTGTGCAGCTGCGGCCCGCTCGCACCTAACGCACCCGCTCCCCGCCGCTCCGGCCACTCTAGTATTATTCCTTCCGAACACGCTGCCCACGAATCCCACAAGAACAATAAGAACCGTATAAAAATTAACATTCTAGTCTCATTCGACGGGATCGACTGGAAGCCGGTGGACTACTTTTAATTAGTGGGAATTCTTTTTCGTCCGTCCTGAGATTTACATAGAAGTCACCACAAAAAGGACGTCACTTTTTCTGTACTTTTGTTTGAATCTGTTTAAATCTCTTTTAAAAGCTTTCGCTGTTAATGAGGAGCGGGAGATGGAGCGATACTAGTAGCGGAGGGCGGGGGCGGAGGACGCTCGCGCCCGAGCCTCGGCGGAGGCGAGTCGGTGTTTGCACTAGTGTTTGTTTGCCCGACGCGTAGCATTTGAGAATCGTTAGGGCGAATCGTCTGTAAACATGGAGCGACGCGCTCGCAATTGGCCGGATTGTCTCGACAAAATTCTGAAGATAAACAATAAATAGCATTTCTCAAAACATGGACGTTTTGTAATTGACGGCGTGGCAGATTTATCTAGATGGTTCAGTCATTGTTAGGGGTGTTAACTTGTTAGTAAAGTTGTTAGTGAGAGTTCACACGAACTTTTGCCTCGGCGAGTTAGTTGAAATGGGAAGTTAGGACATAGTCACCACAGCAGATTACGAAAATTAGCGTATGCGTAGTTAAGTTTGTAAATGAGCAGCATGTCAGTAGTAAGCGGGTCGGTGTCGACTGCGAGATAGACGTTAGCGGTTAGTGGAATGCATTGTCGCGGCGCGAGTTCACAGATGCATGGCGTGTACATTGTAAACCCCGCTGAGCTCGAGCGGGTGGTATGGCAGGAGAGTCGCCAGGTGATGGTAGTGATTGCCGGACAGTTGGTGGTGCAAGCTCGCCAGGGGATTACCTGCAGGGTATGGCAGCCCGAAGCTAGGATAGCCCGAATAGCTACGTCCTGCCGCGTAGGCGGCGTACGCTGCTGGAAACCCTGTACAACAAACAAACACAAGTTATTAGTCAGTCGCGGCCGCGGAGGGACGTGAGAGACGGACGTTAATCGCCGAATCGCATGCTTTCATTTGGCTTATGTCCTTTGGAACGTTGCTTTTAAAATACTGCGTCGCCGATAATGATTCATTGGGCGATATAAACATTTGGTATGTAACACGTGTCCCGATGGCCCAATTCTAAAATAGAGCCGTCACATAAAAGGTAGGCAAGTATATCGCACGCGCTCGGTACGACATTGCTTTGGACAATGTCCAGCGGATGATATTTTGTAAACATCGTTTAATGTAGCACAGTATAAGTGGACTAGCGACGGCTCCACATTGCCGTAACAGATACCTAGTGTGTTTCATTAACAAACTTACTGAATTATCAACAAACAAATGCTACTCTATATCAAAACATGTCATAAAGTCTAATGTGAAACACATCGTACAGCGGGGGGGTCAACTTGGCGCGTACTATGAGTTTCGTTAACAAAATGGAGTTGGATATAAAATGTAAAATGAATGATGGCCGGACGGTCTACGGCTGCTATGATTACTATACCGGATCGTTTATCATATTATTGCCAATCAAAATAGTGTATCTGTCAGGCGGGCGATCCATCACGGCAGGACACGGCGCACGGCGCACACAGCGCGACTCTAACATTGATTGCATCTACACCGCCAACCAACACTTTAACTGAATTTCTGAGTTCATTCATTATTGGCATCGCCTGTGTGGCATGTACCCCGATTAGCACTTCAATAGACCGCTTACGAATGTCGTATACAAGCTCAGTTCGCTTCGAACAGTGAGGAATGGTCTGACAGATGCAGGGTATAGTATGAAGTGACTGTTGAAAATATAATGTGAATCAACTTACCGTCAGGAAGAGCACCCAATGACCACATGAAATCTAGAAATGTAAAAACATTTACATAAATCGATCGATTCTTAAACCTTACATTATATATGTGTTTTTAATATAGATATGTATTATATAAATTGAGAGTATTATAATGTGCCTTGAGACACTATTTTGCTTGGCGAAAAATTTTGAGCTTACGAGTACTGGCTATATATGGTGAAATATTATGTCTATATCTAATTTATATTTATATAAAGAGCATTCTATATTTCTAAATGGCATACTACTTTCAAACATTTCTCTAAAGTGGCGCCAAATAATGGGGTAAGTTAGTATACTTGATCATCTTAGTAGACGATAACCCTTCACTTGACAATGTTAATCTATTCTACACATTGTTAGTCTAAAGCTAAACATGTTAAACAAACAGACATTTTTAAATATTTTAGAAATGAATTTATTAATTCTAAATTCTACCAGAATTACCTACTTAATAAGTTAATAAGTACAATTAATACTATTAGTTTACGAGAGCTATGTATGATAATACAAATATTGGGAGTATCAAGATTGATCTTACTGTTAAATCATTAACAGTTAATCATGAAGAGTCAGAAGGTATACAACTAAAATATAAACTAATAGTGAACATATGTTTAGTCTTAATTGCATTGCACAATAATATAAATAAATATGTAAAGAGTAAGGATTCAAATTAAATAAATTACCTAATTTTATCACAAGTACTATGGACACACAATAATTTAATGGAAATTTGGATTTACCTAAATTAATAATTTCTTTACAAAACAATATTGTAAATAAATCAACATAAATAAATAAAATGTCTAATGATCTCCATAAAACTGATAAGAAACATCCACATAATAGGTACCTCTTTCCTTCCACTGATAACATTTTTGAAAAGCCGACATCAAGGAGTAAAGCTATTCATGGTAGAGCTAGAGATTTAATATATATAATTTAAGAAAATATTGTCAAACAACACCATCACTCGTCCGCATGTTATGACATTCTATGCTCTGGCGCTAAGGTTAGTGACTTCATGGATGGATGTGTAGCAAACTGGCAAGAATCATCGAGACCTAAAGGTCCTCGTAAATATTTCATAGTAAAAAGCTACTCAGAAATCAGAAAATACCAGGCTCAATACTATAATCTTCTAACTATATAAGTATGTATGTATTGTAAATCAAATAGAATTACAGCACCTACTACCTGGTAGAAAAATATTGCTCTCTATCAACCCTACGCAAAATTGTTCCAGTTTTTCATTCTACGTTTCATCAAAATGTATGAATATTTATATACATTATTGTATAAGAACTGATTCTATAGCTCTTCTAAATTATTTTGGTACACATTTCGAAAATCTGCTAACTAACTGATTCTCTAATGGCAATTACTAAAAATAAGACACTTTGGATATTATCAGTTTCCTTAAAGTACATTAAAGTTGTCACTTTGGCTTGGTAGGAGAAGAGAGTAGGAATGTAAGAAAGAGCTAGGAATGGACAGGAAAGCTGCTTCAGCATACAGGAATGCAATAAAGAATCATTTGAAGGAGCTGATCATAGAAGCCCTAGCGGGTAAACATTCAAAAAGGGTGATGAGGGTGTTGCTGAAAGAGGATCGCGGATCAGAGGGGCAGAGGAGTCGGAATCGTGGTGTGAGTGAGGGGGGAGTACAGGGTCTGGATGTCGAGAGCGTGGGCGTTGAGGAGTTCAGAGACAGAGTAAGTGAGTGGTGGTAGTGCAAGTGGCGCGAGCGCAGGGCGCGGGGGGCGCGGGGTGGGGCGGAGGGCGGCAAGCGCGCGGCGGTAGGCGGCCGCGGCGGCCCCGGGCGCGCCCGCGCCTGCGCCCGCGCCGACCAGCAGCTGCGCGGGCGCGTGGACCGGGTACGGGGCGTACCGCACGCCACCCGCGCCGGCCACGCCGCTACCTAGCAACTCACCGTACGCGCCGCGCCCTGCGGCTCTCGTCTTGGCCAAGTTTGCTGGGAGCATGACTTCTTTCGGTTGTGCTTTTTTGCATTCCACCTGTAACAAAAACAAACTCTAGTAAATAATTTTGCTTTCATAAATAATACACAGGTCAAAGACCTTGATTGAATTAATCTATTATGTTACCTGATTAACCTCAACTGACACTTAGAATATGAACTGACTTAGAATGGAACACTGCTGAAAAAATATTTAAAAGAAGATAAAAAAGTAATCAGTCAGTGATTTCTTTTATCTATTTTAATTCATCATATTTTCGTTCCCGCTATCATATCTGTCGTATTTCATTCATTGTCTGTACTCTCAGCTACTAGAGTCAGCAGAATGAAGAAAATGTCTTCAAGATCGGGTGACTCGCAAAATTATGGAAGAAAAGGGGCGACGAAATCGGTCGACAATCCGTTATGCTTCACGGTTCGAGTAACAAATTGAATTTTAATTTGCTTTACCAAGTCAAGGAGCTTATCATTGAATACTTATTATACAGCACGACAAATTTTACGAGGTCTGATGTAATTATTCGCTATCATTATATCAAATCTTACAGCTTGTTTGCTGACGAAACCTTAGACGAGACCTGTTGATGTCGAATTTAAAAAATATAAACATTTTTCAACGATAAGTGGATTAAGCCGTAAATAATATTGGCAAATTTAAGCGAGGCTATAAATAAATAGGCATCAACGTAATCCCGCCGCTCTACTACGGACTACGAAAACCAAAGTAAATTAATGTACCTCATAATTAAACCCTACGTTTAATCGATCCATTAAGTAATTTTAACGAACAGTATGGCTCTCTTCAGTACTTGTATCTTCCTCCCCCGAGCGGTGCGGGGGGCTGGAGGCAAGTATAAATTACCCAATCTACGCTAACCTAAACCTCTAGCAATAGAATTTTCGCTACAGAGCGCCGACATTACAGAAAAGTATATAGGCTTAAATTAAAGCCAGCCGAATGAATGACTTGGGCGCTGTTCATTTTTCAGAACCGATTTAAAAAATGATGAGGTAAGAACAGATCGGAACATTTAAGTTTCGCCGGAGTTACATTTTTCATAGTGGTGCATAATCGCGACGTGTCCCCGTTCGGCGCGGGGAGGGTACATAAACTCGCGTCCACATTTGTCACGCGGCCGTCACAAGCCGACAAATGAAGGCTTTGCCACGCCGTTCGCGCACTTTGTGCACTTTGCACAACTTTCTGCGTCGACATGAAACTACGTGCCTTTGCATTAACGTGGGGAAGTGAGTGAGCGAGGCTTTACGGCGCTGAGTGTCTTTCCACCAAGTTTTATGCCTAGATAAGGCTGAATAATCAACACGTAATATTAAAGTTGGGGACTGAGATTACGACAGCACATAATAAAGCACGTTCTTCTAGCTATACGACGAAAGTAAAAAAGGTTGAGTTGTTACTGTAAAACGAAGTGTAACATAATACAACAAGTAGTGTTGTTGTACCAAAACACAGTGGGTATTGTGTTAGGAATATCGGCGCTAAATCGTCCCGTAGCATGAACGGTATTCTTCGATCGTTCGCGACATAAAAATAGTGAGTGTCGCCATTTGTCAGGGGCGATAAAGCTTTACAAATGAACAGGCGCCTACGCCAGCAGCGGCCGCCAGCGCCGTGGCCACCCCCCATTTGTTCGGCAACACGCAACCAAGGGGACATGCCAGATAAATGCCAGCCTAACTTAAAACTCAGATAGGAAACATCGTTTGTTATACTGTCACATGCACCTCCGTGGAACACGGTGTATCTAATTGAATGGAGAAGTCGAGACGAAACACGAAAACACAATCTGTTCTATGTAATCAGCGGCGGAAAATGATTCCGGTTTAAATCTACCTACAATAATACGAACAGCCATGAAGAAAATTCAGCGAGGGGATCCGACGTTAATTGATGTCGCGTCGCTGGCGAGTGGAGTGGGAAACAAAAGCTCACAAACAATTCGCATCGGAGTTCGCAATCCCGATCAAGCGTTCGAGATCGCGACGCAGTTTAATGACACGAAAAATAACAAAGGTAAATTGTATTTAGCCCCCGCTAGGTAGGCGCGCCCACCCGTCGATATATCGATCCGGCTGGATCGAGTAGTATTCGACACCGACGCGAAGATCTCGGTTTAACCGAGCGGATTTAAGATGTGCTTGAGTGCGGCGCGGCTTAATGCGGCCCTGGCGAACCACCTCGCGGAAACCTGCTCCTAATACCATCGATGTATGAGGAATTTAATTGTTTCGCGAGAAAACACAGCGTTTTATGCTCCACCACCTTGGCTGAACATTCGCACGTAACGTGAATTAATACGAATCTGAAAGCAGTCATTAAATTTTCGCTCGATTGATTTTGAGTGAAAACCTTTTAAGGTAAAACAGTAATGTCAATAAATTCAACGGAGAAGAATCGTGCCTACCTTTTAGGAACATTGATTTTGTATGTCACGGTAAGGCCCAGTGTTTATACATTAATAAATTATATAAAAGTTTCTTACAATTTTTTAATATAAACGTGTAAGATAAATGATTTGAATAAATGGAAGATCTCTTCAGGTAAAACATTTACATTTCGAGAGATAAAGGCGGCATTACCATTTTATTCATTTGTATCGGTATTGTGGTGTGTAATATTGCGTGTTCGGATGAGTTATTGCCGGGCCTTAGAACAAACACGCTTAGATTAAGCGACGGTGTTGTAAAACGATACATTACTAGTACAGGGTGCTTGGAATTGTAGCGCAGCTAGCAAACTCGCTCGATGCTCCGGTTTTAAAGAAAACTCAACTGCAGACATTATTCCAAATTCCAGACGCTTCTTTCCTATCTCAAGAAACTACAAAATAAAGATAGTTCTAAACTACACGCGTTTCGGAACGACTCGCGTGTGTGTTGACGTTAAATGCATTTTGTAAGATTCTGCGTTTGTTTCTTTGCATGTTTATTTCTTTTTACTTTGAAATACTTGTGGAGGACTACGGGCAGCCGGCCAAATAGACAACTTTATAAAAGGATAAAATATCTCAGCTCTTCCTAAACGAATATAAATTGGCGCTATGAACGAGTGGCATTTTGATTTGAATTCGGAAACGAGCTTGATAGAAGGAGGCTTGGGACTTCCTTTTGGAAATAAACTAAACAAAGAAACAGCCTACTGCTCAATACAATGTCAAGAAAGTAGTTCAGGAACTCTCTATATATATTTTATTTATTGATTTATAGGTATTTGAAATTATTGACTTATTCTTCAATGTTGGCGTCGTAATTTGTAAATCTTCATGATATCGGATTACCTTACATCGACATTTTTATATTAGCGGCCTAACGCAGTAGATATAAAAAGCCAAGAAAGTACTAAGCAAGCAACTTAGCTGGAGTGTAACGCGGTGCGGGCGTAGCGTACGAACATACGTGAGAGATAAACGGAGACGACAGGGGAGGGCTGCAGGGGAGGAAGGGGAAGGGGGACGTGCTCGCTAGATAAGTTTATCAGGGAAACCTCTCGCCTTCGTATTGACAGAGCGTCGCAAGCCTGGCCCTGATTGCCGCTAAGCGGAAGCCGGAGCGTGGGAACCGGAGGCAAGGTAAGAGCTTCAGAATTACATATTTACCGAGATAAAATTCTAAGAGTGAGTTCACGTGAAGCTCACTCAATGAAAACTAGAAATCACTTTTGAATAAAACCTTTATACACTAGCTTTGAAAATAACACGGCACAACTTTTGTATAAATACTGTGCGTTAGCTTTTAAGAGCTCAAAAATATATATAATAGACAAATATCTGAGATAACTAGGTAGCTTTAAAGTAAAATCCTACAGGCAATGTACGACGTTACGTAAAGGAGATGAGTCACAAATCTTGCGCTCAACAGGTCACGGATAATGAAATACTCTGCCGCACCCCGGGAGCTCTTTCCATATTTACGTAACTGTTGTTCGAAGAAATAAGATAAGCGCGAGTCGACGTTTTCCGTAGCATTTCGGCACGGTTACTTAAAGTGTTGGAGTGTTTACTCAGAGGGTGAAGGGGAGGGACGCGTCTTGATGGGCTGTAATGCGCGAAATTCAAATCAGATATATAAGCGATCGAGTTGTCGCGTCGCGTCGATAGGCGAACCTGCAATGTCGCCGCGCCCCGACCGCCGCTGCACACGCTTATAACGATATTCTCGAATGTGACGCTAAATTCTCACCTCAGTGCCCTTTCAAATATTCTATAACCATCTCCATGTTACATAAAAATGGTTTCTGTTTATCAACGTTTATCGTACGCCTCATAACGGCTGTAAACAGAAGGCTCTCTGAAAATAGCATCACTGTTACTTCTAAAGACCTACTAACATATTCACTTTAGCATATCAAATACAAAGTAGACATTAAATGGAGCGAATGACATTTCCGTGCACAAATATCGAGTGCATACAGACTATGCAACCAAAGACATGGAAATAATACTCTGTGTGACGTTCACGTTGAATTTTAAATTACAGCCGCACATTCACCGTCATAGAAATGTTAGTTAGACATTAAATATTAAGGGGTGGCATACACGGGCGGCGCGGCGTGCAACATTCATTGCGCCGCGGAAGCCTGTCAAACGCCCACGGCTATTTCTGGGAAATCGATTGCAGTCGATGCCAGCGACGAGTTTGTTACGCGAAACCACCAAGACGTTTTACATCAACATTTTATCGCTACAAACGTCACAAACGTATCTCCATTTAAAACTAAATAACGAGTTTTAAATGAATAAAAGTCATTTATCGCTAAACAACTCGATTTTATAATCAACAGCGCAAAATTAAAAAGTAAAACTATGTAAACTTTAAAACAGTTCCGCTAGACGCTAGTTGCAGCGGAGAACGACAAACAACTTGGATAACTTCTAACATAATCCAATTTAATAGTTGAACAAACAAAATACCAATTAAATTGAAAGCAAAACGAGCAAAGTGTATATTGGCAGATACTCAGCGGTATTAGCGGCGTTTGCAATTGTAAGCAAACACACGATTACCGACCACTCGCTGCTTAACTAATTCGTATCACGCTTAAGAGCCCACTCGAACATGAGGGGAAAGAATATAACGATTGTGAGCGTCCGGCGACCGCAGTTTGCCCAATTGAAACGTATAATGAAATTTGTATATTAGCTCAGAAACGGCCAAAGGAAAACCATGTAAAAGTGTTTCCATGTACGAATTGAAACGCCCCGGAAAATTCTTCCACGAAATTCAAACAAAATTGCAAACGATGTATTGGGCGAGCGAGAGCTCCGTTAGACGCGTATCAGTGCAGTTTGCATTAAAATAATTGTTGAGTGTCGGCCGTTTGCGGTCGCGCTGTGTTCACGCAGCTTCAATTTGCAAAATTAGACGCTTATACACGGCGAAGTGGCTAGTTTTATTCATCAAACAGCATTGCTTTCTTAATTAAAAACTACATGTCTTTTCAACGTACATTTTCGATATGAGCGGTAAAAGATTTTGATTTTTCCCCTCCAATTTGAATCTCGTTAAAGTAAAGATGTACGAGCATTTCGCTTAGATAGACTTAGTAATAACAAATAAACGTAAATCAGAAACTTGCTCATCACAGCAAGGAAATATAAACCAAAGCGTAGAAGACAAATTCAGGTGATATTCAGAATTAATAACAGCCCGCGAGAAAGTTTATGACGCACGTACATGTATAAGCTGTAGCAATTAGTTGTAATTAAGTAGGTTGGAGGTCGGGGCGCCGCTTGCCTTGTCACACTACCGACTAGATTAAGGTCTCCGGCACGCGGTCCCGCCGCTCGTAACTTGTTTTGCATGAATCTGTACGCGACTTTCATATGACTCTCAGGAGGAGACTCAGTTCAGCACCTCTAATGTAAATTAAATTGTGTGCAAGAAATAAAGCAGGGCTTCTCGGCCGCTATTTATCGCCGCTCGCGTCTCCTAACTCCCCCGTAATGGGAATGTGGAGACGTCGCGCCGAGCGCAGTAATGAACCGGCCTGCCTTAACGTATGGCCTTTATTGATGACACCCGCGCCCTCAACACACTGCTTTATTGTCACCCTACGCAGCCATAGTTTCAATTACGACACGCTTCTTACGATACTTTACGGCGGCCGAAGCCTCAACACATCCCCAGATGAAATCCTAGGCTCTCCCGAGTTCCTTTGTTGGGTTTAATTGCTATCCAAAGAGGTCTGGTGAATGGGTAATTAATCACGGAATAAGATGGATTACGAACCGGTTGATATTGAAATGAGTAATTAATGTATTAATTTTGCTTCTTCATCTTTATTAGGTGCATACTTTGGTATTAATTATGAAAAAAAGACGTCTCCTTATTGGAATGTTTTGGCTAGATTAATAATTATATTTGACTGTCGAGATTATTGGTGTGTAGGGAGCGTGCGGGTTGCGGGGTGCGGGGGGCGTGCCGTGCGGGCCCTCGACATGGGCGGTGTGTACTCGGCTCAAACACAAATTCTGTCGATCGTTAGCCGGTACCACGTGTGATTAATTAAATTTCTTTCACGCTTCGAATTTAAGTTCGAGTAGAAATCGTTAACGGCCGGAAAGGCCTGTTGAGCCGTAATTTACGTCTTTTCACTCGACTTTAGCTACTTGCGTCATTTGAGAATTGCGTGCTGTGTGCCTTATAACCATTAAATTTATATACGTACATAGGAAATTAGTAGGTAGTTAGGTAGTTAGGTAGTTGTTCAAATAGTGATTGCCGTCAGATTATGATCGTTACTTGTACATTTTTACCTAAGAAAATATCAAGCTTTCTTATTATTTTATATTTTACTAGTGTTGTTAATGTAAAATTAATATGTTATCCGTGTGGGATCAAAAGTATTAACTCTAACGCCTGCCTACAGAAATCAAAACTTACATAAATGATCACAAGCAGTTTAGAGAACTGAATTAATATTTTCGAATAAACATTTAGTGCAACTTATAATTCGTGTGATCACGAAACATCTGATAGGAAAAGTTTGATATCTCTGGCATACAATCAAAACTTTCGTAGTACAATAAAACGATGATATCACCGCGTAGTTTATAACGCTCACTTCCCGAACACCTTCGAACAAGTTGAATTAATTCAGGGGTTGGGCACTGTGGGTGCACAATGTCGTTACCAGTAGCGCACTGGACGTGCAGTGCTGTGTATTATTAATGGCGGGACCACACATGCACGTGATGCCCTCTACATTGTATCTCAATTGGCTCAAGTTTATAACGACATTTTTGGAACGGAATAATTTATCTCGATTAATTCATAAATTTCGTTTTAGTTCGAAAATAATTATGTTGCATTGAAAAAATGTCCTTTAACCATTTTAAGGAACTGAGAACTGCTTTTTCACCACCTTCTCTAGTAAAATCATGAATCAGCAACTTAAGTAATCTGAATGTAATTGCTCATTAAAACCACAAAACCTTAGCTAAGACCGGAAAATCTTGCTAGCACAGCAGCAGCCGTAATAAAATTATAATACTAAAGCTTTTCTTTAACAGAAACAATCAAAACTTTATCAAAGATAAGTCAGGAACCGCAGATAATAGTAACGCAAGTGAGGAATAAAATCTATTCTACTAACTCTACAAAAGACAAAGTGAAAACGTTCATTTCAAAATATCAATCCGGTACCTTATATTCAAGTTTTGGCATTCAAACGAAGCCCTCTTTATATTTCAATCATTACATTCTTTCTGAATAAAAAAGTTAGAAAAGGACTAGACAAAATCCATCCAAATCTTGGTCCCACAACTTGCCAATTGCAAGTTTCAATGAAAAAGGACGGTCGCACGGACCGACTGATATATAGAAGGCGCAAAAATGGCCGCGGACGAATCGATAAAGCTTAGATGAAGCGCGCTGGGTCCTGCTAAAACGGGAAGTTTATGGTAATCACGGCTGCGGAGGAACACGTGATTGATTATTGTAGGCGACCCACTGCGGCCCGGCCCACGCCCATCGCTACTGCTGCCCGCCATATGTGCTGTCCGTTTTCTTGTACAACTATAATTTTCGTAAGAACCTTTTTGCGAACGTGCCCGCTGAAGCTATACATTAATGGCCGCCGTGACTGTGTGCAATAGAAAGCCTGCCCTTATCTGTCTATCTATTGGCGCGTCCGTTACGCATGGGTGTGTAGCCATTCTTTAATGCGCCAGTAACGACAAGGGTGCGACTCCCAGCCCCACGGCCTGTTAAGACGCTAAGAGAAATGGCGATTGAAGATCCCAAGATTTAAGTGGCAGTTTCAAATGTGCCTACTTTTAGTGTTATTTCCTAAACGGAAACCATTTGTTTGCCTCATGCACGATCGAGGAGAAAAATTTACGCAATACTCGAGTATTATTTTCTGAGAAGTGTTTATGCGAAGGAATTGCTCCGAGTGCAGTGCACTTGCACAATTAGATTTGGTTGTCTCGCTATGTGAAATGTATCTGGAAACACGAAAATATACTTTGAAAATATTAAAACGCATATCGGTGGTAGCGCGTGCGTTCAAAAAGAGAAGTTGTGTATGAATCATCGAGTAGTGCTGTCACGTTGTTTTGGAAAACCATTAGTTAAAAGTCCAATAAAAACTAGTGGTACTCGTGAAATAAAACCGAGCCGGGTGTGTTCACTAGTGCGGCTTACGTCACGTGGAACTTGGGCAACTTGTAACACGCTACTGATATATCCGACCGAAACTCCAAATAAATTATCGCCCAAATATGACATGAGATTTGGGAACTGTTATTTTATAAATATCGGTGTCCTAAGTCCAAGCGATATGTCACATGGAATTTATAGTATTACTTTTGTATTACGTCGTAGGCCGAACTTGTGTAGAAGTTTAGGACCAAGAAAGCTAAATATTTAACGTTGTTCGTGACAGAAGGCAGTGTTATGATGAAACTTGCTATATCGGGACATTTAGTAGAAAATTCTGGGAGCCAAAGTTGATGCGTACACCCTCATACATCGCGTAGAAATATGACTTTAACAGGTGCGACGTCGTAAAGAAACACAGGTGTACGTTCTCGGGACGGTAAAATCCGCCAAATAGAAATTGATGTTAGTAGGTGAAATCTAAACTACACTATATTTTAGCCATTTCGAGGCGCGTCGGTGCTTTGTTGTTAAAATTCATGGTAAGCGGAAGCAATTAAGGGAGTAATATGTAAGGACGTAATGGAGTGACGGGAATTTGTTGCCAGCGTTTTAATGGACGTCTGTATTTATGTTTCAAAATGCTGCACCGCGAGCTTTCCTGTCTCTTCGCATTAATAATTATCACAATCATTTATAAAGCAATTATATGAATACAGTGTCTTGTTAAAACGTCATTATGTATTTAGTTAATGTCGGATTTATCCCAGTATTATAATTTTTAAGTGTTTAATTGCAATTCGTCTTTATTTACAACGGAGGCCTCCAAATGTAACTAACATTTTATACTTGAAAATTAATGGTCGACTACATTCTTAAACAAAATCCATCCTCAAAGGTACTAAGGCCTCCACTTAAATATAATTTTAACAATCAAAGAGCAACAGTCTAACTTGCGGACTGCTGTTAAAAAACTGCTGACAATTAAAAGAAAAAAAAAAACAAAATGACAATTCCAACGTCGCCATTTAAATCTGTGTCATTTACTCCTCGCTCATTAAACACAAAAATCGTCAAAGAAATAAAGATATTTTTTATTATTCAAAGTGAGCCGCAGTATCACCCTATCACTCCGTGCGGGAAGGCGGCGCAGCTATTAGCTTAACGACCATTTTAATATAAGAGATGACATATTAAATTTACGAGGGCGAGCTACCCGAAGCGTAAACGTTGACGGTAACGTGACGCCTCTGTGTTCTTTATTGCGTACGTAAATATAACTATCAGATGTGTTTATGATATGCTAAGGCGAATTTTTAATGGCCGGAATCGTTTACGAGTCACGTACAGTGTATACAGTGTAAAACTGATGATCGTAACTTTAATACTCCGACTGTCAAGTGCGCGTTAATGCGAGGGCTCCCTTGAGATTCGGCTTCAGTGAGCGTGTCGTGTAAGAAAACACATCCTTTTTGGAATCGACGGAATAATTTTTCGTTTATTCTGAAGGGTTGTTTGTTTTGATTCTGAAATAAATGGGTGTATTATTTTATCCATGTTCAATTCTCACAAAATAGCTATAAAAAAATAAATTATGTTCGTAAGTCATTAAAGTTACTATGTGAAAATAATAATTTAATATCGATACGTATTTCGGTATAACAAACAAAATACTTTTAAAAGCCATCGTGTAATCCGGAGCTCAGTAACCCTCGCGTTGAACAAACATTGTCTTTACTTTGCGACTCAAACATGGTGCAAAACGTCGTCGTTCACGTAAACTCAGTTAAACCCGAAACCGTAACATTGATCATTTTCTCCGACACGCAACAAAAAAGGGACGAAAATAATAAACGATTAGTTTCCTGCCCCGCCGTATATACATTACGCGGATCGCAGAGAGAAAAGCTTGCTTCATGCACACCTCTCGTTTCGCACGGAAGCGAACCGTAATTACTCTAAAACACTACCCATTTGTTTGATGTCTTTGTTCGTTGTTTGCTCCACTTAGGGCGAGCATCACCCTTGCGATTCCGTCCGACACATGCCGTGAGTTTGGTACAGCCATTAGGTGCGAGACAATGGGGCAAGACACAAAAAACAAGCATTAATAATCAGGAATATGCATCGACAACGGGAAAGGGTGGTATCTATTCCCCAGCCCTTTCAGCGGGGACGAGAGATAATGGCGGTGGAAACTTCAAGCGACAAAGACAATGGTAATGGCTCGAATAGGTACCTATAGGTAGCGCCGATTTTTCGTACTTTATTCTGCGTACTTTGTTCTTCGCAGAGCAAGTATGTAGGGTCCCATTGTTTCGGCGAGAAAGCCGGAGTGATTGAATTGTTTATATCACTCGCTCACAGACAAAAGCATCTTTAACGTGACGAAACCTCATTATAATAATTAACAAGTTGTAACTTTATTATTTGCATTAATATAAACACTTCAAAGACAAGAAATACTAGATTTCGTGTTGAGCGGAAATATTACGTGAAATTAAACCGTGGATATTCCATGTTGACTAGGTTATGTTTGGTTAATTATTCGTTAGTGCTATCAAACGTCGCGTGGATGACCACAGTAATTTGATTATATCCTGAAATTTACATTAAAATAATAAAGTGGTATTAGAGAAAGACAATAGCTGTATTGTGCGTGTTATAGTCGGCTACAAGTTAATCGGGGGCAAGCTTTATGGGCGCACATGATTGTAATAGTCTTGTAAAGGGTAACTGGTAATGTATTACGACAAATGGACGACATTCAACGATACTGCGCAAGTCTAACAAATAGAAAATAAAACCCTTTTTTTTCTTTACGTTAACGAATAGTGATTTAGATTTAGCTATAAGGAATCGAATAAAATGCATGCTTAAAAGTTTGCATGCGCCTAACACAATTTTAAAGCGAATAGACGGACAAACGGGAGGACTAAAGCGCTAACTACTGCAATTAAGCCGTTAATCTATCCAGTGTTAGCAAAGTTCATGGCTACATCTGGAATACACATGTCACAGCGCCGCCCCCTCCCACGTGGAGGGGAAAAATCTAAACACAGTAAAAGCCGGCTTTAGTGGCATTTTATTGGCTCCATTTGGAGCCCCGCCAGCTCTGTTCCTTCGCCTCTAATTGATATCTGACCGAAACGTTCATTTTACGAACGTAGATTTCTTGTAGACAAGTGTTTTGCGTAAAGTTTCATCATTGGCTCAAAGTTTAATAGCTGTATCTTTGGTAACAATTTTATTTTTTAGTTAAATTTGACCTCTAGATATAGCACACGTTTTTGATTTGATGAAGAAAATTTTACAAAGACGGTGATGTAACAATACGTGTTAATAATTAAATTCTCACTTGGCAACCCCCCCATGCATTAATGAGAGCAAATGAATATCTAACTCTAAAGTACGTCAACGTTAATAAATAAAATACAACAGTATGTAAAGTTAAGGTGAGTTTATATCGACGCAACAGTATGGTGATGTATCTCGAGGTTTGTAAAACGAGGATGCAAGCCACGGCAATATCAAGTATATTACCACATGACGCACCAATGCCTGATGCATGAATAATGCCGCATCTTGCGTCTGTAAAGCTTGCGGCGTGCGGTGTTGCCACCATGTAAACTCACCCTAATAAGTTCCTTATAACTGTGAAACTTTTGCTCATTTGTCTAACATACGAAGTTTTAGGAAAACATTTAATCGGTAAAGTAGGATTGTAATGTTTTTGTAGGAGGATGAAAGTGCTATTCTTATTTGATGTGGTTTCTTATTGTTGAGATTATTTATTACTGTTTATCGATGTACTGCGAATAGCGGTGGAGCAACTGTGTTTAGCCAGACTGATCATTCTTAGAGGTCGTTTCAAAAGGTTGATCTATGTTATTATTTAAGCAGATTCATTCGCCGAAGACATGAATTTTGGGGACTTCTCCTTAAGTTGTGTAGGTACCTACATGAACTGACGTACGATAATTTTATTCTCATATCTAGGGAAAATTTTAAAATGTTAGTTATAAAATTAGCGAAAATATGTATATGCACTTACCATTTTGTTGTTGATTTCGTGAAAATGTATTTCGCACACTTTATCTACTATGTCTTCACTTTGAAACGTGACGAAGCCAAAACCTGAAACAAAAAACGTCCATATTAGTTAAATGTACATAGTTCAAAATTATATTGCCTTAAAGAAGTCTACAAGGAGTCAATTGATGGCAATATTATGGTCGAGATATTTATGAATTTTAAGTTCTGTACTGTACTTTCTATACTTTTTTATCAACTATGATCAAGGATTTCGGATTACAAACTCAAAACCTCAGAAAACTTTTCAAAAAGGACGGCCCCTTCAAGTTATTAGAACATTAAAAGTCTTCGCTTTGATAGCGTTTTAATTAAAGGCTATTCGCGTCAAGTTAATTTCAAAAGGCGTCAATCAGTTTTCGACAACACCTATCGACTATTGTAGTGGTTCGCCAGGGCAAGCTGGCTCTTTGTGCCGGTTTAATAAAACTTGGTGCCGCCGCCATCGCCGCCTGCGCGCACCGCCGACAAACCAAACAATACCAACCCTCCTTTAAACGACGCCAGACATTCACGTGGCCGCAACGACTAACTTCGCCTATATGTTCTCCGTCCTACTCAAAAGATCGTTCAAGTTCGCCCCCGTACATTCATGAATTACAAATTGCAATTTTGAGTTTCGCACTCCAATCGCTTTCCGATATTTACACGATTCCATGCGACAACTCACGACCCAGCTTACAATCTGTCGCACAAATAAATCCGTCTAGTTCGAAACACGTCGCTCGGCGCGTCGAGTTCGGCTCGCAATCACCTGACGTAGACCAAGTTTCCGCTTAAAGTGGCAAACAAAACAAGGCGATGAGCAGGCGTGTTTCTGTCTGCTAACGATTAAGACACACATACGTGACGTATCCACCCACGACGACAAATAGCATTAGCGAGCCGCTCCGCAAACAGTGAGTGGCGCCGCGATTATGCTGACACGTACACGGACAACGCACCGTATCGCTACAACTTTCTGCTCGTCCCGTGTCCACGTGTTGATATGGGCACGTGTGAGCGACATACATCTTCATGAGTCGGGATCAACGTCGCTATCCCAAAGTTAAACAGAATCGTTGCAAAATTGAACTTGTCTGACAATAGCCCTCAGCGACGAGCTAATCGATACCCTTGTAAATGTTACGGCCGAGCCGATACTTATAATCTGGCAGTGCGGCTCTTTGTTCATATTTAGTTCATCACCTTTCTCGACTTCAGCTGGCCTAAACAAACAGCACGATCCGGCCCCAAACTAGGGCGCACTTGGTATTTCACGCGTGGCCGGGTGGCTTTGCGTAGGAATCGAGGCAAAGATAGTAACACCCCGAAAAGGCAAATAGGGGTTCAATCGAGTTCCGTTAGATGACCGTATTTTCTTTATGCATTATAAGGTCGGTGCGGTATATCAAGTGAATCGTTTCTGCGTTATTGCTTTCCCAATAAAAGCGATTGGAAACAATCCCCACTTACATAAAACATGGTGTCGGAAAAGTAGGGAACTTGATAACGCATTGTTTTGATGTTTGGATATTATAAACGAGGCAAAGAGCCAGCTCGGCCGACTGCCATTATGTAGTTGCGTGCCGAGCGGAGGCGATTCCCTCTTATTTATGCGGGTCTGCAAACCGAATAAAGTAGGAAGCAACATCGACGGCCGCCCACTAAACTTATCTGCGGGCGAGATGGCTGAGCAAATATCAAATCGGACCACACGATCAAACTGAATTAACTTCTTCTTAACAGATTAGCCACGTTAAATTGTAGATGTTTCGCTGCCGTATACACAAACTGAGCAAATAAATACAATACCCGTAAAGTTTGTAGATGAAACGTTAAGAGAAAAGGGAGAAATAGCATTGTCACTGACCACGTAAAAAGTTTTGGGTTTCGGTGTTGCCTTTGTGTGCTCGCTCTAGATAAATGGGGTATTTTCGTGAAATTCGTCCGCGTCACTTCTCGTAACAATGGCGAAGATAAATAATCTCTGCGTAAGAAAAGGATTCCGTAAACATAATTATTTGAACTCGCAATTGTAGCTGTGAAACGCTAATGAAAGTTCTCCTGGGTCGCTTCAGGAATTAACTTTATTTTTCTCCGACTTCAATTACACTGGGTACCTTTACTTTTTAAGCGGAATACTTTAATTAAATCTGGCGGCTTATAGGTGACCTGCGTCCCTCTGTACCTACTGATTGGTACTATACTTTGTTTGCTAAATTCAATTTTCATCACTCCAATAAAAATTTGATTAAATTGAAAATATTTATGAAAGTTCTACACTTACCAAAAGTGTAAATATTTCGCTGTTTCTAAAACGAACCTCTATCTGGATACAATTTATTAAAAAAATACCGTGAACTTATTTCCATTTCCATATCAATATGTCTGTTATATGAATAGGCTTATTTCGCTACCCCTCCTCACCCTGTCAAATAAGAACCTCAGCAGTATGGCTACGTTTTGTGGAGCGATTTTTATTAATTCCCATCGAGTTCGCACCTGCGATAGCGGCGCTCGTTATTTTAATATAAGAAGCGAGAGGTTGAGGCAAAGATTATGAATGTGTCTCCCGATATCGGATATCTCGACACATCTGTCGGGCGGCACGTGGAGCTGACAGTGGGCGGCCGCCCGCACCCCGCCGCGCTCCCCCGCCCCCCAATCGGGGCCATAGGCAGTATAATCTGCCCCGCCACTGTATGAAACACCGGCCGGTGGCGTTTATGGCGCTATAATAACCGTATAAAACGCGACTTATTGTAGACGTCGATAACGGACGTTATACAACCTTAGGCCTTCACTTTGTGCCACGCCGACGCTGCGGGTTCTGCCACATTTTTTCTATGTTACCTCCACTCCCGAATGCTATAATGGAATTTATTGCGATATCTTCCACTAATGTAATTCCCGCAGTATTCATTTGTCTAATTGAATATTACATTAGCCCATACATTATGCACAAGGTACGTACTGCTAGGTATAAACTAAATAAGAACTCGCTGGTTCGCCTTCGATTTGTATTTTTGTTGGCACACTAATGCAGAATTTTCTCTCGAACATGCAGATTTCCTCAAGATGTTTTCCTTTACTGAAAATAAATATTTACCTGCGCTGCGAAAAATTCAATGGTGCAAAACGTGGATAAAACGTGGCTCACGTACGAGATTAATTCTCTATCGATCCTATCAATATGTACTTGAATTTAGCATGGGTGATGGCGCCAGAGTCCCACCTATGTTTGTGTATTTACTTCTTGTCATTTCCAGAACAACAACTGTATAAGTACGAGTTAATAAACAGTATCTCGTTACAGACAAAGTGAGTCAACAGGAATCATTGTAGCGTCAATTTTGCTTGTTTTTGTACAGAATAAAAGTAATGTTGTATGTTGGCGATAACTAGCAAGTTTTCATTAGGAGCGCGCTCAACAAGCTCTCAAATGATCAGCGGAGTTGGCCGGTGGCGCTCGACGTCACAACTTTTGTTATTGTTTCGCTTCATTATTGTAATACGAAATACGCGGCACAATAATTAAGAGATCCTCGTCTATCGCCCCTCTGACGTCATAGTTGGCCCAAACTTTTATCAACGGGCTCTCATCGTGACAGAATGTTTGCTACGTAAATAATTGCCGGATTGCTTCTGAGCTCAGCTAATAATAACAAATTAATCGCAATAGTTATTATCGAGGAAAAGGCTGGAGTATATGAAACGGGATTGCCTACGTCAAGCGCTGTTACGCGATCAATGTATGTTAGAAACTTATTAACTGAACATTTGTTTCCATATGGGCGGTCACCTAAGCACCTAACTAGCCCGAAGCTATTTTCGTTAAAAAAATTACATTCTTATTACATATTGTCGACTGTAAGCGGCACAGTAACGGCCTCGCGCCTATTGGATATCGAACCAGTTCCAATAAGTTTTTTCAGCTTTACGTTCAATTAATCACAGGAAAATATCGTGGCCAGGCGCGTGGATGAGGTAAAAAAATATAGAACACATAAAAGTCTCAAGCACCTAATACGAATTTTATGTCTATAAATCACACTAAAGCTGAAACTGCAGAACGAAACGATTCTTTTCAAGTTATTTTCTTATCAACATTACAGGAGAGTATTACACTCCAGTTTGTACTAATGGATGATTGATCGCACTTTCATACAAGTTCTTATTAGATATTTATTTCTGTTTCAACTAGTGCTCGGTATGTAGGTAAAATAACAGTCATACATTACGGTGCTATATTATTATGATAAAGTAATCTATCGAGGATTCAAATAGTTCATCGTAATAGCTGCTTCAAAATAATACTCCGAGTCCCGTGCCAATACAAATACGCGCCGGTCCTAATGCATCCGCAGCGAGGTGCAAAGTCTAAATGTAAACTTTCGGCAAGCTAAGAAAATGGGGAATAAACGCTGGAAAGAATTGGCTCATCCTCATTTTCTCTATTGTTAAGTTGAATAGGACACGAACTATCAACTTGCTAGACGCGCTGATTGTGTGGAGACACCTTTATTGTCTACGTTCAGGTAAGTAAAATAGAAACATTGCTCCTAGGACGCTTTTTCCGTCAAGATGTTCAACTTTTAAAATCCCGAAGTTGGTCCAAGTTGTTTTATTGCTTCAGAAACGTTTTAAGGCTTTTGACAGAAAAAGAATTTTCGGACTCGTACCGTAGTGTTTGGCGAAGAATTCGCAACATGATTTCTTGTAGAAGCGTGCGCTGTACGGTATTGTATGTACAGCGTGGCCTGACGTATATATTATTACAGAGACTGTTCTCTGAACGTGGTAACTTGAGCATCTTTAAGAGGACTTATCAAAAGGCGTGAGAGGAAATTATGCCATAAATCAAACATCGAAAAAATTTTAGAACGATCAGTAACATGAGAAATATTTGGGAGAGTGGCCGTTAGGCCGCAAGCGACAGGACAATTTATCAAGGCGACTGTACCCTCGTCCAATCGGTTGATAGCAATGCCATAAATATTTACCTTAATAAGATTCCGTCCTTTTTATTCGCGTGTGTTTTACGACACTGTTTGGCCCGTGATGTCAACCTGGTAGGAGCGTAAGCGCATTGTTTTTTATAGTGTCGGAATTTGGTGCGGACTAAGTGAATATCCCTGACCCTGTCTTAATAGATTGTAAAGCTGTGGAGTATGGCTATCGGCTGTTCTGTCTCGGCACCAGATCTTTTACATTAGAAGTTATAACTGTGATAGTTCATTTTTCATAGGTTTTATGTGAATGTTATTTCTATTAATAAGCTTACACAATTTGTGACCGTATTCGATCTGTCCCAATATTCGATACACCTTCCTTCTATACATTTAAGAAAATACATTATATTGAATTGACCATTTTACCATTTTAATATGGTTTCACAATACCAGCTATATTCACTTTCGGATTTAACAAAACTGGTTTTATGTAGTTTGTGTGAACCACATAAATATTTCAGTATGTAAAACGACAAAAACGCCACCTATTTGAGTCACAAAATATTGTTTGGAAAACTGTAAAGCTGAGCTGATCGTTCGTCGCACGAAACGGAGCAATAAGAATTTGATGAATTTAATACTATATAACCCGAATTCGCGATTTATAGCACATAATAATGTAAATGGAACATTGTTGAAGAATAACCAATTTTTCTATGAACGTCATAAACATTGTTTTACGATGGCCTGGGCGAGTCTAGCTGGAACAATTTACTAAGTAAGCTATTTATTGCAACCTTAACTTGGTTCCTGTCTTGTTCCTAGTATTTTATACATTTTGAGCAGTGTTATGGTAGGCTTATAAGTGGTAATGTTACCTATGTACACGGATTCTTTAAAATGTAATAATGACTCTTTAAAATGAATGAGTGACTGGTTGGACTTATCATATTGTAGAATATTGAAATTTCATAAGAATATTGCAATCACTTCAAAGTCCAAAGAGGTCTCACGTTTGGCGCCAACTCAATAACTGTTCGATATATTATATTTATATAAGTATATTATTTTAGCATTTCACTAGTGCACCTGATGATAAGCGATGATGAGCACCCTTGAGTTTTGAAGACTCCCAGGTTATAAGTCCATAAACACAGACTATAAGTTGTTTATCACAACATTTTATTGTTTTCAAATTATTTTATAGGTTATAAGATTTTTTTTGTAAGTTTCTTTCTTAACGTAGTCGCCCGTTTATTATGCCATTAACATTGATCAATCTTAAAATAGTGTATACAGTCTTTAAAGTACAGAAAATAAAACACCAATTTGCCGAAGCGAGGATCTATCGAGAACAGTGAGGTACCGCCATTATAGTGCTCTTAATTGCTTTTAACTCAAACGAGCTTCGCGTAATTAGATTAAAATGCTGAATTTTATTTGTATGTATTGTCACTCGACGAGAATGTGCCGACAGTTACACTTGATCACATTAACATGAATTTCAAACAACAACTTTGTTTCCCAAACCATTTTAAACTTTTTGGTTATTTAGATAGACGTGTTGTAAAATTGTTCATAATGTAGTCATGAATGCGGAATTCACTATAGAATTATTTAGACACTACATATTACAAGTTGTTTCTGACTATACTGAGCAAAATACTCCTGTTTGTTTACTAGAATCTAGTTTATCCCTGTTCTATGGGAATTTATTCACGAGCCCAGATAAATAGTATCCTAAGTACAACACAGAAATATTTTTTCAAATCGGACCAATAGTTCCAGAGATTAGATGACATGAAATTTGATTTAGAAAAGAAACTTTCTGTTATCAATTTCTTTGTAACAATTTAATATAGTAAGTGTATTTACTAAAACACGCTTTCCTTTCTTGTATTTTTAAAACAAAAACATATCTAAGTTCGAACAAACAAATCTAACAACAATTATTTTTAATTTGCTTAGATAACAGAGACGGTATCCAAAGTATTAGTCCGGTATGATTGTTGCGGTCATTCGGCATCGCGACAAGATCGTCCCGTGAGCGCGTAATCCCGCCCGGCGACGTGCCCGAGACGCGAGGGACGGGATTTGCGGGATCATCGGACACAAGACGGGAATACCCTTGTTGTGGTTACAACACTACTCCATGTTCTCCGCTATTGTCCATCGAACGATCCAGTTTATTTGCACAGAGATACTTGTGTTATGAAAAACTTTGCACTATCTCTGAAGTTCTACTTAAAATTTAAACTTAAATATCACAAGAGGAGAAAATGATACAATAACAATCGCCGTCTCCACTCGTGCGAAGTTATAATATTCTATATTGGATTGCTCGGGGAAAAAAGTCTAATGTAAAAGTTATGACGGGGGCGAGTGCATGACTCTGATAATATCGTTTTAATTGCGAATAGCAGTGAATCGAGCGGGCGGAGGGAGAGGCAACATTATGATGCCAGCGGCGCAACCGAGACTTGCGCAGATTGAGAATGAAGAAGCCACACGTACGCCACGGTCGACTTGTTAAGAAGACCGCAGCGAGAAAACCAAATATTTACAATTGCACCCGAAATACAGAACTCTGCACTCGAAAAAGAGCCATCTTAAAGTTGGTGGGCAAAGTTACGAGGGTTGTATGTCGAGCTGTCCTCGCTTGAGTTGTCGAGTGACCAGTCTCGCACTGGTCCGGGTTATTGCGGGACCGACCTTGTTTGCGCAGCACTACACAACTGTTTCGTGGTAATTTTGACAATATTCCTTGTTCCACGTCATGAGGCGGCTGCAACCGTGATACGATTGTTGCGCATTTTATATTGTTATTATGGCATGAAATGAAACATTTTCTGTTTGTATTTCTCCACTATTGTAAAGTTCAGTACGCAATCTATATACAATTTACTCTGATGGTAGATTTAGTTTTGAACTACTGCACGCTGGCTTCCACTAGGAAGTATTAACTCGCAAAGAAAATTTATAAAATAATAAACAGAGTACGAATTGTATTGTCAACGGAGTCTGTAAATCTAGTAATAAAAGCGTCCACTCAACGTCGCAATTCACCACATTTCTTCGAGTAGCGGCGGGCGAGGACGGAGTTGGGAAGCCTTAATTTGTCTCTTTCCAACCAGAGACAAAGTGTATTTCTTAGCCTTGTCTATTGGCGGATCGCGGTGGTCCATGTCATCATGGACTTAGTCTAAACGATGCACTTTCTTGTTATCTCAATGTTGGATTATTGAGTTTTATCCTTTGTGTAATAAATAGACGTAAATGCGACGTCGATGATGGGGTTCCATGATGGTGGTATCTAATGATACCGAATACGTAGTAACCTTAAAATTGTATTACTTAGTTTTCTTTTTCTGTTGCTTTTATATCAGTCGTTTATTAAATTATGTCTGGATGGCAGTCGTTAGAGGGACACACCGACTTATTTACAAGGTGACCTGACTTTAACGTGCTCTATATATATCAGAAATTTATGGGTCATATCTGTACGGTTGCCATAAAATGTATTTTCAAGGTGAAAACAATGCTTTCTGTAAGGTTGCTTGTATATTTTGCGAACATTTCGCATTGAAGCAGTAGATTTTATAGCCAATACCTGCGATACGATTCATTTTGGACTGATTAACAGACAATCGAACGTTTGTTTGGCATGTGAAAACGTTTTCAGATCTTGTTTGTACGTCTGTCAGAAAAACTAACGAAAAACTGTTCTCGATATAAAGGGTTAAGTCGATTCTCAACACATCAACGCTTCATCCGGCGCTTTGTTCACGATAAGGACTTGAACACACACAGAGCACCTGTTTCGAGTGGCGAGCAATAAGTGCTAAACGTATTTGCGTAGCGCGATTACGCGTCGCTCGAGCCGAGCTAAAATTGAGCGCTGAGCTGGAGCACGTAATGATTTTAACGACTGTTCCGATTACACAATAAAAAAGTATTTCTTTTGTTTTAAAACTATAGCATTAAAATCGTTTCTGAAGTCGACCGTTACAAACCAATTGGATCACGGCGTTATTACTATTTAAGTGTTACGCTAATCGGAAAAAAGTTCCAGTTCGATTCACGGTCTACTAAAAGCTCGTAAAGCCCATCTAATCAAAGCCGTTAAGGGGGCATCAGATTACAAATTTACAGGTAGGTCGGCCAATAAAGATGAACGTAAGAGAGAGTTAACTGCGCGAAGTAATCGCGGGCCGAAACGCTGTTTTACGAGTCCGACTTTGCATATCCCGACAGATGTTAGAACAATAAACCCAAAAGAGACGCCCGGGTATTGTGCCGAGTTGTTACTTGTTATTCTGTCGAAATCTATGTTTTAAAGGTTTAGAAACGTGTTCAACTAGAATTTTATGAAACAACTGCGCGTCGGTAGGGTTTCTCTTTGATTTTTAATGTTCTTGGTGTGGCTCAGCTTGCGACTGGAAAGTTTGTAATGTCATTTTGTATTTTATGGCAATCATCAACAATGTTACGACTGAATTTATGAGTTACAACTCGGAAATGTAAACGCGTATTATACATTAATGAATTACGTTGTGTTGGCATACGTTAATGCTGTTAGTATAAATATAGGTATCATCTATTAATCATGTATACAGTAACAAATTAAAATACTAATTCAATTTAGCCTCAAAAGAACTTCATTTACCTTTTCACTACGTATAATAAATTATTTTGATAGCACATGAATTGGAAATATTTTATGCGAACGGTGAAAATCTCATCCACTACACGTCGAATAAAATCAAACATCTATCACATTTAAAATGGCCGCTGTCTCATTTAAAAATCGAATCCTCTTTCACATTTAAATTTGAAAAGTTGTCGGTGAGCGTCCGACCCGCTCGGTAAAAGGGTATTACTTATGAATCAATAGTTAATGAGTATCAATGGGAGGCTTTTGAAACTCGCCAGCCTCTGTGTGCATTCTCGGCGCATCATTAATATTGAAAGTTACTCGCCCGTCCATTGTCTCTGGAGTGGCCGCCTCTTTGTATATTACGCGTCTACTTCTGTACGGAAGCGAACAACTCATTTCCTTTACACAAAAGTTTTACTTGCAAAAATATTGCATCGTCTCATTTTCTCAGTTCGTCACATGATTTCGTTTGTTTTTGTGCAATTTCCTATTTACATCGGAAAGTACTAAAATTAAGTATAATATCGGATTAATTGAACGCTAAATATGTTTGTTAATATTAAGGGTTGTCTGCAGTGAAGTACTACAGCCCATACTGCGTATGAGGTTTTGGTTACGTCCAAGGTTTATGAGCAATATACTCGTACATTACTGCGTCTGTCAGCGATTTCACCCGCATCCCGTAGGATTTTCTCTGCGCATTTGGATAAAAAGGGCTATCTAACACTGAAGTTTTTTTTTTCAATTCAGTTTAGTAGATAGATTATCGCGTTAAAGCAAGCAACATACAAACATACTCTTCAGCTTTATAGTATTAAGTATAGATAATGAAAACGGCTGCGTAAGCACCGATAATAATCATATATGCGGAGGCATAACCGAATTGCACAGTCGGCATATGCGATTGTGGTACTGCGGATCCATTCCATTCGCGTCGTTTCGTTCCAAACTAGTTCCAATCAAATGCGAGCACCGATCGTATGCGTTCCGCTGCTGTCGTAATGTTTATAAACTTAGGCCGGGGATCTAGGAAACGGGAGCCAATATAGACCGTTGGGCCGAAAAGACCATAATAGGCATCGGTAAAAATACTGTCTGGAAAAATTCGACGGCTGCGAATAAATGAAGTTAGCCCCTTACTATTTTTCCCGTGAAACTATTTTAATTAAAGCCGGTCGAATGGAAGGAGTTTATAGAGGGACAAATCGGTCGGCGGCCGATAGATTGGGAATGTTCAATTTCGGGGGCGGCCTCTCGATGAAGCTTGGAGGCTGGCAGTAATTGTCGTGGTCATTAACATTTACGATAATGACTGGATAGGATTGACGTGGCTGGTTATCGCCGTATCCGATATGGCGGAGACGTATAATCCACACTAGCACACGTTACACCGCCACCGCGGGATATAGCCCCGAGACGGATGCTAATGCGCTATTACGTTATATGCAGCTAAAGCTTCATTTTGAGGTAGGTCCCATTATATTAAAATTATGGTAAATGATTCTGTAGCTATCCCAAAATTCCCTTATTTAAGATTTATTTAAGAATAAGATTTTCCAAAAGATTGCAGTAGGCAAAGCCTGTATCTTGGGCGCTAATTTATTTTACCGATACCATCTAAAAATACAAGTTTGCGTAGACTAAAATGTGTTGTAATTGTTGTGTATGTACATATGAATATGTGCAAAATTAATTATAAATGTTTTGTTTTCTAAACAGAATACAAATGCACGGGAAATATGTTGAAAATATTGTATTCGCTCTGAGAAACTTGCTGTGACCTACTTAAATAATCGGAATTATGTTCATAATGTATCAAATGAGAAAATAATTCGCATTACAATCGCACATTTGTTCACTAGAGTACTTCCAACACGTGAAACGTGTTTAGACAAGGGCGTAATGGGATTAAATTTTCAGACAGATGTATAACAAAATTGGAGTATTACATTATGTCGTGTCTCATTATTTTAGGTCAAGATTTACACAGAAAATGTCGGGTGTTTTTATTTTGAGAATTTAGAAAAATTCCTCTTTCTTTTTCAGCCGCAATCTAGGATTTTGTTATATTTTGTTTGGTGTTATAATCACCGATGTTTCCTTTTTTTAAATTTATCATTCTTAATTATTGTTACTGTTATTTGAAAACGAGGTAACGTCTCCCTATAATAAAACTTAAATGAACCAACAAACTATCAAAATTTCACAAAACTAGCTTCCACAATATCATCTCGGGGTACTGAAAAACGTAACAAACCCTTTCTGTATAGCACAATGGGTTACAGTGTTCCTTCAATCCACTTAGTCACACACTGCCACGCCAGCATTATTATGTGCTTGTTTCGAGTCACGGACGAGTCATTAAGGCTTTGGGGATGCTCTCGTCTCGAAGAAGCCATCTGCATGATTTGCGCATATTAATAACGCCGAGCTTGCATGTAACAGCATACACGGTATAACGACGAGCGTATTATAAGTTGGCGATGAACGTTTCGGTTTAATTTAGACGGTACCGCCATTTTCATTTCGAAGATTTGCATGTAACAGGTTGTGTTTTACAGAAATTTATAGAAATGTACAGACGCCAGCACATTAGGCTACCCGAAACTGTCAAATTTTCCCAATCAACTTTGAACCATATTCTTTAGTTATAAAGTTGAAAATCTATTAAGGAAATTCGTTACATAGACTTTGTTGTACAATGATTTTTGTTCTAAATATGAAGGTTAGTTAAATTCATGAGACAACATTACGTATACGGTTTTGTTGTGTAAGACAATGTTACGTTTCACACATAACTTGAATGTTGACTTTTCCAGCTGGATTATCATAATGCTCGCAAAACTGTTTCACTACGCATTTACGTTGATATCAGGTGTAAATAAGGTCGAATAAGTCATTTCGTCGACATAGCCTTGAGGAGGTGAGAACATAGGAAAAGTACCGAAACATTCACTCACGAAAACAATGAAATACGTCCTTCTAGCGAGAAATAATTATTTGGCCAAGTTTCTATATGTATAGCTAACATGCGCTAACAACACGTGAAAAACATTAATCTTAAAAACTACGCATACAATTTCGTAAAAAGGGGTGTCTTTTTTTAAAGAAGTGTATAATCTTTGTATTCAAAAAAACTTTTTTCAAAACCTTTATGCCAAGACGTGGCATGTATGCACTTCGGCAAAGACGTAGCCTCGCGATGAGTAGGTACACTATGTAAACACACCTTTAAATGAGATATTAGGCTGGGGTTACACTCGCAGCGGGTACTTTTACGAGCAGACGTGTACGAATCTGAAAACTTTCTCCAGAAACTTCTAGAAGCGTCTAATTCATTTCTTTTCAGCGCATGATATAATCTTAATTAGATTTCCAAATAACAAACTGCGTTAAGCTATAATTAATGAGCACTAATTAAACTAAAAACAAACTAGAGAAAATAATAATGAACTCGCATAATATCTTGGTCTAATGACTTCAATTTATTTCATGTAATATCGTGTGATAAATAACAACTAGACTATGTTTTTAAATCAAGATAAAGCATAGTTCACATATATTTTAGTGAGAGTGAACATGTTTTTGCGCTATTTCGCTTTCGTGTATCACACTCATATTTCAAGGTTAGGTATTTGGATTTATTAGACAAGAAATTATATTTATGGCCGTGAAAAATAATTACATGTGTGTGTTTACATTTTGGGTAAGTAAATGAACTTGTATCACAATATGCAGCTACCTACAACCCTGGACATTACAAAAAAAAAAAATGTTTACCGCTATCGCTGCCGCTTTTGATGTAGCCTGTCCCTAGCGCAACCACTCAACTCTCCGCGGCACGCCACACCCCCATAATGATGCATCTCGGGAGATACAGCATAAGGCTTTACAGATTTTAACTACGCCACAATATTTATCTTACTTTTTACGCGTGGTCACGCACACATTTCTCTGTTTTTTCTTCAAGCCTTTTTATTTATAAGTCTTAGGGGAGGGCTCGTACAAAAAACGCTTTGTAAAAAATAACAGAGAATTCACCTCTCTATTTTATATATAGCGATATATTTCAAGAGGTTTTGTTTCTTAGTTTGACGTAAACTGACGCCTAGATCAAGAAAAATGGAAAGATAATACTCTATATTTGGGTACTAAGAGATTGGAATGTTTTGTGTTCAGAGATATTCGTCGTTTTTCTGTTTGATATTTCCCCGTTGGTATTTTACGCTTATTGAAAAAAGGTAGGCACCTAATCACTGAGTGATATTAAAAAGGGTATATTTTCGTAGATATATGATGAAAGAAGCTTATTATTAATAATATACATTTATTTTCTTTTTCCTTCAAAAAGCTAAGACGTAACAAAACATTTTCATTGTAATGACATCTACTTTGTCATACTTCCAACGCGCTACATGCGAACAAGCTAAAAAGCAATGCCTAAGTTTGCTTTGACTTTCGCGTCGACATTGCACTTACATAATTAGCAGAGCAATAGTTAAGCAAAACTCGGACTAATGAAACACTGCGTTTTTCTACTTCTTGTCAGACTACCACTTGAGATATTCTCGGAACAAAACGATAAGTTGGTACTTATTTTTAACGAGGGATTTAAGACGTTATTGATGATCCTCTTTTGATAACTTTAATTATTTTATTCTTTCATATTTTTGTTATATTTTCAGGATATTTTTATAATTCTCGTTTGCATGAACCAACATTTCCATTTTATACTCTCACTGAAATATCAAAATAACGTGATATCCGCGAGCTACTTAATGTTACAACAATGTATTCATATTGTTGATGTCATTAATTTTTGCGGTCCAGTGGTAGACCGGTTCCCTCTTTGCTGGGGAGGAGTGACGTTGCATTCCCTCGGTACCCGATGGTCGCTTCTAATGAAGTCTCGTGCGGCCGCAAAGCCTCCCTGCTCCTCCCTGGCACTCCCTCCATCGCTCTTAAGAATGCACCCTCTAAAATGTGTGACGTCAATGTGATGTCGTTTTTATACAAAGTGGGTTTTAGAAAAATGGAAAATTAAAAATGGCGATTATAAAGTTGTCCAGACTTCAGTCTTTCTTCTTTAAATGCATGAGAATTATGCACCAATTTTATAAAATATACTTCTTTAATATAAAGTAATTTACGTAGTAGTTGTTTAAAAATTAAATTCATATTTACGAGGGATATGAAAATGTATTTATTATATCGCTACTGCATACTTCACCTAGCAAAACTCTTCATAAAAAAACCTTTAAATGTTTTTATCGTATAAAGTAACGCTCAAAGAAAACGCTGTAGTGTTAAAATAACAATATCAAGCGAAACATCCATTTTCGCTTGTATTCTCTTTTTGAATTATATCTCTGGTAACAACGGAACATTTTAAATTTTTATTTTAAGCACGAATATATATCAAAAGATAGAACATGACCGCTCGAATGGTACGCAGATGCGACGACTCCAACTGATCCCGCCCGGGGGAGAGAGAAACAAACATCGTAAAAACTTGTGAATATTGCCAACAATTCGCAAAACTTGTAGGTAAGTGAGCATTTTTCTCGTTTGCAACACTCTGCGTTGTTGGCGAAATCGGCTGGCTGAAGAACCCAGCGTGAATAACTAATGAAAGAAAAATGAAGCGCTCAGTACCCTACAAGCAAATTACACAACCTCTCAATAGCGTTCAACGAGATCAAGTATTTTATTTCTACATATTATTTATTATATTTCTAGCTCCATAAAGCTTTATTGAGATATTTTATAAATATTTACCTAGATATATGCTATTTGATTATTGAAAAACAAATCTTAAAGATTGGTGATGCTATTGTTTCCTTCAAAGTTCCATGCAGTAATTGAGATTTGTCCCTAAATGTATGCTAAGTACAGTATTTTTTTTTTATTCCTTCCTAAAGGATAAGCGAAATGAAACAAGGATTGAGTTCGTTCAAATCAAATACAGTTTTTCACAAAAAATAAATCACCTTTTTGACCAAATACTTCATGCTAACATTTTGAAGTAATTTTCATTACCTAACAATATTATTGTCGTGACATAGTCTAAACATTGATTTTCCTAACCTATTTAAAACACAATAGACTTCTTTGATACTAATTACCGGCGTATCACTACCACAACATCATTTCTATTTACTTATAGTGTGGAAACCTCACCATATGCTACCCACAGCGCGTTGCATGGTAAATAATAATGATTAAAGTACACCATAGCATGTTTGTTTCTTAAACTTTGATAGTTTATATGTGGGAAACTGCATGTGTTTATGTGTTATATCGAATAAGTATAATAGAAAATAATTTGCCGTTTCGTTTTAAATTTGAAATGCGGGGTTTACTAACTGTAGAACGTGAGACATTACTTTACACTGTAAGTGTTTCTGTCTTTCTTTAATAAATTTTCAACTTTATCGCCGAAGCATATTATGATTCAAAGTTGATTGGCAAAATATGATAGTTTCGGGTAGCTTTATTTGCTGTCGCCTGTACAACGCATATTATGGTTAGATTATTGACTATTAAATTTTACCAACTGTCGTTTGCTAACTTTTTAAATGAAATAACACTGATATGTTTTTAGTACTGTCAGATCTATACCTTAACCAAAATGTATGTAACATAAAATACCATCTATTACACACCCACAATTAATCAATCCTCGACAAACTTCCGAGTTGTTCATAAAGTAAGAATATATTTCCAGTAGGTCGTCAGCAAACCTTCGCTGTGTCTAGCAAATTGTCGCCGTGCCCGCGGCTATGCCGTGTTATGAAAACTCCGGGCAGGTAAGAGACAACAATTTGTACACTGCTTACACCCTCTATAAACATCTTCATCTGTTATAGATACTCCTGTTTATGTCGCCTTAGTAACTTTCGAGTTCGTTAGGTTTGCCTGCGGTTTTTTTGTGAGCTTCCCTTTTTTTTGTTCACTTATATACATAATATATATATAGCTTAACGTACGTTAATGACAGCCTTATTTGTGTGTATCAAGTTTACCTGGTACAACTCAAATAATATGTACATGTCTTCAACACTTGATATTTTTAGTATTTGTGGCAAATAACATTTCCAAACATTTATAAAGAGATAATCATAGGTATAAATACTACGAAAGCATAATGTATAATATGTAAAATATTCTATCTAATTGTATAATATGTATAATTATTGATATTAATCTCTTAACCTAAACCTATTAATGTTCAACTATGCCTAAGTGTCTACACGTGTGAAAAAATAAAATGATATTGAAATTAACAATTTCTAAACACCTATCCTTTTACACAAAAAAACTAATGTAAAAATAATTTGTACGGAATTTTTCCTATTCATCTGTGTCTATACGTATACCTACGTATTTTTGTAAATAGGTGTACAAAACCAGTTTCAATAACACTCGTGTTAATTTGCGTCAAAGCCACGTGGGCTGGAATTCGAACACACCCTTCAATAATTAGCATTGGCGAAACAATTATCTTAACGACCCAAACTGCGTCTCCACTCAATATTTATACGTTCATTGGCGAATCCTTGTATATAAGTAAACAATTATTTTCCCTAATTGCTAGACCGGGATACCGGTTCCCATTACAACACTAATGAACATAATAAACGTAATAGATATTTTCTGACCTCCCATAATACAAATTGTTAACGTTTCAAACGAAGGTTCGGTAAACATCTTAATTATTCGCAATGTAAAATATATCCTTACATATTAAGATATTATTTACTAATAAGTTTGACCCTACGACTGTTATGGGCACGAATAAAGTAATAAGGAAAATGCCTGTGTTCCTATAAAATATGATATCCGATTGTTAATAACGCAATAAGTAAGAAATCATTTGTAATTGCGTTTTTCCTTATGTTTAGCGGTTATGTGTGGCCGCTGAGGATTCTAACGCGTAAGTAGAAAATGAAGCAACAGGCTAGAATAATGCTAAAACATGAACTATCCGTGAATAGCCAACCACAATGATTAATATTTTTTTTAAGGGATGTCTAAATAAGTTCACCTTTTATCGAGAAATTCCGAAAATCGACATCCTAATAAATTTCTTCACATTTATTTTGGTGACCGTACGCAAAATCTATGGTATGTAAGCTGTCTTCGCAGGCCATTCCGGCTGCAGATAAGCCGAACAATAAAAAGTAAAATCAGCGTTCGCGTGCCACTGTCTCATACATGACCCTGAGCGACCTATTCGCCCCCATTCCGCCACGGCGCAATGATACCATCTACGATACGCCGTTAGTGATTTGTTGAAACCTTAATTACAGTTTGTTCGTAGATTAATGATGTTACACGGGATTTTTTATCTCCAATCTAGATATTCGTAAGGGTAGGGTCTGTTATGAGCGCAAAGCACGCCGATAATTGCCAGTGGTCTGTGGCAAGCGGATGTTAGATAAAATATGTTCACGCACGGCCGATACCGCGAACATCGCAGTTCCGGGCGTTTACGCGCAAACGGCCTTAAATATGCCGGGTATAATGCCCCTATAGCTTATGTGCACCCTATTCTTATGGTGTCCCAGTTTTGCTGGCAGCAAGGGTTATTTTATGAAGAGCTTGATACCATAAGTTGTTAATATGATTATAGAAAAAAAAAGCTTTTGATACCCTCATTATTTTGGATTTAAATGTGATTCGTGTGAAAAATATTCCCTTTTTCACCCTACAATTTATGTGTTTTGCAATCAAATATGATTTTTCATACATAAAACCTTTAATAACATTGAAATTCGTATGGTCTGTTCGTCTGTTCACTTGAATGTTTAATCTAATTACCTCGCAAGTTGTTAGTTGAACAATTTTCAAGAACACATACGCCTGTCTTTGTTGGTATGTTACCCTTGTTTACTCACAGAAAATCAGTGAACCAATGTTGATGTCTTTTCCACATGAAGTAATTATTGTATGCCGGTAAAATAGAGAGCAATCGCAAGGCTTGTCTAGAGTTACGAGATTATTTTGATGTGGGGTATGTTGTGTTCATTACGAGAAAGTAAATATCCAAGTAGAAAGAGGGATAAACATTTGTTGGATATATTTTCTGGGTAGGAAACTAAATTCTGTATCTATTCTTCTTTTAGATTGTATTTTAAATATTTGTAACAGAATATTAACGATATCCAGACCTATTTATTCTACTTAATATTTAAAGATTTTAAAATCAATTTATAACCGACATTTTCTTTATTTGAAATCAAATTCAAACTTCGAATCATTTATTCAAACTTGACAGCAAAACAGCACTTTTTGAACGTGGAAAATTACAAAAGACAGGCACCAAAACGCGCCACCCTTTACCACTTTATATGTGTTTTTGCTGGAATTCTTATACCTTTAGACTACGACATTATAGGTATTCTCTTCTTAGTGTATCAGCTCACTAAAAGATTAAAGCAATTGGTTGAATTTCCAGCATCCCATCTTTAATCGTGTAACTTAAAAATGATTGCGGGAACCTCTCACCAAAGTTGCACTCGCCGTCTATCTTCAAGATTCTACTTGGACTTTCATGAATGAATAAGATAGTGTTTACTTCGCAAGCGATAACTATGCTTTTAAGTGCTAGTAGTAGAATTGCTAAAAAGTTTTCTCGGAGTTAGGCGAATAGTTCTAATCTTGAGTCGAGTCGAGTCGAGTCACACGCGACTCGGGCCACCGTAAACACGAGTCGGTCGCACTCGGCAAAGTTCCGTACGATTACCTACCGTCTTTAGACTAGACTCAACTTTTTAGCCTAATACTAGCATTGTGGATTCAAAAAAGGTATTCCTTCCTTTCTTTACCGACAGTTTATGGTAATACGCTATAGCTTTGTTTAAAACTGCGCGGTACTTGCAGGTTAGTACCGCGGTTCAGGTGCAACAATACCAAGTTTTTGAATCTTTGTTTAGTTAACTGATAATGTTTTTTAAAGTTGCAGTTCTTGTAATGGCTGGTAGATACTTTGTTTCATTTTCTTTGTTTTAATTTCAAAGTTTTCCTTTCAGTTAGATAATTAGTACTCATTTATTTTTTATTTCGTGTTAACTTGGAATAGTTTTCGACATTTTGTTGAACAACAGTCTAAGCCGATAAGATTGTGGAAACTCCTAAACAGTACATAATACTTATATAAGTTGTATTCCTTCTAATTTTAAGCTTAAATATAAATAACATTAAATTGTACCGAAAATCAAGTGCTAAGGAGAAGTGTGAAAGTAATATGGGGCAGCGGCAGATAGGTACGGGCCGTCGCCGGCGGGTTCCGGCGCTTATCACGACGATAACGCCGTACAGTGCCGTACGACCGGCGACCGGCGCATGGACGGTTTAACCCACTTATGTGTTTGTTAATACGTGGATGTAGGTAACACTGTATTACAAATGGTTTTATTTCAATTTGGAGCGCAGGAATTTTCGTTTAATGTTTAGTTTCAAAATAATAATATTTTTGTCAGTGAACAATTATTTTGCCTTATCAAATATATATGTATATGTAATGTTTAGTTTTAAAGACATGTTAAAAACATATACATACATAGTCAGATTATAATTTTGTGTTATGAATTTATTTTTATTTTATTTCAACTTCATAACACCTAACCACCAGCTAAGCCTTTTTCTATGCTAACAATATTAACCGAATACAGCTGAGCATCAATGGTTTACATGGAGCGACTGCATATCTGCCATCCTTAACCCGGTTAATGATATCGTAGCACCAATATAAATGACATTTATGTGCGAATTGATTATCAACTTTTTATAATGTATAGGGGAGACGCCCTTCTGCATCATTTACTAAAATAATAGGGGAGTATGAATTATCAAAAATATTCAGTAACCTTTACGGAACTTAGTGAACCGTAGAGCAACTCGTTTATATTCGCACAGAGTGGAATACAATCCCCCTCGGCGCCACCTTATCTACTAATCTTGTTAAAGAACATTGATCCCCTTTTTATAAGGCGATCGAGTAGAAACCAAGATAACTTATTTCGCTTATTTCCCAAATTAGTTCCCAACTACAGTGTTATCGAAACTTGTATACGGCTCGATTGGTCCAATCTGCGTAATATTACACAAGTTCTTGATTAAATTTAATAAAACCAAGGCGGTTACCTAATTGCGCGGGCAAAGTTTCATTAACGACTGTTCGATTCGTAGTGTTCCGGCCGATGGGATCGATCTGTCGAGTTCCGCGGCCTCAGATTGCCTGAACTGAAGATACGCGCGACTATTACGTGTCTCACTTCCGACCAACTGAGATTGCGGTGCGCTATGAAAATTTTAACATTTTCATGTAAAAGTTTTTTGTATGTGATAGAAAGTTCTGCTTTCCTATGTTGAAATGTGATTTTGAATAAAATAGTTATAAAGACGCCTTTATTTTCTTCATTGTATTTTTTTAATATTAACATTGGGACATTATTTTCGCATACGAGCGATTAGCCCCAAAGTACATATCGTGGGTTAAGAACTAGAGTAGCGTAAGGGCAAAAAATCAAAAAAATTTTTTTTTCATCATTCGCTTTTTTAATCCCCATATTTTTACGTGCCGAAAAACTGGAAAGATGTAGTGTGTAGATTGCTTAGTACAACAATAACGTATATAAAAAAAAGATATTTGTTTATTGCCAAAATGAAGTATTTCTACTTACAATAATCTTGACTTTATTTTTCGTAAGCTTCCGTCATTTTTCTCACTGCCAAAAAAACATAAGGGTGGGATACACTACTATGGCACTAAATAATTAAAGTAATGCAGTCAGTTTTTATGTCAATAATAGCGTAAAAGCTATATACGTTCTTTTAGCACGTACTACATCTCCGTTGGCCTAATTCACTTTCGCGTCTAATACTACTGTACGTTAATTTGATCCCAAAAAGTTTAGGTCGGCCCAGCCGGTTGCGTATGAAAAGACGACGCGGGGTACCCTCGCAATTGTTTAATACCTAGACCCAGGCATTTTTTTTTTCGAAAAACCGTTATCTAAGCTTAAGTTATAGTATCAAAAACAGGGAAGCCACGAGGGATTATTATGTTTAGAAGATTTTCGTTATTATTTTTAAAGCCATTTTAACGGAAGTTCCGTTGCATTCCATACATTATTGAATTTATGTTACAGCCAAAATGACGTAAGTCAACCAGTTTCTGAAAAATAAATATTATTAAAATGAAACCGTTTTTTGATTGACCAAAAAGTTACACTATTTTGTAGCCGATAAAAAAAGCTTTATTATTAGTAAAAATCATATAGCTAACTACTATAGATTTTGCCATAAAAGAGTTATAAGATAACGGTAGGTAAATTTGAGTTGTTTTTCGGCTCTCCTGAGAAGTTGTCATTTTACCCTTACGCTACTCTAGTTCTTAACCCACGATATAGTACGTTGATAAATATATACCATAAAACCCAGACGACAGCCAATAAACATGCTCATCACACAAATATTGCCCGTATTGGGAATGTATGTCAAAAAATATTTAATTTACTGCAGGTAAATTGAAATCGCATATACGAGTAATTTGATCATTAGTGATTATAATTCACACAGTTAATATTACATTTCATTTTCAATACTTGGAATACAAGGCAAAAAAGTATTTTATCACACATGTATCAAAACCACCAACAGCCTACACAAGAAAATTCCAGAACATTCCAACTTTTTAATCAATCAAAAGCACCTATCCTACCCGTCATCCGGCCTAAAAGTCTTTCAACATTCAACAATAGCAATTTACTTAACAGGTTCTCAGAGTTTTAATTCTAGGTACATCATCTTGAATCATTTTGTGGAACATCATTTGGGCACGTGCGAAATGGAATCGGGGCCAACTGACTCGCCCTTAATGAGATTTATAAACGTGGTTGATTCAGCGATTACCCAACGTCGTTAGATTTGATTCTCTTTAGATACCCTTAGGATGGCGTGAATCACTACGAGTTACAGTTTAATTAAAAAAAGGTGGTTTTTATTCGGCCTATTGGCTTATTCTTGGGATCGTTTTGATTTTATAATCAATTATGTTATATATAGGTATGAGTGTTGTTCAATTGTTTTTACTTTTTCAATTAAGAAACTTGGTTGATTTTTTTTACGAATGAACTGCTTACAAAATATGAATGTAATAATGAAACAAAGACAGTAAAATATTCTTACATAATAATGTTGTTTAATTTGCAATGTTTTAACATTAATAATATTATAATTATATTACCAAACAGTTTGACACCCAATAAATTTTTAAACTAAATAATTAAACTAACGCAACAAAACCCGCGCGAATAACACCAATATTAATATTAATATTGTTAGTTTAAACGATAACAGTGTTACGGATAACTCTATCGTGTTAACAGTAGTTGAAAACATGCCGTGTTGCACATAGCCTCGTTAACCAGCAGGAACTTAACATGAACGCGAATATCGGCGGTTGTTGCTTATTAAAGTTCGTTTTACCTTGAAATTATACAGCATTGGTGCATCTTGTGGCTCTAGAGCTTCTGTATGGGAGTGTTTTGATAGCAAACTGATTGTAACAAGGTATTCATTAAAACTTGTATCGTTTTGAAGACACTGTTTGTTAGAGTGTAATTACTATAAGCCTGCTTTAAGTGGGTTGCTTTTGTAACTTTGCTGCTGTTCATAGGAATGTATTTGACTGTATTGTTTTGTATTCAGTTTTATAACAGAAATAAGTTTTTATTTTTATACTGAACTTAAATATACTTTGACGATTAGATGGCGCAGTAGTTTGTGAACTTGCCTGTCACGCTGCGTTAGTTTAACATTGGTGTTTGACTTAGTCTGGTGTTTCTATGTATAATATCTATTTATTTACAAAATAAGTTATCTGAGTTATATATTTACAGTTGTCTAAAGTATCTATAGAACAAGCTCTGCTTAGTTGGGTACTAGATGACGTTGTGTGAATGTGTGAGGAAAAGTATATTATATACCTATTATATTTTTGTATTGGAGATTTCGAAGTTGAGCGTTGACATTCTAAAAATAAATTGAAGTATTTATCGAATGAATGTTTATTGAAAGTTTATTTTAAAATATAATTCAAACCTTTTTATGACGTATGCAATTACCATCACAATAAAACCGCCCATAACTGCCCCCGAAGGTAACAAGCGACATAAATATTCACTGAACAGTCGTATTTCACTGACAAAACGACATAATTATTTAGTAAAAACACATAAAATTTGTATTGCTGTCGTTAGTTGCATTATTTTAAATTCAAAGGCTTTATTATCCATGACATTCGCGTATGGTTTGTAAATGATGCAATTACAGCCACCAATATGTTGTTTTGTATGATTTGTTAATTTGTATGGGAAAAAGTGTTGTATGCGGGCACAATGTATCATTGATTTTGTGTTAATTAACACGATAATTGCATTTATTGTCTTTTTGTTTGGACGCTCTGATTCGATGTTGGGTTTAGTTACGTTGGTGTAAGAATATTTTATTCGTGTTTGTTTAAAATATTGTGTACCTGTGTTAATTTTTTTTTACTAGTTAGACTGTTTTGTTACACAGATATATTTTAAGGAAATTTTAAATGTGATTCTTATGACTATAATTGTTAGTAAATCTGTTAAAGTAGTTATTAGTACCTTTTGAATAAAATTTTGTATTAGTGTCAAAAATTATAACAAGATACTTAAAACTTAGGAAGAAGAAAGAAAGAAGAAAGAAAACACATTTATTCAGCATATTAACGACACAAGCACAACAAACAAATAGGGAAAATAACAGCTATGGATTTTTTGTATCTTTTAAAATACGTAACTAGCTCAATTTTCCATGTTCCTTTTTTTTTCAAATTTTTGTTTAAGGTCGTGGGCTGAATTTATTACATCTATTTTAGTAAACCTGTGTACACTATTTATAATCTAATCGCTTGCTGTCTCAACCCAATAGAATAAAAAAGGATGATAATCTTAAACTGAACATAACTCTCTGTTACTTATACAATTCCGCCGTTCTTTCCAAATGCCTTAATATACCGGTGTCACCTGACTAACCCCAACTAAAGTTTACACTATTACATCCTTCTACTAACACTCCAGTCTGAAACGGTTTCAAACTGTCTAACTACTTCAGGTAGGAAATGTTGCAGTTAAGTGTGCAGCAATTATCTTCCATCCCTTTCTATTCCGTAGTTAAGTTACAAAACAAATTTATGGGCCAATGCAAAGGTTTAATATGCAAGCTTTTAATAATATATATTATGTCATGTGTTCCCCCTTAGCGTTTCCTTGGCCTTTATCAAAAGGAAGTGGTTCCACGCTCATTAGCAAGCGGACGACAAATTCCTTCGTCCATAATCTGACACCGGTATACATATTTAGTACGTAGCCTTCATATTCTAGAATATAGGATAATCTATGATATAACTCGACTGCTTTTATACTACAATGCGTTAGAGATGCGCATCCCTGGTGGAAAGAGTACGTAGCAGCGCCAACAGCATCCTTAGCATGATCGCTAGTCACCCACGCTACTTACGTCAATCATTGCGACGCCATTTGTCACGGAGTGGCGCGGCAGTGATTGAGCTGTGTAAGCCTTACTAACACTAGTCTATAAAAATACTGTCACTAACTAAATGTTTCCGTGCATAAAATCATCGTAGTTCAGTTAAACAAAATCTTGTAGAACAAACTCCTTGCAACAGGTTATATACGTTCCCACAAGAGAGTGCAGTCCAAGAAACAACATCTCCATTCCCCCTACTATAATCCAGACAGTTGTTTCAACCCTACCTGTTAAACCGAATAAAAATCACGTGCAAACTAAAACCAAAAGAAGCAATATCGATATAAAATCGAGAGGAACAAAATGTGCAATCGAAACACAACAGCAAATCGGAACTAATGAAGCGTATTTTATCAATTATAGTTATGAAACGTTGAACGAATCGCCGACGAAAAAAACCTCGCGTCCGTCGGCACCGGCGGGGGTAAAACGGAAAATAAAACGTATTAATTTAATCGAAACTCCTCTTCATTAGTTTCAGTCGTGTGGTTGAATGGGCAAACAAATAAAAATGTTTGATCTCGCCAGTTATGCAGCTGAACGATATTTGAATCATTACAAACGATCGCCGCGCCATCTGTTATACTTGTGGCTACTGAGTGTGGCTTTCGATTTTTATTGTCTTTTATGAGTTGTGTGTTTGTGATTGAGTTTCTTTGATTGCTTTTTGAATGAAGATGGAGGCAAGATAGTTAAGCGTCTGCCCGTTCGTTGTATCTCTTTCATCGACTGATTAAGTATACTTAGATAGATTAAAGTATTGCACATTCATAAACTAATATCGTAAATCATTTTGTTTTCATTACTTATGGCTCTCTGTAACACAGTTACATTCAAACAAAGGAATTAAAGGTTTAAAATGGTACCATTCAAAACGAAACAAATCAATATTTATTCAATTTCCAGCTTCATTCAAATTAGTCGTTGGTCCCGGGTTCTATCTCTTATATTATTTCAAATAAACAATCAGTAAATAAACAAGTAAAGTACTAACCAGCTTACTGGTTTAAAACACCGGGTGTTTCTAAAATGCAAATGTACCCGCGATTCCATCTAAAAGTGTTTGACCAAAATAGGCGAATACTTTAAAATTGTGCGAATACAGAGCTCAACATTTTTGGTATTATAGCGTGGAATTAATAAGTGGAATAACGTGGACAAGTGGATTTTGCAATCGGATTGTTATCGACGATGTTGTTAATTAATAATTTACAGTTCTCAGCTTTTTTTTTTATTTCATTAATTAATTCAATGGCTATCCTCGCTGATTCGCTTTTCGAATTAAATTGGATTTAAAGGCTTTTAATTCTTTTTTTGTAATTGTGATTACATTGGTAGCAAATACCACGTTACAAACATATTTTTTATTTGATTTGGGTTCAACGAATCGATAAATGTATCTATTTTTAAATGTAATTTTAAAGGTTACATTTTAAAATTTTGTATATAAGCTTTCTATGAACGAAATAATGGATACAAAAATAAAATATCTCAGTAACGTCTATACGTTGAAAGTTAACTACAAATTTCAGTTAGCCGTGACCTGCGTTGCTAATAAAATACTATATCTTGTAGTAAAACCTTTTTAAGGTAAACGTTTTGAGATAAACTACGTACCGTAAGTAATAGAGACGAGGGAAATTTATTCTGTCTATCGCATTTTTTAAGTTGAACCTAGAAAATGTGCCTACATTTTTATGGTAGGAATGTAATTTTCATTCCAAATGAGGTACGGCTACTGGACGTGTTTTTGAGTGGGATGACTGGCTTTCGGGGTCCTTGTTCATTTATTCCAATTTAAGGATGGATCTTTTTATAGAACATTGTATTCTTAAAAGTGTTTGAGATAAAAGGCATTGTTTTAGTTTTTGATTAAAGTTGACCATTTTTGGATCACGAAATACTTTGACTAAAAATCAGTTGTTTCCGTTTCTTAACTAAAATATGATGTTTTGTTAATTACTAGCTTTCACCAGTAGCTTCAATTGCATCCCATGGGAACTATTCCACGCACACAGACACAAAGTATATGTATTAATATCATTTTTCTAATCGGACCAGTCCTTTCCACAGAAACAAACTTCAGCTGTATTATATTAAGTATAGACTTTTCTAACGTATAGAATAATTCCTTACGATTTGTAAACAATTTCGACATGTGTGCGACTAAAGCAAAAGCTATCCTAACCCTAGCACAATTTGTGTCTATTTCGATGTTCCCAGTTCGCACTAATAAGCCGAGCGCTGGCTCACGTCTGGAAGCACTCGAGCCGAGTCGAGAGTCCCACCGCGTTCGTTAGCGGCCGCATCACGAGCCCCTGTGTCCCACTCCTAGCCTCTTTTCATTAGGAAGTAATTCCAAGTACCTGCCACTCTTCCACCTCATTCCTCCGCGTTTGTGAGCCGAGAGTACTCGTGGCCGCTGAATCAGGTGACGCTTTTGTCACTAGATTAAAGAGAACACGCTTTCTTGTCCCCCCGACGCTATTCTTCGCGAGCTATTTCGGTATTAAGGTCTTGGCTAAGCGGGAATGTGAATATACACTGTTTGGATACACTACAGTTGGGCAAACTGCATTTTATCCGCTCTGAATAATACATTTAGTTTGCATTATTCCCTGATGTTTTTATTGAATCAAACTGCGAGTAATGTTTTGAAAGTAAATATAGCATTTAAAAAAAGAACGATGAATAAGTATTTTAAACTTTTTAATCAAAACTAACAAACAGAATGCGATTGGAGTAATTTACATATTTTATGTGAGATCCAATAAAATTGCAAACATTTGGAAACGCATAAAAAGCGCGCGTGTTACACATTTACTCGGATATTTCATAAAATTCAGGTGTCGGTCTGCTTCGTAAAATGACGGGGAGCGAAATCGCGAGCCGTCATCCTCCGACGTCGCTAACGGCGTGTGAAAGCAATTTGTTAATGCACTTTTTATCTTAGACATTACTCGCACTACGTGTTTATCTCGAAAGTAAAATTCCTTCAAAATTCAGCGCTCACAAAGTTGTAAGCTCGCATTTAGCGAAAATTAATTTACTTTCACGAATCACAACACGTAAGACGTACATAAAGTAGTTACCTAGTCTAGTCAATTCTATCTAGGAGACTGCGAACAAAGTCCATGTATTTGTTGTAAGGGCATCCGCACGCTCCACTTGTTCGACTATTATCCGCTGTCGCAAATTGAAGCCAGGACTTAGCCGGCACACTCAGCGGGCTCCGAGCCTAATCGCAAAAGGCTCTGTATGAGAGAAAACTTAATCCCAACAATTACACTAATGATTACATAACACTGGGGACGCGAAGTATAAACAAAAGCATCTAGTGTCGCACCACTGACCCCGCGCCTAGAGGACGACTATTAAGTAGGGTCGGTACACTTAAAACGACCTCCGGGATTTGAAACCCCGATTTACTGGACATAGAATGAGCAATAAAAATATAATTACATTGTTTTACTCCGAATTAACGAATAATGTAAGGAAAAAAGGCGAGTAAATTACGTATTTAGGATAGAAAATCGGTACTAAATAACACTTTTGGGAGCGCTCTAACAAAATAGGGTATTATTAAAAATAGTCCGGAGCGACGCTTAATTATTATGATGAACTCGACAATCCTAAAGTATTAATATTATTTAAAATCAAATATTCTTGAATTTTTCAGTGATCGTTGCTTTTTATTAATCTGCCAAAAGTCCACAAAAACACGGTAACGACGAGTCCAAGGACCGATAGATCATCCTATGCTACCACACATACTTCACAGACAAGCTCGATTTCTTACATACGACGAATACGATGCTTCAATATTATACACTGATTTTGTATACTAATTTGTACCTTTATTGAGTTTGAATATATATTATGTATAATTGTACATCCATATTTCTAGCGATGATATGTGGGTCGTTCAAACAATTAAGGGTATTAGAATTCCATGTGGCATAATGTATATTGATATTTTAATTAAGGGCTGTATGTGGTTTGTATGTAGGCCAATATGGTGAATACAAAGCCTTCGCGGGCTGCATGAAACTTGCTTGAATATTTACGCAAAAAGCATATCGTGGGGATCAATCGGTGTTTATCGGCGGACGAGATCTGTTGCGCGTGTGTAGGGCACGTAGCGCGCGTATTATCGCGCTCGGCGATCGCGAAGCGAACGATATTAGTACCATTCGTCTTTGTCGTACCGTTACCTAATTTGAATAATCGTTGGTGAGAATGCAGAGTGATTTGCCGCAGCGCGCCACCGCTCTCAGAGAACTTCAAGCACTACTAATGCCTTTAAGATTCATGTACGTTCCATCTGAATTTAAAAAACAACGACTAAATTTGCTCCACATTAAAAGTTATTATGAGGAAAAATGAAAAAAAGATATCCGACCATTACAAAGGGAGAAGGAAAAATTGCCAAGTGAGAATTTTCTCATTACGCCACAAATCAACTGTTAAAACAAATATTTAAAAAGAGAAAGGAATCCGTGGACTACAAAACGCTCCTCACCCTGGCTACTGGCAAATGCGAAATCCGATTTAATTTATTTTTATCGCGGGGCTTTATAATTTCATTTTCGCACTTTCCATTTGGAGAGGAGGCCCGCGCCCGCGGACTGCTCTCTATCCGAATGAGATCTCCACGAAATCAGGTACAAAAGAACGATAATGAACGCTCACTGCTTGCTACGTAATCTAAATTATTATACGAGTCGAAATTCTTACTTAGCAGCGAAAGAAATCTACTTTATCTCGGCCACCGGGAGATGTTTAATAAAATTAAAACGTCAGAGTACGGCCTTTTCGATATTTACGTTGGCTCTGTAACAGGATTTCGATTCAAATTTCTCTCAACTAAGGAAAACGCTTTAATCGCATCTGACAGTCTGAAGATTTCGATTGAAAAGAACTAAGTTTTTATTGAGTACTAGGAATTTACGAGTAAATAAAGCGAGTCTAGAAGTTGCGAAGACTATTCTTCATGAAGTTGTGACGTGAGATCACTAAAATCACTTTAACTTCTAACATCGAAGTGAGTTAAACGTTAAAGCTCAAACTGTGTTGTAAGAGTGAATTTATTTACGTTGTGTCTCGGAGTTTATTCGATTGTTGTGTCGGTTCGATTGGGACGTAAATATCAGGCGCGCCTGTCTCGGGGAGTTAGAGGAACGCGAGCACCTCGAGTGCGCGGTAGGCGTCGCGTCACTCAATGTCGGGGAATGCATCGGCCGGGACGCGCCAAACTTTGCGCTGTTTCCCGAAATATACGGCAACACGAGGAGGCTCCGCCGCCGCCGCGGCGCCGCTCTTCGATTCCACCCTCTGCACTAACTCTATTTTTCGACTTCCTTTTCCCTGCCAGCCGTACGACTGACTTATATTAACTTCATAACTTGTTAAACACAACTTTTAGAAATATGAGATAAGTAAGAGCCTTGGAGAGATTCGAAAGAAATGTTTCAGACGGATGATACCGACATGACGAGTCAGGGTTCACTTAGGTTTTTTGTTGGCTGCATATCATGTTACTGGCGCGGACGACCCAAAATGTTTGGTATTTTATTTAATAAGGAAGGTCGGACTGTAATAAGAGATGATGTCTGAGCTATTCTGTAAAACGTAATCCAAATAGAGTGGATGTCTTCCAAAATAACCGTTTCGGTAATCACGAATTGTCACACCAGTGAACTGAGCTGTAATTAGGCAAATGCAGCATGTAACGCGAAGTCGGAACGGGCCGCGCCGCGCTCCGCCGCCGTATTGTTCACCGTAATTATTATATAACCGTACTTTTACTACACAATTAAAATTTAAGCGTTCCTAAAATTGTACAGAAGATTGTACGGTACTCTATTTCATCTCGGCGGAGCGTGGCGAGCACCCTAAAAGGTTGTTACTAAAATCAGAAGTTAATGTTACTACTTGGTAGAAATATAATGGAGAGAGGCAAATATTTGCATTTGTATCAGTTTCTAGTGAAACCTAGGTAAGACATAAAGCCATTAGAGAATGAAACCCGATGCTGACTACAGAATAGAGTGAATTAAGTTTACTATTGTCAAAGCGACGGAAGATGAAAAAGCAACGTCCCGTTAAGACGAATACTACATAAAGGTTAAAATGTTCTCGTCAGCAAGTTTACTGGCGCACTCAGAGTTCATAAAGCACCTTATTCGAAATAACAACGCGAACCGCGGATGTCTAAGTTAAATAAGATTTAATATTCCTATCCGGCAGGAAACTTCTTGAAGGAGCGTGTGTAATCAAAATCTGCACTGGGAAACTTTCCACGGGGATCTCCGAGCAATTGCAGAACCGGCTCGCCGGTAAAAAACTAAAATGAACTTGTCGCTTAAAACTAATTTCATTCCAAACTTCCGTCTTAGAATAGTTTTTTTATCATGTTTCGCGCTTTTTCCAACCTAACTTGTGCACAGTTTAAAAATCAATTTCTTAGAACTCACCAAAAGGGCAAGTTGCGAGGTGTTTACTCCGGCCCGCCGACTACGGGCCGATGTGAACGAAAACTTAAACCTCTTCTCGCTCGCTACCAGAGAATTTTCTTTTCGAAATTAACCAACTTTTGGAAAAATATTTGCAAACAAGTTTCCTCTACACAAAAACGAGTCTACCCTCACGAAATCTTTTCACAGGTTACACGAAGAATATTAAAAACAAAACTTTTTTTTAAATAAAAAGTAAAATTTTCGTTCGTCTTATATTTATTTATTGAAGTTTCTGTTACGCGACGTATTTTCCCTATATTACTGTTTACGGGCCGCTCCCCTATTTGTTCTTTGTGTTGCGTTTTCCTTATTATCTACTTACATTTTACTTTGCACGTAGTACCCAGTCGCGACGCGGAGTCAATGAGATATGAAGAATCAATTTGTGATTTCAATATTAGTAAATTGGCATTACACTGAGAGCTTGAGAGTGGAGTTAGCGTGCCTTTGCAGAAATCCTTGGGAGACAGAAAAACTATTAAACGTGACTAAGTACATTTGCGACAGAGCGCGCGGAGTGGTCCTTGTCCTTCAAGAGCGCAATTAGTCCGCTTTTTGCTGCACTCGAATGCTTTGAGTAATGATTGGACGCTGCGCGACCGGCTTGTGGTTGTTTACGCTCGCAACAAACTCTGATTTATCGTCCAACGCGGTACGACCAATATCTCCCGCTTTTAGCTACATAAAATCATAATTATATCATCGCTTAATATTAATTTAGTTGATTTGACACCCGATAAGAAGTTTGTGATATAATTTATAAAAATATGTTTCGCTTTTGGTAGTTACAGCGAACGAATTGCAGCAGATACGTACATTTGTAGAAATATATGTATGTACGTACTATGTATGTACAGTGTATGATGCAAATGTGTAGGCGTGGCACAAGAAACTTGGCAGCGAACGCGCGGTCGCGCGATCCTGCAAATCTGCGCGCCATGCTTATCAGCTGTGATTCATACTTATGTCGTATACACAGCGACAATGTAGGCTACGTACCTATGGGTGTACGTACACTTCGTACAAACATTACGAGAGCATGCGGCGACGCTACTTAGGAACTGTGCGCCACCAGAGTTCATTTTATTTTGTGGATAAGGACGCTCATATGTCCCTGGGATTCACTGACGCTTTGTCGACGGAGGAAAGAATGGATCGTGATGAGAAATGTTCTGGAATAATTTATCTTTTGGTTGGTTTAGGGAACTGAGCTCATCTTCAGCACAAGCAGTGAATGATGGCTATATATTATGTCCAATTCTGAAACGTGTTTTAGAGATAAAACGCTGCGGACAAATAACTGAATAAAAACGATGACAAGCAAAGTTGTGTGGAGGCGAGCCAAAATATCGTTGTCCGATACTAAACAATACCTGTGTTGCAGTGGAACAATAGCAGAGCGGCAACATAGTGACGTTAACAACTTTTTTCAGTTGCAGGTCGTTACAAAAATACAGATAAGAGCGCACGTGCCGTTTATGGCTGAAGATGTTGAGCGAGAGACGGCACAAAGCGGCCGAGATTTATTGGCCCGCCGTAAACGCGCGTAAGAGGAAGTTTGTACACTGGCGCTCGACGAATCGCAATATTTAACGTTCAACTATTTCCATCAATTTGTTCTATCAAGAAAGGAAAAACTTAAATTGGAGCGATTAAAGCGCGCCCGATCGTGATTGATTTCTTGCGCGGGTGAAGCGCCCGCGCCGCCCCGCGCCCATTGTGCCCCCAGATTTATTTCTGTTTCACCGTTTTTATTGCGTACTCGGAACTTATAACGAAATAGTTACGGCTGTTAAAAGGTTTTATTGGTTAACCTTCGGCGTGTGCGGTCATAAAATAGATTCGTAACCAAAGAAGCGTACGCATACAGCTAGATTTATAACTGTATCACGTGAAAAAGAAACAAATTTGCCCTGCAGAAGGATATAAAACAGGAGATATAGCACGAATTTATCGGTAAATTGTGGAAATCTCAGTATAATAAAATATCTTCTATTGAATATTGTATGAAAAGAGTTTTACGGGTCTTACTCATTTCACTCCATTTTACTACCTACCTTTTTATGCAGGACCTCTATATCTCGGAATACAAAATAGCGTTTAAGGTGGATGTAAATTGTGTTATTAGTGATGTCATTGGAGTGCGTTTCTTACCTGGAACAAAGGAAAACATACATAAGTAGGAGAAGATGGAAACAAAATGACAGACTGCAATTAAAATGGTTAATGCCGCGGTGATCAGATTGAGAGCGACGCGGCGGGTTCCCCTCGAGCCTACGAGCAAATTCACTTAATTTACCGCTCGTGTTGAAGCCCCGCTAAAACTTTACGCACTTAATAAACTCCGAGACGAATTAAAATTCCGTCGGTTTAGTAACAATCGTGTCGGAACGCCGTTAACTCTTTCGGCCGGCGCCGAGTTATTAATAAGGGACACGCCTCGGTCGCAGTGATTTATCTACAAAAATAATGACAGCGGGCCGCGGCTAATCACAATTAACAAGTTTATGGGCGGCCGGCGGATTAGCACAAGTTGTCGTGTAGCTTCTTTATTTAAATATGCAAATAATTGTTGAGTGTGCGCCGTTCTAGTTCGGTTGCACGTTGTTTAGCATAAACAAATCGGTGACGCGTGGAGCGCGCCGCGCCGCCCGCGCCCTCGGCTGAGTGTTAGACAAGCGGCGGGAATAAATAATCTCGCTGTTAGATGCTCCTTCCTCGAGGGCCGATCGTAAATCAGGACGAGACGAAATTTCCGCCTAATGTGAATGTAAAATTTAGAGAACAATGCCGCTGTGTAGACGCTGAACAAGCTCCCTTTGCGTTGCTTGTGAGCGTTAGTTTAGACGCGGTTTAAAGCTGATTAACTGAAATTTATGAGCCCGACTCAGTTATAACATTAAACTAATATCAAAGACATTCTTGTTAATATTATATAACACCTTGGTCTAAACGTTTTGGTCTAACAGTCTATTTTAGGAATTTTGGTATAAAATAATGTTCATTATGAAGATAGTGTGTATATTAATTAAGCTATTGTTAAAATTAACTCAATCAAGACTTTGAATTGGTTTCGAACAATTTTGACTGTAATAGAATAGAGCTCGACATCTAAAAATAACTAAATCTTTGAATATTGCATTTAAGTTGGCCCTAACGTATCGCTTTATTAATGTGTGAATATCTTCTATAATGTTGGGATGCAGCCCTGGATAAAGGTGACTGTGACCCTGATCATAGTGTTGTAATCCAAAGACGACCTCTTGTTAGTTAATATGCTCCTGGTACTTTCAGTGAGATAGTTTTACTGTTTATTAAGAATTTGTACTGTTAATAAATAGATCAATTCCTTGTTTTTTTTTTAAATGGTGCACTAGTATAATATATTCCATTACATTTTTTTGTCAAAACCATAATATTGTGCCAATTTTAATAATTGATTAATTTTGTAACCCATTATAAATTGATAAAAATAAAGATGATGTACATTGAAAAAAAAAAATTGCTTTAAGCAAATTAAAACAAAAATACGAAACAAGATCATATTCAAGATTCAGAAATGATAATCATGAATTTAAAAATATAAAAATTATATAATAAAAAATAAAAATATATATAATTTGCAGTACTTGTTAACTAACTCCTGTTAAAGATGAATCTGACAGTAGACTCCATTAACGGCGAAGGGACGCCGGGTTAAATAATAACTGAGCCTCGAGATTGCTGTTTGTAACTAGTTTTTAGCTTTGCAGAAAAGTTATTATTTTCCCGTTATAGTTAATGCGCTGTGAAAAATATTTTTTTTTCATAGTCACAGTCTTATAGTGCAAACATTAAGGCTGGTGGCGTATTTAGAAATTCTTAAGTGGCGATAAACAATTTATCATGCCAAATTCGCTCGTATCGGTACTTTCAGTGTACTTGGCAATATCTTGAGAGGTACCAAGAACTTGTAAGAGATTCCGTGTAATCCTCGAGTGAGATTTATACGAGCGGCGTAGGTAACGCAGTGCGGCTACGGCTTGTAGCTTGTAGCTACATGCTACGCCACGTAGCTACGTAGCACTTCGTAGACGTGTAAGCTTTAAGTGATTCTGGCTGGAATATCATTTTGTACGAACACTAGTTTTGGGAAGTTTTAATTTTATTTTACTGTTTTAGTACTTTAAAATGAGGTGGGAATGTTTTTAATGATAACATTATGTGGTTTCCTGTTTATTTTGTGCTCTACGAATGTTTGTTATATTAATTAGTATGTTCATATAAAATTGTAGGATTTAATTTGCACAAGTTAAAGCATACGCTGAATACCTGAAATGTTTACAGTGGAGCACTGTCAAAATTTGTATGAGATGCTTATTAGTGAGAGGTAAAAAAAAAAACAGTATGAAAAATCTACAGTCAGTCAATTCATAGTTCCCATTCCGCCATCATTTCACAGACATTACACGAAGCATTCCGTCAACTCATCCAACGTACTTCGTAATGGAAAAAAAAACAACTGAACATTTCTCGATACGCTGACAAAATAAAGATTTGTACGAAAAACTCGTATTCGTCTGAACACACCGTACATTGCGTAGAACGCGGATTATAGTACGCGGAGTAATCGAGAAAATACTTAATACGTCACGATACGCGGATAAAATAAAGGTTTATTTGACAAAACGTAAGTACATAGGTACGCGGCACATCGTAGTACGCGGATTACGATATCAAAACGCGAGTAAGCAAATAAAGTAATACGGTGAATCACCTGCACAGAATATGTCCTTCCCACGCGATTTAACGTTCCCTAAGTAGGTACAGACGCCAGCACATCAAGCTATCAAATTTCCCAATTAACTTTGACTCATATGCTTCAGAGATAAAGTTGAAAATCCCTTAAGGAAATTTTGACAGGTACACCAGCACATCAAGCAAAACTGTCAAATTTTCCCAATCAACTTTGAGCCATATGCTTCAGCGATAAAGTTGAAAATCCATTAAGGAAATTTTGTTACACTGTAGTAGCTTGATGTGATGTCGTCTGTACAACACTAATTTGCTTTTGTTCTTAAATTTACACATACACTCAGCTATTTCGGTTTCTCGTGAGCATTCGAATGAACGAATGAATGAATAAGAATACACGTGGATTATCTTAGTGTGCGCGAATGAACAAAGTGAATATGTGATGTTAAAATTTTGCAAATATAAACGTAATATTCTCCATTTCAAATGTACAAGGTTTAGGGTAAGGCTTTCGAGTGATGATGTTCTCAGTTTGTTTTGAATTAAATATCTTGGTGTTTATGAATTATTTGTTATGTGACGGAGTTTAAACGGGTTGGGTGATGCCAGAGGAGTCAATTTAATAGTACTAAGTACATACATATACATATGTGTGTGTGTGTCTTCTTCAATTGGTTTGTTTATTTTATTGTTTAAGGTTCAAATTACAAAAAAAGTGTGTTCTTAAGCTTTTGAAGTCAAAAAAAGACGTGCCTTCAACGCCAAGCAAAGAATTCATAAATACCTACAGTATAGTAGTGAGTTCGGAATTATATCGATTAAAACTGACTTTTAATTTTGAACTTTAAAAGTCTATCATGTAGTCGCGACGTGCTGGGCACTTTCTAGCTTCTCATGTATACATGACTGTTGCGAAAGGTTTAAAAAAAAAAAATTCAACAATTATTGATGTAAAAAAACAATAGAACTATTCTATTGTTTTTTTTTAAAGAAATTCAGGCATAAGTGATTTAGTTCAATGTAAAATAAAAAACGAAAGTCCTTTTTGTTAAAAATGGCTACAAACTTAAGACGATTGCTTTTTTTTCTTATTTATTCACCAAAGAAGTTGGATCCAAAACATAAATACTACATTATTAATCTAAAAGTAGCCATTTTTAACTAAATCATAACAAACTTCATAAACCCAGTTTATCACTATAACGCATCTCAAATAACAAACAAACCGAAGCAATAACTTAATTGCCGAAGAGTTTAATATCGCATCGATTAAACATACCTACGGCAAACGGAACTTGAACTCGGTTAATCAACAAGCGCCGAAGATAAAACCAAAAGTTTAATCGTAACTCACGTTAAGATTACGGGTCTCCGCCATCAAAGTTGTCGAAACGCTGAAGGGGAGCTTGAAATCATTAAGGCCTGAGATAATACGGTTTAGCTAATGAAACCGTGGCCTCTGCTCTAAGGCAATTCGGTGACATTCATGTTCGCGTTGGCCCTAATCTTGGTAACGTGTGCTTTCCCTAGGGTTCTGTCTCATTAGCAAATGTGCAACCAGTAACATTTTTTTTTGAAAGCACAGAAAATTGGGCTGGTTTTCTGGTTTACAAGGCTTCTCTGTACTTCTTTTTTTACCAAAACAATATGACATGATACATATACACTTATTCTCTTCATAACTTAATGTGATCAACGCTCATTCCTTCTCTGTATGAGAAGATGTCTATTCCCTGTAGTGGGATAATAAAAAAGGCCAATGATGATAACTAACTTTAATTGGATTGATAAAGAAGATTTCTTATGTCAAATATTTAAATCCATTTTTATCGTATGTCGTTGTTAATTAAATTTGTCTTATCAACAAATACAGCTTATCTATTTCATCAACTAAGTATAAACAAATATAAAACGCTACCCACATCCCAATAAGCCCTACAATTAATTACCAAACATGAACATTTGGAAGTCCAACTATTCGAGATCAAATGGTGAGCCTGACGAATCCCATGATGGCTTCCATCTCTAGTTGGATTAGCTCGCATCATTAATCGTTGGAATTGCGTCCGACCCGCGCGACCCGACCATCTTCAATTAGAAACAAACTTCAGTATTACAATCGCATCGATCGGGAACCTGCGTTAACCGATGGTTTGATTTAAGCCTGTGAGCCGTAACTTCGGTTAAGTGTGTTAAGGTTCATCTGTGTTGTGGATTTCGTTTGGAATAATTTAACGAAAATATTTTATTTTGTTCATATCAGTTGGGTTATCAAGAGGTTTGTTTTATATAAGTCAAAAGTTTAATGAGTGTGAAAAATATGCATGGCCCTAACCTTTCTTTAATGCTTTGACAAACTTTTTAACTTCAAACTTTTTCAGTTTTTATTCCAACTTCAAAAAAATTGAGCTCCCACATTTAGCTCTGGATATGCATGCACATATTTTTGGCATTAATTTTCAGTCTGTATGTATAGTGAAGCCACGATAGGAACGCCAGACTCGCAGAGACGTCAACGATCAATCAGGCGTATGACTAGCGCCATCTATCAATATGTCATGGCCGTCGACGTGCCACGCCAGATGGCAGCACTGCCCCAACAGAAATTAGAAAACAATTTTCGGCAAGTGATACCTACACTTATTTAGCCGTGTTTGTGTCGGTTAATTTGAATTTATGTTTTTAGGTGAGAAATAAAGATTTCATTTACTAGGCTATAGAGATTAAATACTGTTGTTTAAAAATAAATTAAGAAAAAAGAAAGCTCGGGAAAGTACTTTAGGCCCGAAAAATATGTTTAAGCAAATCACCCAAAAACAGAAGTAATAAAAAATAATCACGAATAAAATTTTCTAAAGAATTTGCGTAATATATTCATTGAAAATAAAGCCTCATTTTTATAATGCGGCAGACGATGATCTTTATTTTTTTATTACGGCGGAAAGCGGGCCGTTCGGTACAATTTAATCACGAATTTAACGTCCGCGGCACGTTCCCGGTTCGGACACTTTTATGACATCAGACACTCTGCGTTAAATGCTGAGGCTTAAAAAGGGTTGATAGCGACGAACCTGTCACCTGGAAAAGCTTGGGACATAACGGTACCTTCATCATAGTACGGCTGGACGTTCATTGATAATTAATGGGTTGTGCCAGTGTAACGAAAACAAACGACTCGTGGCACGCGCACGATAACGATTAATATCTTCGCGGCGCAGCAAAAACAGACCTACGCTCGTAGCCTTGGTGTGATAAATCATATCTCCTTGAGGCGCAAAAATAAATGAAGCTAATGATAAATGACGAGGATACGGCGAGTGCCACCGTCGATTGAGTGTGAATGTGAAAATTAAAAATTGTAGCGTCACGTATGTATGTGAAAAAGTGCTCAGTTAACAAAACCTTCAGTTAACTACATTTTAATGATAAATCTATGTATATTAAATGCAAACAGAATTTTCTATTCCATTCAAATAAAATTTCCATTTATCTTAAATCTACTCGCATGTAAAATGTCTACGAATGTAACCTTTTTAGGCAGATGTTGCTCGTAGCTACATTCTCGTAGCGAGATTGCGTAGCAGCGTAGCCATTTCGCTGGCCGTAACCGCGCTACGTTAGTCAATCAGCTGTGTCTACCGAATGTACCTACATTGGAATCACTACGTTAGTACTGGTAGTAGTAGCATCTATTTTAATGGACACTAGAAATAGCTTTTCTATATTGTTACACAAGTCCATGTTACAAATATATTATATGTATGTAGGTTTCACTTATTTATACTTAAAATTAGACAATCTATACACATCAGCGCGAGTCCACTGTTCACGCACAAATGTTGCAGTTTTTCGGAACTGTTAGAAATATTGGCACGCAATTATTATTGTTTGCTAGATCGTGTGAGTGTGAGTGAATATCGCCTTTATCTGACATAATTTAAATTTAAAAAACTAACAACTGCTGTTGTGATTATAAACGCATGTATCTCAACAGGCTTGTTAGACAAAACACCTAAGACTATATCAATATTATTATTTAGGGTGGAATACTACATAAGCTTATTATTATATCTATATTCAAAGTTTATTGTATGTGTTCTGTAAATCACTCAATAAAGAACATTTCTTTAGTAAAAAACTGACAAATATTATTATATTTTTATATCTCTTATTCTAAGCTATGTCAATATTCTGGAGCTGAGAATGTCGGTATGTAGGTATTAGGTTTTGGTCTCGCGAGTTATTTTTGACTAAATAAAATGAATAGACAAGTCTTGTGGAAAAATGAAAGCTTTTAAAGAAGTATTATATTTGTATTTCGAATATTTAATAAGCGGAGATACAAGAGATATGATTCTTTGATTTCTTTCTTTATGAAATGATACTTTTAGAACATATTTTTTTCGTGGGATATCATCAAATGACCCCCTCCCGCTGAGACTGCAGCTGGAGGGAGTGTCAAACTCTTACTTTGACGTGTAAAAGTGTTGATTTCAACCTATTTGCAAAATAAATATCATTTATCATTTACTGACTAAAACCCACTGTGTTCCTTCTGGAGGTCCCTGTGTGCCAGGGCCACGGTATCTCTTACGAACAACCCGCAGCCCAGGCAGACCCTGGCCCTAAAGAGCCCCTCCTATGTTGCAGACATCTCTACACTTTTAGAACATTACTTAATTTAAAATCAGCCAGTCTTTAAGCCTCTTCTTTTATTAGCCATCTTTATACAATACTTTCTTTCTACAGCACTACGGTCCACCTCCATTATAATTATTATCAAACTACACTACTATTACAAAAGTAGATCACAAATAAAATTGAGTCCAAAAACGTTAATAGACATCAATAACAAATAAAACAAAACACGACCAACTTAAACAAAGATAAATCATCGTAAATATTTAAAGAGCGGTTTACATACCACTCAAATGAATACCATATCTATTGACAATCCGTCTCGATCGCATAATTTGAAAAGACTATTTGATTTTACGATAATGGTCCCCAAAGCGAGTCCCGTCCCCAGGTACCTTATGTATAGTCTCGGAAATTGCGTTAACCACATTCGAGTACCAGGAAATTAGAAACGTTCAAGGGTATAATCGAATGTCTCCCGCTAGCAGAAATAAACTTGCCGTATGTTATCGATGTGCCTCCGTAGCCGGTTGTGCGTAATGCAACGTGCTTTGATTTTTCGGCATCCCTTGATAACGGCAAAATTGATTTTACGCTATCGATTTGATCGCGGCGGATGAAATTTATGTTACGAGAAAATAATGATTATTTTTCACGGTATTCTTTTAATAATATCCCTCACACATTCACACAACGTCATCTAGTCCCAAACTAAGCAGAGCTTGTACTATGGGTACTAGACAACTGATAAACATACTTATATACTTTTCTTTTGTAAATACATACATATTATACATAGAAACACCCAGACTAAGTCAAACACCCATGTTCATGCACACAAATGTTTGACTTATGCGGGAATCGAACCCGCGACCTATAGCGTGGCAGGCAGGTTCACTAACCACCACGCCGTCTCGTCGTCGTCATCTTAATCACTCTCTATTAGTTACAATGTATCATTGCATGTTAAACAGAAGTACATAAACGTCTGGGTCTTGAATATCTTAATCACTCTCTATTAGTTACAATGTATCATTGCATGTTAAACAGAAGTACATAAACGTCTGGGTCTTGAATATCCCTAAAGAACTTTGCGAAACAATTGTCGGGAGACGTAGAAGGGAGACTACAAAGACAATTGAAATTCGATTTGTCTTCAATTTGAACCCTCTCACTCCCTTTTCAGGAGCACTGCACTAATAACTTGTAATTGTTTCAATATTTTTTTGTCAAGATTAAGTTAGATGACGCCGGTACAGACGGCGACAAACTGCGCTAATTACGTTAGTGATCCCCCGTCCCTAGCCCCCAAAGTAAACGACTCCGCTTTCAGTGTAAACAACCGCTCAACTTTACCAGGAAAAATTCGCAAACCCACTTATTTACGTCTCAGAGGTATACGGTGACAGTGCGAGGACATAACAACGTCGTACGATGTACTGAACGTACTCGACAGTACCAACAAATTAGGTTAGTGTACCGCTCTAGAAATAATATCCCCCAACTCAAACATTTAAGAGCAAGAAAACGGCTCTAAGATTTCAAATAAATTCCATTATAGTTAAAAAGTTCCGAATATTTTTGCATATTTTTCAAATTTTAATACAAGAGATTCCCGAACATTAAAACAAGTTTTGTCTGATATTTATTATAATAACTGTTTTCTGTACTTTAATTCTCAACAACATTGTTTTAGGCAGATTGCGAGATTTAATTTGAAGGAACTCCGCGCCGAGGGTTAGGCCGTGTATTAAACTAATATAGCAGAAAAATATATTGTAAAAAGTCAGAATCTGAAGTCGAGCGCGAACTATCCTGATATTATATTTCCGAACGTATTGATCCCCCAGGATATTGTTCGGTTTCGTTTCGGTAGAAGTTTTCAATCCCTCTGCGTTTTGGGAGTTGCACTGGACAATCTTATCAGGGAGGGAAGAGGGGAAGATTTTCCACTGTCCGGCGCCCTCTCACCTTGGAGGATTTCCCAGGACGCCGAGACGGCCAGCCGATTGGATTTCAAATTATTATGCGTGTATTTGACCGGCAAAAGATTTACATTTTTCAAACGTCGGAACTTTTTACGGAATTATAGGGGTTATGTTGGGTCTGTTGTTGAGCTTTGGAAATGAATATTTTATTTGTGTCGGTCGCGTTACGGTACATGTCTACTTTTGTGATTATGCACGTTTTAGTATAATTTACATATGTAAGTGTGTTTTGAATAACATGAGTTAACTTGGACGTAAATGAGTTTATTATTAAAGTAAATGTCGACAAGTCAAATATGTTTTACATTATTGTGATGCCTTTGTACTTGACATTGTCATTTAGCCTATATCCTACTACTATTATAAAGGCGAAAGTTTGTAAGTATGGATGTATGGATGTATGGATGTATGGATGTTTGTTACTCTTTCACGCAAAAACTACTGAATGGATTTGAATGAAACTTTACCACAATATAGCTTATACATCAGAATAACACATAGGCTATATATTATAACGCTATTAACTAAGGGGGATGAGCAATAAAGCATTTTTTGCTCAGTTTTAACTAGACGCCATCTATATCTTTTTAATTACAACACATTTAGCAAATTTGACTGTACCAGCTGGGTAAATAGTTATTACCTACTGTCATAGATGGAGTTAAGCTTTTCATACAATTAAACCGGGCTAAAATATTTTAAATTTATTTTTCAGTTCAAAGTATATACCTAAACATGCTACATATGTTATTTCGACAGATAAAAATAATTTAAAGACAAAAGTATTAAGGCAAGTTTCAACCTAACGCCATCTTTAGCTTTTCAAAACAATCTAATTTGACAATCTGACATTGTTATAAAAATAATTACTGAGGGGGGTTTAGAAACAGCAATAGAACACGAATCCAAAAAAAAATTGTGTCTGTTTGTCTGTATGTCTGTTTGTCTGTATGTCTGTTTGTCTGCATGTCTGTTTGTCTGTTTGTTAGTACGCGCTAATCTTCGGAACTACTGGACAGATTTGAATGATTCTTTTTTTGTTGTATAGGTGGTAGGTCGGGGCAACATATAGGCTATAAATTATCTTGGAAATTTGAACACCTGATGCAGAACAGCAACAGATCAGCTTAACTATAAGAGATAGAGTAATGCTGCCATAGCAAAAATTGTTCCACGTGATGAGCATTTTCTGCTGCGAGATAAAATTTGAAGATCTAGAACACCTGTTATGGAACTCTAAAAGCCCAGCTACACCATCAAACATATAGGACTGATGTCTTAGCAAAAGTTGTTCGGTCTGATAGGCATTTCCGGTTGACTTATAAAAATCTAAGATCAGACACATCTGAAGAACCTCTCTTTTTTGAAGTCGGTTAAAACGACATAAGCTGAAAGTACCTCAGCGCGGTGAAGGCCGTAACAGTTTACGACTGATTTTCGATGACCATGGTATAGACGCCAGCACATCAAGTTACCCAAAACTGTAAATATTTTCCAATCAACTTTAACAATATGCTTTAGAGATAAAGTTGAAATTCTATTTAGGAAATTTGACAGATTGTAGTAGCTTGATGTGCTGCATCATTGAAGACTTCTAGCCAAAACTCCCATTTTTTTTTTATTGTATCGCATTAATATTCCTTCGGACTTTCGTTATTTCAGTTTTTAATTTACTTTTCCATTTATCTCCGTGACACGGTAGCCTACCAGGTAGTGCAGGAGAGCAGACACTTAGATTTTTATGGATCAAGTATCTTCACAACAAAACGATAGCTATGCTTACAAAAAGGTTAAATTGTTTCCATTATTCCAAGAAGCTAAGACATTAAGGATCATACGAACCTTAGAATCCAACGAAGAGCTAATCTAAGTCGAGAGAGGCTTGATGCTTTTCGAGAACATCAGGCTGCAACTCGCAATATTGAAGTCTTTTGGGATCGAGAAGCACGCTTACGTTTTCAGCGTATTTACGCATCAACATACAGGTCTCTAGACACCAAAGAAGAATGTGATGCGCCACTGACCGCTGATCCTGAACGTCTTGCATTGCCTCGCAAATCTTAGACGTTCTCGGAAAGAGAATCACGCTTGACTTCTCAGCGTATCTACGCATCTGCTTCTAAGTGACTAGAGACAAGTAAGCGACAATTTGCCGATACAGAATCATGCTTGACTCCTATAAACCTAATGCGCGACTAATTGCTGATCGAGATTATACGTTGTCCAGAATGATGTTGAACGAAATATTCATAATCATTTACAACTGTTGTGGAATTCCAGGCGCCCAGCTACATTATAGCATCTATGAATGACGTTTTAACAAAACTGTTCAATTTGAGGCATTCCAAAAATGAAAGACCTGAAGCGTCTCGAATCATCTCGCGCATCATGTTGTTTTCCCGTCCCCGGGCTCTTAGAATTCGATATCAGACGTTCCAAATCTTCGATTTTGACAGCCCTGTAGTCGCTGGCATAAGCGACTGGATCCGCGTACGAAGTCGCGGGCAGAAGCTAGTATTAACATAAATATGTATACTCAAGTATAAAGGCGACCTCTATACATTGCTATCTAAAACTAGTTTATTAAGTTTCATTTGAAGTGTACATAAGTAGTTGAGAGCGCTTGGTATTTTAGTAGATGTAACTAATTGTCAATAGGAGTGGGGAAGCAAACGAAAGTTCTTCGTAGAGATCGCATTAGAGACCGCGGCCCACCACTGTCGGAGATAATGCCATTGCAATACCCGAGATCCGATTGTATTGGCAAATTGGATCAAATGCAGCGCTCACCGTACAAAAGATAAGAGCCGGATACGGGTAGCGGTAATATTATGTTGCGGCTATCTTCCCGGATCGCCCCCGTGTGCGGCTCGTGACGATCGAAACGATCGCCCGTAATCGTTCCGTGTAGTTTCCAACTTTTTTTTTTAATCTTTTCATTCTGTCCGTCGTTTCTTTTGTTGTGGCGCAATCGATTTTCAACCGGATTATCAGCTTATATCATTTTGAGAGCACATTCGCCGCTTAAAATTTTCGTCGACCTTTTTAATACGTACAATAGAGCTAAGGATGAGTCAATACTTTCTTGTTTTGTAATACTCTCGAGTAAGCCGAGATGTTGAAAACGAGTTTTTCAGCGTAAATTATAAACACTGAAAATCCTGTATTTCATGAGCAGCGTGACAGTTAGTGCACCTGCATAGATAAAACACCTATTTTTTAACAGACGTAAATCTGATAATAAAGTAATGCAAACGGGCGGGTGCAACAAACATATCGCGAGGAACAAAAAATATTCGTAATAACGCGCGATATGAAGCGCCGCGAGCATTACGTACCAATGTTTTTGCGACCAATGAAAAAATATCGTCCATGTAAACGACAATGCAGATTATTACTGCCCGACGGGGACTCATAAAGAGCAACACAAGGAAGCGGACGGATTTACGCGCCGCTCCGATAAGATACAACACCTTTTCGATGTCGTACGTAGTGTATATCACGATGATCGCGTTCAAACAGCGCGCCTCATTTTCCCGTCGTTAAGGGGTGAATTTTAAATTTTCTGCGAGGGTGTCCCACTCAAGTATGTATGAAGGACCGGCCTCCCCGCGCGACTCGCATCCGGTCGCACGCATACGCTATGAGCCCTCATTGTCTGCCCGAACTCAAGGTAAACCGATTACGTGCTAAAAATTCATAAAGTCATTGTCATCTTCGCATAAAGCTTCTACACTTAGTAAGTGCGCTCAACGTTTTCGCAAAATGCTTGCATGTTATAAAACACTCGGTATAAACGTAACACCAGATAAAAACATTTAGCGTCATGAAATTAATAACATCATCAACCCCCATTGTGAAGCTAAAAATCTCAATTGGGACGTGATAAACAATACGGCACGCTTAGGTTATCTCCCCTTGACTTATGATATCATTATTTCCCTTTTTGCAAAAATTTACCGAGCAAAAACAAGCGCGCGGTGGGCATACTAATTCTCCTCGGTCAATATATTGGTATCGGCGGTACGCCTGCAGGACCCTTCCTTACCATTTTGAAGGCAGAATCTTTTGACAATAAAACAGAAGCAAGCAATTTCAATGTTAAATCACATAATTCAAATTTCTCTCGTTGTTTACCAGCCACGCTTCGGCGGCTATATAAACTCTCAAAATCTACCCACATCCGTAACGAAAGCCTGCACCGTTATTTATGGCAAGCCACGTTTCATTGTTGTTGTCGGTTTTCATTTTAACGCTTAATTTTTTTTCTATTTATTGTATTTTTGTGATCGTCGGTGCCTACAAAATGATTTGTTTTTCGGTTTGCTCTTCCGACGCGCTTAATTCCGGTGATATTTGATTTATGCGCACAACGGTGTGGCCACTCCACCTACATACGCTCACTGAATAAATCGATTATGTCGGAAGACTAATGCGTACCCAAGATCCTCTTGCTCCGCGTTGTGAAGAGAAGGGTCTATTGTCGATCTGGCAAAATCGACGCGATTTACCGGAAAATATCGCTTATTTGCATCGCCAACACATCTGTCCGCGCGAACGTAAAACATTCAGACGTAAAATCGAATGGACGAAATAAGATATAAATGGCCGCTTGCACATAGAATCTCGGATTTTACTACCATCTCGTATATCTTTAAGTGAAATATGGTCTGATATCATATTCAATCGTCCCGGCATTATATTCTCGAAACTTAGATAAGTAAGTAGATACTTACCGAAAGGAAATTTTTATTCGTTGCGATTTTAACATTTTAACAGAATTTATGGCGTCTAAATAATATTTTGAAGTTTTCTACAGTATGCAGCCAATAAATCAGAGCATAAATCCGTATAGTATCTACGTACAAGAATAGATTATACCACCGATGTCGTGAAGAAAACTGTAGCAAACAGATTTATTGAAGAATTTCGATGGTGAGTGGCTTGGAACATAAAATATTCTTAAGGTATATGCTGCAATGTAAAGACCGATATATACTTTAAGGAGAGTACTCTTCAATCTATGTAACGTAAAACTAGCGAAGTGTTATTAAACTGCATTTTCAATTTTCATATCAAAAGCTAGGTAGGATCGATCGTATCCGACAGACTAGTGGCTGGATCGTGTTCGTCTCAATGACGCTTTTAAGTCGGGGTTACGGTTTTATGTGTGAACGGAAGAGTCAGCTTGAATGACGGGGGGTCTCGCCTCTAGTACCCACTCTAGTACACGCTCCTATCATAAAAATGTAATTAAAATTCACATCATCCGTCCTCGACTAAGTTGAAGAGACCGGGGATAACCATTTTATTGTTCCACCATGCACGCTGCCCTCAGTTTCATCCCATTTAAATTACGTACAAAGAAATAAACTTGAAAGAATTTGTTAAAACTAGCTTTGTTCGAATTAAATAACAATAAAGTGATTTAATGGGAGCTCTTGGCGCTCAGAGCGATTTCTTTTAAACAATCTAGTATTGCGTTTGGAAAACACTTCTCGGAAATAACGAGATACGTAAATTACGTTTTGTTCAACAATAGGTACTCGAATCGCGCCGAGGTTTCTTGCAAGATGAGAGTTATATTGATTTGCAAATAACAACTCATCCGTGCGAAATGAAATATACTTAAATCGGAAAATCCTTGAAAGTATTACACGTGATGTTTCGTACGAACCCATATTGTTTTATTGGTTCATACGTTCTGTTCAGTCGAAGGATAATTTTAAAGGATTATTTGGTTTGTTTATCAAAAACTCGGCCTTTCGTCCAGTTTTGAGCAAACAGCGTGTATTAATAAAAGCATTTAATAAAAAAAGAACCTTCAATCCTTTCTCCCAACACGTCAAGCGCCCAAATTGTTTGACAAACACATCAAACGGCCGCAAAATTTTAATACAAACATGTAAAAAAATTCCAAACGTAATTTCATTTTGCTGTTCATGAACGTCCTGTGTAAAATTAGGGGTGAAAACGTTGTATTACTGTATTCGTGCCGTCACGGACTAATGAAGGCATTACTCACTTATCTATCGCGATACGTACCTGGAATCAGAAGAAAGAAAGTACATTAGTTAAAGCAATAAAAAGGTGAAAAGTAGGCACGCAAAGTAACCTTTATAAATAGAGCAAACATTGAAATATTGCGAGGAGACAACGGGAAGGTGTGGTAGAATATCATTTTTCAAGAAGCAAGTCGCCTGATAGTGGGTAATGCTTTACTCGAGGTGGCTCCAACCGCGGTCTCGACCGATATTCTGATAGATAGGAAATGAAGACTGATTAACCTCGCGTGACTATACAAGGCTCACGGCACGGACTTGCCTGCTAAATATTGCGTTTGCGAAACTCCACATTGTTCGTTATTTCAAATTATGTGGTTGAACTTTGAGTGTGTAAATTTTATCTTTATGTGTTATAATCACAGGTATTATTGTGATTTTGAGCTCAAGTAGCATTGGCTTTTTGAGGTCGTTACTGTAAAATTATTTAAGGTTTGAAGTGTGAAACTTTAATTATATTTCAGTGTATGTGTGTATTTTTTATTAGCAAGCATTTTAAAGTTAAGATTATAACAATCAAAGATTGATTAAATGTAGATTTGCAATTAGTTTCACGTTATTATTGAAAATAATAGTGCGTAGGTACATAGAGAACAATGAAATCTTATAAAGATCATAATATGCGATATTTTTTTTAATTTGTACAAGCCCCAACCTACGATCAGTTTCAGAATCAAAGTACTTGAACTATTATAAGTTCTTTATTTAACTTCATAAAAGGCTCCTTTAAGAAAATTGTATTTTGATTCCATATAAACTCAAACAGATAGACTCAGACAGTTATTATTATTGTACAAATATACCAGCCATTTATCATTTTCCCTCATTTAAAACTAAGTAGTCATATCTATTTTATTAAAAGCAATTTTTATGTTCGTTAATGTTTGAGTGAACGCCCTCGCAGCTGAACCTTATAATTAATGGTTTCAATATTTTTTTCAGTAAGGAGCACTGAAGTTCAGGCGATTAAGTGACTAACATGATAGAATTATGCCGACTCACTAACGTAAATAATAATCGTAGACTCAGGGTAAAGGCTCTGACCCATATTCGGTAGGGGGCGTTGGCGTGCGTGCGAACAATCACGGTTAGAACCAGTTTAATGTTTACACATATATACGAGGTAATTACATTTTTTGTGTCGTCTATCTGTCCGCTCCTACAAGTTATCGCTCTATTAAGTACCGTCATGTTTCCTTGTCATTATAAACACCCAAGCAGGGGACCAAACATTTAGTGTCTTTCATCGTCAACGGACAAATTAAAAAGTTTTGTTTCTCCCTACCCAAGTTATCAAAAATGTATGGAAACGAATTATTCTCCGTGCAACCCCAATGAGATAAAGTTAGTACGCCAGACTTCTTTCGTGGCAGATGTTGATAAGAAACTTAATGGTTTTATTTGTGTCATTGTATTCTCGATTAAGCCACCCTGCGACGGAAAAGTGAAAGGCAACGTAACGTTAAAATTAATTCCAAACGCGAAACTCTCGTTTATTTTTATTTTGGGAATCATTTATTTTCGTCAAACAATTAGGCTGCGAGCCCGCGTCGGTCGCAAGGCCGCGGCAGCTCGGCGGAAGAAACTCCACGTCACATCGACTCGCCCCCTCAAAAAAAGGGTTGGTTTAACGCACGTTTTTTGTTGCATAATCCCACGCAACGCGCGAAGCCTATTCCGCCTTCGGCTAATGCGCGCAGCTCGTGCGGACCGACCGACGTTGAGACGGGAATTTAAAAATGTCATTTCCAGAGCGCCAAGTAAATCCAGATTTGTTGTTGCTGAGTGACTTTCTAATTCCGCTGGCGGGAAGAACTTTGTGAAACGTATACCGTGTTCATGAGACCTGCTAGTGACCGCGAGCAGCCCCGCAGCCTAATCCGATCCACGGGCCAGAGTTGTTGCCCAAACTTGTGCCGGACGAGGCAACCCCCCACCCTCGGCCGCTGTCACCCGCCCGCTTTATAATCACCTACTATACAATACGATATACTTTGATTAATTTACACCACAAACAGGAATAAAGTTTTGTTCGCTAAAATAGGACCGTTGTTTTGGCCCAGCCTTACCCTGCACCACCCGTGAAAGTTGATTGTTAATCTGAAACGGATACTTGTTTGTTATGACTACTCACTCAGTCGTCTATATAAACATTATTCAGTAAAGTTGTGCGCGCTTACTCCAAGTCTAATCCAATAAGTCGATGAACGTGATTGAAGCTTAGTCAAACAATAGTATAGAAAGACGGGGCGACGAACTAGTGCGACTTATGATCCAGAGGGCGTTTAAAAGGGTACGTGGACCTTTTTCGCCATAATATACTCCCAAGCGTTAATTGCTCACCAGACTTGAAACTTGCCTTTATTTTTATTTTTGCACGTGAGATTTATTCGATGAAATGATCGCCTGTAAATAATAGTGTGCCATACTGTAGCCGTACCGGTTGCCAATGTCAGCCGTCTCAATGTTTTAGCTGTAAATAGATACACAGAGCGCCATTAATTACGACACATCACTCGCCCACTAATTAATTTGCAGCTGCACAGATTAAACTGATGTTATTTTTCCTAGCTCTTTCATAATTGTGAACCTAAGCACAGAGTAAGGTCACTCATAGCGTCGCATACTGCTGCGAATATTCAATTTCGAAACTCGTGTCCGGACTTAAATTCCGTTTCTCCGATGTTCCCAATTTCTCTGTAATATGATGGATTGCATAAAGTAATCGATTCATGGAATTCGGGCGGAAAGCAGAATGGGTAGCTTACAAGGCAATCAGCGGCCAGCAGGAGGCTTTATTAACCCGTCAGGGTAGTGCGGGCTCTGCTAATCAATCGCCGTTCGCGTGTCGACCGCGCTATCTGTCTTTGGCCGATTGGACCCCGATAACGCCGCCGACGCAAGATTACCTACCTATACGGGAATGGCCCATTTATAAAATTAACTTCTTTTATCTTCCTAAATAGACGATATTAGAGGAGTAAATAAGTCTAAAGTGCTTCGTAGGAAATAAATAGGCCGATGTTTATGTTCGATCGCAGACGGGTCGGCCTGGTACGATCGCGTGGAGCTCACGTGTGAACATACCCACGTTGGGCCAAATAAAAAGCACACTGATTTTCATGAGCATAAAGCAATAGAATGCTAGTCAAATTGGTGTTTACTAAAGTAATTTAGTTTTAGCACCAATTCATTTTTGTTACGCTAAAAAAGTTCGGCACGCGTGAAATTCAGTTGAGATGTGTGAAAATTTAATGTAAAATCCGAAACATTTGTTCGAAATACAAAATCCGCTAGCGTTCAAAAATAAATTTAAATTAAATATTTTAAATATTGAAACTCTTTTAACCATGACAACAAAGTTAGTTGAAGCAATGAAAAATACTTTATACACTTCAGAATTTTCTAGTTTTCATAAATCACCGAGCGCTGAATGCCAGAGAGGGAGAAGTTTAAAAGTAAAGTCGGGTAAATTCTCAGCGGAACTTTCTATGAGATTAAAGTCATAATTTACTTGATGAGAGGGCATTATGTTGTCGAATATGAAACCGGCTACCCCATTACAGAACTGATTTCCCTAAATGGGAGTTTGCAAAAATTGTAAGCGAAAAAAGGCCCGGGCCGAGATAATTCCTAAGTATTGAGAATTTCAACCGTTATAACCGTACGTCTCCAAGATAGCGAAAGGGACGGCTCATTAACGTCAGCACGAATCCGGGGCCAGTTTATGCCAACCGATACCTTTAAGGTATTTACAAAGCAGCTAAGCGGGAGCAATCTACGCGGGCGCAATGAAAAAAAGACGCCGCACCCCGCGTAATCCACGCGAAATGCCCTTTAAGAGCCCCACAATTTAATGCTAAGTATAGCAATCTCAAGACGACGTTGAGCCGGTCCTCCGAGAGGGTTGAAAAAATGATACACGCCGGGGGGGTGAGGGTGTTGCGCGCGCGGGAGGGGGCAATCACGGTTAGTTAGCGGGGCAGCTGCTCCCGACCGACGATAACACTTAAGGTGTTTTACTGTACTTCCTCCGTTACATTGAAACACAAGTTTTATTCTCAGCTTTTTCAACACACCCTTGTATAAATAAGCGCATATTATAATAGGTCGTCATCACAACGGTAAAACGTTTTGCAATTCGCAGGATATTGCGTGCGATAACGAATGCATTTTGAATATAATGAGTAATAAGCCGGTGAATTTAAAATTTAAAGCGTGCGATAAACATAATCAGTTTTATTAATCAGAATGTACATAGTTTGAAGCAATTTATTGGACAGTGGAGCTCGTTAAGAGGATGAGCGGTAAAGCTCTCAGTTTAAATTATGTGCCAGCATCCCATTTAATGTAAACAATCATTTCGATCTTTGATATTTTCATCTACACAATAGTATTTGTTTATTACTTCGACTGCCAGTATAAAACTTTTGATGTCACTTTGTTAATTGAAAAGCTGTCTTTGTTTCGTTCTTTGATATAAATTGATTAATATAAAGTGAGTGTATTTATTTTGATTTAGATCATCAGTTTGACATCTATCATCGTCAATTAGTTAAGGCTTCGTATTTAACAGGCGTGCAAATTTATTCGGCACTCGAAACCAAATAGCTTAAGACAATAATGAACAGTTTTCGTAGTACGACACAGTAATGGGAGGTATCGCATTCGTAGTAATGGCCGGTACAGAATTAATTAGCGGGTATCGCTTTATACGGAGCGCGCCAGGTGTGCACGTGGCTTTACAGCACCATTAAGTTACGGAATACATAGGGGTTGAACCGCTTGAGCGATTGACCGCACACATTCCTAGCTTTTATGTTACAATACCGACCTTTATGAAACAATAGAAACTTCTCAACAGGAAAATAGAAACTCGCCCTCTCTAAAACAGTATAAACGCGAAGAAAACCGATCGAATCGCGTGTATTTTGTATGCTAAGCTTGTAACCCTAGTCATTACCACTATACACATATCAAGTTATATTCAAACCACGCGTAGTTAAGATATAAGTGTCACTACGCTTAATCAAATCGCTTTCCAAATAAATGGAGCGTCGACGAATCAATAACGCGAATTCAATTTACAATTCTACGTACATCACTGACGTATCAATTGTTCAATCTAAGCGAAGACAGATAAACGCACAGATCCAACGATTGCTTTGCGATGAAAAAGACTGGAGATTCATCGATAGGATGCGCGAGTCCCAAAGTGAAAAATGTACATTTGGATGGCGTTAATTCGTTTAATTTCCGGTGAGGGGGAGAAGCGCGGGCGGGGTGGCCCAGTCCGTTCAGATTAATTCAGCGCCGAGCCTGTCACCGATAAGGACACTGAAATAAATTGAAAATGTTCAGAGATTGATTTGAATACTCTCGAGGACATATCGAAGGCGGCTAGCGAAAAATGACAAACCGCATTCTTATTCAGAGATTTTCATTCCGTGAGCGCGACTTAGCGAGAAAAATGCTACGTAATGAATAAATTATTCCCCGCTTGGACCATCAAAAAAGAGTGAACGTTCAATTTAAACAAAACGTCCATGTAGGCAACGATATTGAACTCGATGATAGAGCCGATTGTATCTGCAATGCATTTGAAATATTGAATGTTCTCTGGCAGAATTGAGATAAAATTTAAACAGTTAAACTGCTACAGATTCACAAATAGCCAAATCTGAAGATTGTCTATTAAATCGTTTATAAAATGGTAAAATTAATGCAATCGGCGCGAGCGAGTCGAGATGGGAGACATCGTTCGTGGCGTTCGTGATTCGAATGTCAATGAAGTAGAGTGGCACCAGCGCCAGGCCCTCAGGGCTCGGGTACCGCTGCTAAGAGCCCGACCCATCATTTACATATTGCGATTTTGTATCGATAACAATTAGGAGATGGAAAATCCGCCGTGAGATGTTTAACAATCAACCTATACCACGTCAAGTTAGGGAGCGAGTTACGGCAACCCGGGTGGGTTCTGTTCGTATTTACTGGAATTTAAACGCGTCACTTAATCGTAAAGGTAACGTTACATGACTACGCAAACAAAACGACATAAACTTGCAAATGAAGACACGCCGCAACGAGCGTACACTCGCTGCCGTGTTCCAGTGAAATTCAGAGAATCAAAACGTCCGAACATGAAACAAATTGATTGCTGCAGAGGCGCTCGGCTGGCGCCAAGCTCGACGGTAGATTGGTAATAGCGCATGCTAAACTTATTAGCCAAACGGAAAATGGTATTAGCAGACGTACTGTGCAGCCCAGCCTCCCGTGAAACTTCATTCGTACGTCAAAGTTGACAGTGTTGCTCGTAAGTGATTGTTGCAACCAATCAAACACGAGCTAAATTGACTTCGCTCGCTTCGCACAGGGATCCAAATTAAGCGCGATAAACAAAGCTGGAAAAAGTCAGTAACTGAAATGAAAATAGATTCAGAGAGTAGAGTTTTAATTCGGAAAGATAACGAACGTCAGCATCAAGTGAAATGGCCGCTTCCAAAACGTTAAAACAATTTATCCTAGGTAATCCCGAAGTGTCAGACGATAATAAGAGTGACATTTAGAGCGGGCCGAGCGCGGCGGTTAATTCTGCAGCGCCAGTGGCGGCCGATTGTGACACCCACTAAACCTGGTTGCCAGCAGTAAGCCCATCAGGTGGCAACCCCTGCCTACGACCTAATATCGCCGCCTCACTGACACACCAAATAACTTTGTTTTCATTTTCATCTAGTGTATTTGTTATTCATTTTGGTCGCGTCATATTCGCGCCCGTTATTGTTTGGCCAACGTATCACGATAGGTTCACGCGGTCATGTGATCCAAACGACGTTTAAAGGTTTTTATAACAACAAAGAGACCGTCAGTCTACAAAGCCATTAACTAAGAACACAAACTGTCCCATTACGTTAAAACTACACCATCCATATTCCAACAGTAACGAAAGCAATTATTCGCATTCAGTCAACAAAGACGCAGACGTACGGTACAAAGGGACCATTTCATAAGTTAAAGCGTTACGGACGATAGTTATCTGCGAGCAACTAGTGATGCAGTAAATCCTAAGAGTACACTTCGCAACTATCCCTTCTTACGTCTCTGGAACCTGAGCTCTTACTACAGGCCAGAACTTAAATTGTTTCCTGCGAAGATTTTGGCGAGCGATAACAGGAATTCCACGAGCAACTACTGTCTCAACTTGGATAATTTCGGCGCTGGGATTCGATTTTAAAATCGTTCAAGTATAAAATTCGCATTACGTACCTAAAAGTGAGTCGATTTATCACTGTAAAAATAATCAAACTATTACTCAACTAAGATGTAGAATTGTGCGCTTTAAATAAATGACTTTTGAATTCGAGAATTTCATACGGTTCTAAAGTGGAGTCGGTTGTTATCGGTAGTTGAGGATCTAGGTACGGTTTCACATGTTAAATCTTTTGTCAGATGCATCGTTTCCATCGCATGTGATAAAGTGGTAGTGGTTACAGTAGATCGTGGCCACACAATTCCCCGGGAGGCTTACGAGCGAGAGAGAAAAGTAAGACGATTAATCCCAGTGGGTGCGGAACTGGAGAATTTATTATAAAACGGTTGCGTTCGAGGCGATGCGCTGCGACCGCGCTGTTCATTGCTCTATTGGAGTGGTTATTCCACTATTACATTTATAAAATACTAGTCTGTTTATCCAACTTAAATACGAGCGCAACATGCTCTTTGCATATACAATTTGTTAATTAATTCAATGGTGATTTGTGTACATTATTTATGTTTTAGATTTATCGACTACATTTGTTCAATGAGTAGGATGTAATATTTTAATTACGTTATATATTTTGTTTTATTGTTACGTTCGAAATATAATAATAAAACTTCAATGTGATTTACATTTTATGAAAATTTGCTCAGTTTTTCCTTGTCTTTTTAACCCTTCATTTGAACTCCGCTAGAGCGGGAGTATGGAAGTAAGTATAAATGTAATTATAACTTACTAAATAGACTGGAGGGGACCAGTGATTAAACCTGACTTCATAACCACATCTTTGTTAAGGTGGGGAGTCCGAAAGTCCGATCTGAATTGTCTGAACCAGCCCTTTCCCATTGTTTTGTTTTTAATAAGTAAAGTTATTTTAGGCTGCTTAAATTATATCCCATTACCAAATTAATTTCACTTTCTGTTAAATGTAAACGTTGACCTTTTGGAGTCCCGTGTTTATTTAAAGAACGTTAGGTTAAGTTGTGTGGATTTTTTTACTTATGAGTACGTTTCTAAATTGAAATTGAGCGTAAAATTTGGTATTTATTTCATACATAGATAGTTTTGAAAATAATCACGTGGGGTTTTCGTGCATTATTATTAAAAATTAAAATTCGTTTTTAGTTTTTGGTAACTATTGGGGTTTAACCCAACAGTGACAATAAAGTGAATGTTGTTTGTTTGTTTGTTAGTTCGAACACTGTCCGAAATGTTAAATGTTTTTTTAGAAAAGAGTTTGACGTTCAAACTTTGCAACAATATAATAGATAAACAAAAACTAGTAATGTAAACCCCATAAACAAATCTAAAGACATTGCCTAATAATAATAGAAAAATATCATCGTACACGATAAAGGCGCAGGGGATTGCGTGTCGAAAAAATCCGAAATAATATAGGCAAAAGGTTATTTAGTGGAATCGATGGTCGGTGTCTTCGTAAAGAGCTCAGCTAAATGTCAAGAGCTCACGTGCTCAAATGTCAGGAGGCTTTGGTTTATCCAGCCGTCAGTTCACGAATAATGTCATAGTGAGTCTACATAACTGTATCTTCGATGTATTGGAAGTTATTTGGGGTATTTTCTTTGCAGATTTGATTTAGTTAGATATGTAGGTTGAATTCTTGAGATACACATAATTTAAAAAAATATACAAACAAATACCCATGCACTATATTCATTACTCAAACCAACGCGACACGTATTTAAAGGATCATTTGTACCAAAAACAACAACGAAAGCCACTCAATCCAAGGGAATTCATTTTCTGCGCGAAGCATGACATTCTAATTTAATCGTATGTGTCACTGTCAAATTAGAGATACTATACCATAGGCATATCTGCCGCACTGACATTTCTAAACATGAGGGGAACAAATGGTTTTGACATTTCAAGTATTTAAACGACCTTGAATCTTATGCAGAATAACAGAAGGGTTGACAAAATCAGCTATAGGCACTTACGACTTTATGCCATTAAGCCTAACACGAGGTTCTTCGTTGAATTGAGTGACATTACGAATTGTAATTGCTATTGTCAGGCACTAGATGTGAGTAATGACGTTAAGTGATATGAGATAAAAATTTTGCTAAGTGCTTTGAAAATGTCACTGAAGGTAAAATCAAAGATCAAAGCTTGAATGCAAAATGAATTAAAGAAAAAATCTTTTGGAAACTTATTTCCCTTTGCTCTGCATGTGATTATGAACCTATCATGGGACCACATGATGAACGAGGCATTCGCCAACTCATGATAGGCGTTTGTATTGAAAACAAAATAGAAGAACTTAAAAGGGAATAACTTACAGTTTCAAACTATCTAGACAACAATACGAAGTTTTATTCTCTGAGGAAACACTAGGGGAGGGGTGCGGGACGCGGCGGAGTGACGTCACGGCTGACGGTGTAAATAATTGCGCTGTCGAACACACCTGCCGGGGAAAGAAAATTAAGCGAAACGCAATTTGACTGAGTGATGAAGCACCAGAGGATCAGTTTAATGAGGAGTTACTGACGAAAAATTATACTTACATGATTTATAAACCCATAATTTTATCTTCGTTAATTAATATTGTAACTTCTAAACTAATTACTCACATGGCAATTTAGATAATGTTAAACGTTTTGAAGCGTCTATAAATTATGTATTACTCAGTAGCAGCTACGTTGAGTCAAAGATGCTCCGATAACATGCGGAGCGACACACGAGTCACAGTCGCGCTCATGTGCTCCTTGCATGATAAGACGACTCACTACGCCAATGTACTCCCAACAACCCCGCAAAGGGCGACTCTTCTATCCAAATTACTATCGGATTACTTTTTATTTCAGTAGAATAACCCACTCCGGATAATTAGCGATAACAGTTACGGCCGGCAGCAGTGCGAATGAAACTTTTGTCGCGAATTTTTCCACGCCTAAATTGCAAAGGTAACAGCATGGAGCCGACCGTGTTTATTAACAAATTCATAAACATTGACTTGCGAATAAAACGGCCGCGACGCGTACTCCCAAACGTGGACGAGCAAACACGTTCATATTTTCATGGGATTCAAATAAAAATAAAGTGGATGACCAGCGGCGGCCTAATTTAATATGTGTGGGGACAACTCGTCATATGGATGATGTACCTGCCTTTGTTTTATTGCTTAGACGGGTGACTGAATACAAAAATGTTTGAGCGGGTGGACGCGCGCTCGTCAGCTGTTAAACAGTTTTATTATTGCCGGACGAACATCGCACAGTCTATTTGCATAATTGAACGGCCACTTGGAGGCACTAGCATTGTTATACTCTGCCGTTCCATTTGTCAGATTCGCCGTATCATTTATGCATGTAGCTCATAACGAGAGCCGCGCCGTTTTTCTGGACTATTCATTATTTCGCCTTTTGTGTTGTTTGTTATCCGACCACTCTTATCCTAAGGATGGTCGACGTAGAAAATATGTAATACAATGCCGACTTCTCCCCCTATTGACACAAACGACCGCATTTTTGTAACATGAAGTTGAAAGGGCTTAATCTGGAATTTGGTCAGGTAAAACAAACATTTGCTTTTGGCTGTAAGTTGTCCAACAAGTCAAAGAGGGGCCGTGATAGCTTCGCTCATTACATCCTTACACAAAACAGTGGGGTGAACACTTCATGACAATAATTAAAAATCAGGCTGCGAGATGTATTTATTAATCCTTCACCTATTATTGAAATACTATACAAAAAAAATCTCTTTAGACACGAGGACTCCGAACAACTAGACAGATGGACAGAGGACGCCTACATCATTACAATTTATAGTCTATTATTATATTTTCATTATATTGTCGGTCTGTGTCGTAAATTAACGTTGAGTGTGTATTCAAACGATAGCGTCGTAATGAAAGATTGTTTGTTGAGAGGAGTTGTAGGCGAGTCAAGACTGGTCCAGATAGTCCGATCGGTGCATTGGTCAATAAAACTGCTATAAAATCTTGCAGTAGCATACGTTATCTAAAACGCATAAATGTTTAATAGCGCGTGCACTGAGCGACCGTGTGCTTCTTGCAATCCGATTTTAAACTGATGACTTTTAACTGCTTTTACGGTAATAGCTACTTAAGTAAACTGCTGGCCACTTAAGACGCTATTTTTACACTTGCCTTAGTACCTATAGAAAGTGTTTTACACCAGCTTCAGAAATTATTTATGGATATTGTGATATTTTAATAAGTTTTAATTATTATTTGTCACGCTCCGTTTTGGTGTCGAAGTTTTATTTCAACCTTTAGAAGATTTAATTTTAGAGTTTTCGACCAGTAGGCGTAGTAGTCAGTGTACCTTTCTACCATGCCGAATGTCGCTGGTTCGATTGCCACGTACCAATATGTACTCTTTGATTTAGTCTGACTGTTTCTATGTATAATTTGTATGATTCTACAAAAGAAAATAATAAAGGTACGTTTATCAGTTGTCTAATACCTATAGTACAAGCTCTAGATACTTAGTTTAAGACTAGATGATGTTATATGTGAGGAATAAACTTATAATTATATTATAGTTTTGTAAAATATTGGCGTGGGAAAAGCCTCTAACCGTAAACGATGTCTATACTGACGTGGATTGAAATATTACCAGTAATGAGGGCTGTCAACCTGAACCGCTAAAACATTTTATGTGACTTTCATATGCAAATATATGGTCACGTTTTACGGTTAAAATTAACTGTTTAACATAATTTTAATAGCCATGGTTACTTAATAAGTCCCATATGTATTTTATCTCGATAAATGTTTGTTTTTTCATATAAGATTTGAGAGTGAGAAAATGTCAAACACCAGCACAACAAGCTATCTGAAACTATAAAATTTTCCTAATCAATTTTAGCTTCAGTGATAAAGCTGAAAATCTATTAGGAACATTTGACAGATTGTAGTAGCTTGATGTGCTGGCGTCTGTACATACATTTTTGTGATATTTTATAAAACAACATTTTTATACATAAAAGCCATGAATTCCAGATTTTTACTTTGTTAAGAAACGCGGAGATCATTCTTTACGATATAATTTCGGACTACTAATGGACAAAAGTAATTACGATTTTAATCTTACTGAGCACTTTCCCTTTACACGTACCATCTTTAATGATTAAACAGCACTTAACCCTTCACTGTACAACATGAAAGATTTTATTAAACCCGTTTTGTAAAGTTGTAACAATTAAAGCCGTGTAAAGTAAGCAAGGTTAGTAATTACGCTATAATCACTGGTCAGAATGTTGATAACTGTTGAAACAAGGGTTCCGTTACCTAGTATTACAGTATGGAACAACTCCCCCGGGGGATTGTGGGTATTCGTAGAGTATTATAATATCTACGTTGATTCCCGTTTGTTGGTTGTACTGTTCTTATCGTTAAGGAGATAAGTTATTTGCTCCGGCGATATTTTATTGTTCGAATTTTGAATGTGTTACAAAATGGCTGGAAAGAAGACAAAACAGTGAATAAGTAAATATATAAGAGTGGGTTGTACCACGACACTATAATAACAAAAGATAACCAGCCGTCAAATCAAGGATTTAAACAATAAGTGGCCATTTGACGAATGGTTATTGCTTTAGTTTCATTTTATCACAAAGTTCTTTATTCAAATTATAACAGATTTTAAATAAAGATTAAAACTGGCAGTTTTATGCGTAAATTTTTCTAAAACGAGATTCATTTTTTAAATAATAATTTTCGTAAATCGCGTTCTTATCTTGAAAAATATATTCCGATTTACGGACATTCAATAAAATTAATCTAGAATTTTCGGCTGTCTGTCTACCCTCCATCTTTTCACACATGAGTGTACACGTACATAGGAATTTTATCCGCATCTCTAAAGGAAATTCGATTTATGTAGTTAGAATTTATCCGCTTTCACATCCATCAACCTGATTTATTCCCTTAGTAGACTTGGGATATGTCGAAAGCCTATTCCTCTTTGGTTTTCCGTACATTTTAATTAGTAAGGGAGTAGTGTTGGTCCGGCATTTCTCCGTGAACATACCGACGGGAAAATATTACTTTGTAGCTTCCCTTTGCTTTACAAAATATGGTGAAAAAATCACATACGTGAATGTTCAACATTCAATAATTTAAGGCTCAAAAGATACAAAAAGACGTTTTAATGAAATTAGTTCGCTGTATAAGTTTATAATTTTATATACCAAGTTAATATTTTATTACTATTCATCTGCCTAGCCTTTTTTCCAAGCTGTATGGGGGTCAACTTCCAGTCTTAACAAGACGCAGCTGAGTATCAGTGTTTTACGCGGAGACTGCCTATCTAACCTCCCCAGTTACCTTGGCAACTTTAAACCCCTTGGTAAGACCAGTTGTCAGACTTTCTGGCTTCTAACTACCCGTAACGAATGCCAAAGATGTACAAATGACAGCCGGAACCACCAATTTAACGTGCCTTCCGAAACACGGAGTAACTCGTCATGACAAGATGGTCACTCATCCACATACCGATCTGACCTTACGATCGATCGACCCGTGCGGCTATTACTTATCCACGAACTCTTCCTGCGATATTTTAACTGCCCGTATACTATTCTTCTACAATTAAACTATATCCAAAGGTTGTCTGGAAGAAATTGCTTTTTAGAGATAAGACCGCCAATTGTACTGTTTTTTGTGTTTGTTGTTTCCTGTGTTTTTATGATTATTATGGTGTACAATAAAGCATACTCTATCTATCTATCTATCTATTTTATTACAATATACCGATGTTGTTTCCAAAGCAAAAATCTACTGCAGCACGTTCAAAAATCGAAGTAACGTGCATGAAACAGTTTAAATAATTGTTTTAATAACATAATATGCGGTTACGTTTAAATATCCACTAAATGTAAATTTGATTTGGTCGGATTTCGCTTGCGTAGAGTTACGGTTTTTGGTTTATAATGAAATCAAATCGCCATTAAACATGGTTTATTAATGAGTTATAGTATTAAATGTACCAAATCGGAATATTTTATGTGTACGCTATTTTTAATGCATGCCAGTTGACAAAGTTGTGGGTACAGAATACACGTTACCGCACATTAATGGTATTTTTATTCCAATACTTTGATTTTGTGGTGTATTAATTTAAAATTGATCATTTATTACATCACGTGCTTTGCTATGAAAACCGAATTATAGGTTCGGTATCGTCGTCGAATATAAAACAAAAGCAAGTGAATATCTCCTTCATTTAATGCCATAAAAGCTGGCTACATGTATATTCACAGTAAGAATGCTAATCTTTGCCGCTACACAGCAAAATGAAAGCGAACTAATTATATCGCTATTAACGTTTTCTTTACATTTTTTGTTAATCGCACAATTTTTCAACATCCCTCTCATTTTCCAGCCAGTTCATGTCAAAAGCCACTAAGCAGATATTTTAATATCCGAGAAATTATAATACGTCCATAAATCTACAGCATCTGCCCAGTATTTAAATGCTAACCTCTCCTTGAACGGCCTTTCAGTATTTTGTTCCATATTTTTTTATTAAAAGGCGAAATTAATCGAGGGCCTTCGCAGACATCAAAACAACCCTGGGCCATTGTTAAGTATGATTACAAGAGGTTTTACAAAGTAAATGTTAATTTTTACTACACGGACAAACACACCTTAAAGCACTGAAGGTAGATTGAAGGGTTTTCAAATCCCGCTACCGTGAAATTCATCGCTTTATTGATATTAATTTGGAAAATGGTTTTTTTGTTGTACTATTCACTTCTTACAAAGAATCCGGATTATTAGAAGATTGGAAAGTTAATTTGTTTTTATTTTTATACTCTTTGAGTGTTTTCGTACGAGGTGAATGGACTTTAATGAAGAATTATTTGAGTTTATGTGGATTATAATGTTTAAGACGTTTATTTAACACATAATAAAAATATAATATTAAGAGGAAAAAACATTTACTATTCGTATCAAACAATATTGTTTACATTGAAAATGTGGTAAATTGTTTTTTACACAGATTTTATTTCTTGATACTTTTAATAAATTCAAACACAACTGCGCAGCGTTATAATCCGGTTAAAATTTGATAGACTGAATATGCAAATTCCTAATAACGCAGGTGTTAATTCGAAATTTACGTCTTAACCCGCGAACGCGACCACCCAATCAAAATGCTTCATTTATTTTCTCACAATGGAACACAAATGAATGAACTCTATTAAGCCGAATGCAATTAATAGGCACGAATAATAGCGCCTGTGATTTATTAGGAATAGCTACTATGCTGATTGACGTTTTTAATTTACCACCAGAGGGTGTAGTTGTGAAGGGTTGAAGTCTTGGAGGCGCCTGGGCTGTCACGCGTAGACAGGAGATAGCCAGTACCTCGGGGCACGACGCCCGTGCTGTATTCCAAGTTAATAGTTTCGTGGTCTGCCCGCTAGTACCTACTTAGTACTTCACATTTGAGGATTGGATTTAAGAGTTCGTTTTTGATTCAATATTTTTTATTTTTATTTTATAGATAATACTTGGAAAATGAGCCAAAATACGATGTGTTTTATTTACAGAACTTAAATCGCTGCCAATTCCATTGAATTCTATCCACGAGCTTAATGGCAATGCCATTATTTATCCTAAAATAATGAAAGTTTAGAGTTACCCGTATTACCTATATTACAGCAATAATTGTAGTATTCAACCGTTTAGCGAAACAACGGGTCTAATTAACGAAATAATTATCGCGGACACACTAGGCGATTCGCGTTGTGGTGAAAATTTTATTTAGCGTGTTACTGCTGATCTCATTTCGGTACCTGTCTCATTTTTTATTAGCGGCATCCCTTTAACATTCCACATGTATATTGTTGAAGGTAATTTGCAATTTTTATGAAAAACTTACAAAACATTTGAAAACTATTGACATTATTTAAGCTGTCACTCTCGAAACAGAATTGATGCCATTAAACATCCGAATAACACTTGAAACATTATAATCACAGACCCAACTATGTGTAGGCCCGAATTACGATCCCAATGTTTTGCATATAAGCCGGTGATACTAATAATAGACGGGATAATAATATGGGAAAACGTTAATTAACTATGTAAATGCGGGAAGATCTAAATGATCGGCCACGAGCCTTGCAAATTACTTTTGTGGAACACCTACTAAGTGAGTGCTGGACTCGCCACGACACCGACTTACTCTTGCCATACAAAAATGGGTCCCCGTACGTACTTATGTGACGTGCAACTCTGAATTCTAACACACCACTTTTAGAGTCCACATTTGATTGATTCATAAGGATCGTGTCGGTTGTTGTTCGTTTAGAGGCAGTCAATTATAACCTTCTATTCGATTTGATGCCCGTTTGGTCCCTTGGGCAGCTCGCTGCTCGCTTTGGCCAGCAAAGTTTAAATTAATTCTCGATTGACACATCAGAATCTATCCAATATTGTGATTTTAAAATACATTTAGGACCCTTTTCACAGTAAATAAAATCTAACTGTTTGGGATTTTGGTATTACTGTTAATTAGAATTTAGATGTGGTATGTGTGATTATTGGGTTGGTTACTGTTTTTGATGTACCTACGAGGGGTTCAATGATCTTTCTGGAATTGATTCATTTGGAAGTAATGAGTTCTAATAGAGTAAAAGTGATGGTTATACAGAGAGTTAGGTACGTCTTTTGAAATCAACTTCTATTTTCAACTTGACATAAGGTACGTGTATGAGATTGTTCAGTTGTAATATGCATCACAACAATAATTTCACCTGGTAGTAAAAATGCAAACAACCCAAAGAATCGCTTTTTAATGCTGTTTGAATAAAATTATTTTAGGTTCAGCAAATATTTTTAAAGGCTTATCAATTGTTTTTACCTTTTTGTATATAATGATGTTTACATAGGAGCAGTAGTCGTAGGCAGTAATATTTTTGTCTGCTTGTGGACGTGCACCGCGGAGCAAGACAAACGTATAAATCTGTTCGCCGCACACATTCGTTGCGTGCTTCACTCTGGCCTAGATTTATGGGCCTCGCCCCCTTACGGCTCCATCAAAACTTCCAAATACCCCGTCTTGCAATAAAACGTATAAATATTATTAGAAGAATTACGAGCTTCTTGCCGAAAATGTTCAAATCAAACTTATATATTATCACTACTTCCTTTTGAAGCGAGTTTGTAAATATAAACAAATTATTACTAACACTCATGTAAAAATACAGATGTCTACGTAAAATACGTAACTATATTGAAATGCTCTATCAAAATATTGTAACTTATAACAAAAACCAATGTCAGACAGTTCGAATAAATATTGAAATTATCAATACCGGCTGGTAGTTGAACTAAAATTTCTGTATACAAATAGTTTTCGGCTATTTTAAAACTTATTCAAGTTGGAAATCAATTTCGAGAGCAAAGGACCTCGGATTCGCAAACTAAATGATACGCAATCGATGTAAAGCTGCCTGTACCTATGTTTTTTATGCAAATTTCCATTTGGGCGGTTGATATTCGCAAGCCAGTGAGTAAATTCGCACCGAATCGCGTGTGACATTTAATTGACAAGTGAATAAAATGTGATGCGCTGTTGTTGGAACATTGCGTCGTGCCCAACGTGTGCCCCGAACATCTGTCAGCAAAATAAACTTAAAACAAATATAAATTGGTCACCTAAAGGGTGGTTCATCGCCGGTCGCGTTCGACGGAATCTAGTTAATTAAAATTGTTTTAATAAACTGTATGTTGAAAAGAGATTAATATTCTGCGGTTATTGAATCAATGTTTTTGCTGCGTATTAACTGCAACCTCAAAATATTAAACAAACGTACTTGTTTTTGTTTGTTGTCGTTTATCATTATAATTGGTAGGTATTATTGGCAGCTAATTTATTATGTCTCAACATAATGGGCTTTTATTTTTGTTCGGCTGCCGAGAGCTTTCGTATCAAGTCAATCACTTAATATTGTATTCTTACGGTCTGTTATTCATCTTCGGAATTAGGACATATTATTAGAAAAAAGCTAGAATATTATTGTGTTTTTATAGATTTATATTTTCCATAAGCATAGGCCATCCACTGTTACGCTATAATATCGAACACAAAACAAATTCTGGAACGAAAAAAGTCAAAAACCGAATTCGGCTGTTCGATGGTAGACTTTACACAATGCGAGCAATTTTTTTGGGTATCCAATCGAGTTTTTCGATTGGGTGACTATACGCAAGACAATTATGGTATAGTTAGGTAGCGGCGGCGTAAACCAGAGTCATGATAATTACGAGTCTCCGACTGGCTCATCCCGAACACCTGTTGCCTCCAACGACTTTAACTAAAATTTAGTGTCATACGTGTTACAAGCCGTACGCGCCGCTTGTATATAATTTTCGAGCGGTTAAGTAATATTACGCGTTAGGGTATATGTACTGAAGAGTTAACGTTGTTTTTAGTTGAGTTTAGTTGTGAGATATCACCTTCAGGTTTCGGTTTAGTTAACCTACATTTTCTAGAGTAAATTAAAAAGAAAATAGATGCAAGATTACTTCGGTTCAAAGAAATTAAATCCGATAGTTAATCAGACGAGTTGTGGGATGTGAGGAAGATTACAGCTATAATAAGGCTTGGCAGTAATATTCACAAAAGGCATTGATTAACCTTTCAATGGAAACGGCATTGATATTGACATTATCTCGTAGGATTTGACATTTAAGCTCTGAATCTGAATGATAGTGGGAGTGATCAACTTCATAGTATAAATGGAATAATTCAAGAGACCTATATTATGAAGCTAAGATATGAGGAGTCTAAAAAAATTATAGCGTGAATAATCAATTCACATCATAAAGGAATTAATGACTGGAAAATGTCTAATTGTTTTGAAATCTTAACATTGAGCTTTGCATTGAGAACTTAGGTTTGTTGTATTTCACTAATAGGTACCTACCTATACAGCTTACGCAAAAACATCATTTTTTCCTTTTAATAAATAAAATAGACTAAACAGATTAAATAAATAATTGATATATCTAGGACAACCTTTTGTTGAGAAAAATCCTCAATCAACTGTCAATTTGTAATACGAATCAATTCCTCTTTATCTCCGTAGCGATTATACTATTATCACATCAAAATTATGAAAAATAACAAACAATAAATAACAAAAACAATGGAATGTAACTCCCACAAGATGTCAATGAAAAAATAAAGAACTCAACCATTTAAAAATTCCATACATAGTTTATCTGTCATAATTGTGACTTTTGATATTTCAATTATTGTATCAGTCAACTGAAGGTAGAGTGGGAATTGAAAATTTCATGGAAAAATAATTTGTATGAAAAAATATATAACAAAAATTTCTGTCATTTCATTGTTAGTATGTTTATGAAATATTTCATCTCAAAGCTTGGGAATATTTGAATGATTAAATTTACAAAATGTGAATACCTACATGGCAACATTTATTTATTAAATCAAATAGTTTCCCCACTTTAACGAAATGTAATTTACATTTCATAGAAATTAAAATGTATGTTAGTGGTAAAATACAGATACAAAAATATCAACATTCCTATGCGGCATTTCTCGGTTTATATGAAAATATATCGGATGGCTTGAAAATCGTAGTGAAAGGTAACGAGCGGGTCGCATGGAGGTATCGGGCCCGTAGGTAGTTCGGCTGCGGACGAGTTCGTCTTGCCTGGGGTGCATTGCGTTATACAGCCGCTACAGTTTACTGAGCCACGCTTATGAAACGACCAGCGCCGAACTGCCGACACTAAAACTTTCAGTGGATTGTTATATTCGAGCCAACTAAATAAAGGCTATAGGTTTTCACCCGGGCCTTTTCATGGGCGTCGCCTTTATGCCGATTTTATGTAGCATGAGCAAAATACAGCTGTAATTCCAACACGGGAAAATGTATATTACACCGAATCCCTAGTAGAATCTGACAATGCGGGGATTTTTCGAGAGAGCCTCGGGCTAGGTGAGGGTAGGCGCGACTCGAGTTTGTTACATAAAAATCCCGTTATCGCGACGTAGGTCGACAGATTACTTTCTTGTTAAGAGGATGAAAACAAGAGTTAGTTCGTTTTCTACAAGGAAATAAATATGAACTTTTTTAGGGTACTTTCTTTTTATAACGGTACGAACATTTTAGCTGCCTTTTATTACACTATTTCAGAATAAACGGCCAAATGGAGGAAAATTTCTTAGCTGGTAAACTTTTACTGTAAATATTTTAGTAAGGATACAGTTACAGTCATTACCTAACTGCGGGTTGTATAAGCCAACACATTTGTAGTTCCTAACTATTTACCATTTTTTACTCACGGTGTTTTTATGCTTCCCAAGAAAATAATCTATCTCTGGCAACGCTACATAACTAGCTAAAAACCTTTCTACGAGAATATAACCAAAAGTATTCCTACATTATCCTTTAAACCACAACAAAATGCAAATAAACATTTGACAAACTTTGTTGTTTTACGGTGAACCATTAATAAACGCAGTTGCATTAGAATGCGATACAATTGGCTGATAACTTTGAACCGGGCTCAACACAAAAGTAAATGCGATGCTATCACTCACGGCACAGAATTAAACAATACAATAGGCCAGCGGCGCGCGAAACAATTCACGTTAATATTTCAAATTGCGCAAAAGTAATCAGTGGATTTATTTCGTTCAGAAGTGGGGATGATCTCTCGGCCAAATGGCAAACACGCAATTTGTCGTCGGCGTTAAATCGACCACAAACAAAACGGCCTCGGGCACTAGCGCCGCGCCATCATTCACCTGTGGTCGCCCATGGTAATGAGATGGACCTACTGTTCAACATATTAGGCTGTTTGCAATTGTGCGATCGCCAGCCGAAACACCGCGACCACACCCCGCATTCAAGCCGATTGAAATACCGTATGCACGGAACTCACGGAATTTCATGAACGACACAATGCTATTATTATTTTGTGTAATTTTGTGTAAGTATTCCAAAGATTCAGGCCGCGTTTTGTGTTAATTATTTCAAAATAGCCTGCCATTGATTTTTCGTAATCGTAACAGAATGCGTGTGTAAGTAGCCTTAAGTAAAAATTTCTAAAGGATCGTATCAGGTTAATTGGTCATATTGGGGTATGAGGGAATAATATTGTAATATGTCGTGTATAATATTATTTAGTGTCCGAATATCACATTATCCTTTGTAGATAAATGATTACCAGCAGAAACATGAAATAATAAATCACAGATAATTTTTCGCGTTCGAATAAACAATGGGATAATGTATTATGAATTCGCATTTTGTTAATGTGGAAGCCACAAAAAGCGCGAGCGGTGAGCGCTGGCAGCGTGACTGTGAGTTCGGCGCATCATTACTCAACTGCGGTCAGTCGGGTAATGAGATGGGCTTCTGTGCTCAGCCGCATCCTCATTGTCTGAACACCTGTACTATCCACAACGCAAACTAGTTGCCTATGAAATTTAATCGCGGAAATTATAATACCTCGAATTCAGTGTAAACCAATGCTGTTTCATTTGAAAACCCATATAATGGTATGCAGTTCTGCACTAACAAATATTTTCATAACCGCTTTTAAAATACCTACGACATAAATTGATTTGCTAACCAATGTGCTGGCAACCAGTGTAGATAAATATCATTTGGCACGCTTTTAGTTAGCTTATCAGTTAATGTTAATATCTGAAATAAAATAAAAACCATTTAAGTCCTATTTCAGTTATTGCTGGCTCATAAATTTGCGATGGACATTGTATAATATCTTAGAAGACCGCCATCCCTCATTCCCAGCCCGGTAATACGTTACCGAAGACTCGAAAATCTACCAAAGAATAAAGGTGCCTTTGTCCTATATCACAAGCATTGCTTTAATTTAGGTGACAGTAAATTATTAAGGTCATAAATAAAAGTAAATGTTAAAAGCAACCGAAGAATTTTTCCGTAATTTTATTACACAAAAGTTGAGGACATAAAGCGTACTTATTTGATATCATCCGAAGCAAGTTGGGCGATATTGCACGCGGGAATGACATGAAGAGATTCCCGCAAAAGCTACCCTATAATAAATAAACGGGATAACGCTCTTTAGGCGCTAAGTTTTACTCTGTGTAATTAACTTGGCCTTAGTAATTAAGATGGTTAATAAATGGGTGCGTAAGTCGCTTTGTGATAATTATTCCAGGAATCCTTTAATATAGCCAAACAAGGGCGAATAACTTGCATTAAGCGTTCGTGTTAATGTGGGACGACTCTAGTTATGTTTTAGATTGTAACTTGAAAGCAGTTGGCTGGAATTACTTTATACTGCTGGGAGATATCACTCCTTTAATGAGACGTATCTTGTTTTAGAATTAGTTAGGCTAGTTGTCACATGAGAATCTTTAAACTATGTTTTAATTGCATTAACGGTTGTTCGTAGTTTAGTTTAGTTTCTTGTTTTGAGGCTTGATTAGTGGATTTTCGTCAAAGTTACGGCACTGATTTCATATGAATAATAAATAAAAAGTGGAAAACATGTACGTGTATAGTTGTAGTGTGTATAGTATAGTTGTCTATATTTTGAATGCTTAAATCGATTATCGTGTAGGTATCGATATAAAAACATTGCAACAATACTGGCAACATTTCACTTGACAGTTGCGTACAAAATCCAATTTCGAATCGAAGCACCTCACTAGTGGCGTGAGTAAGAGAAAATAATTACTGAAGGTTGTCCCGGGGGTGGCTACATGGCATCCTGTCAGAAATACGGACACGGATAGGTGCCACGCTGAAATTGCCTATTAACTGAATTACATTTAACCGCTTGACGAGGATTAAAATTGGGTAAGAATTTTGCTATATTGCCAACACTTTATAGGTGAGCGGAGCTTATTGGGTTTGTAAATATTAGTTGGAATTTTGTTTCTGTAGTGCTTGTTTCAATTATGATTTTGGGTTCAAATTAAATTTCAAATTGTGTAGACTATATTTTGTGATTTTAAATAAAATTTCAGTTGTATTTCATTTGATAGGAAACTTCGAATACAACAGACGTACTTTTATACTTTTTATCTTGTACTATTTTATAACTCCCCGTATCACAGTATAACAAAAAATATGTCACACATATATTTTTTTTTCAAAAAAGTTCACCCCTTTTGTACGAATTATCCGCGTGAAAAGTAAATATAAAAATGCACAATACGTTCCATAAAATAACAGCTTTTTAAACCTCTGTTAATTGTACATTTTACTATCAGAATTACTGTGAATCTACTGGCAAGTTATTATCGCGTGCGCGCCCGAAGCATGTAAGTAATAACAATGAAAATCGCCGATAAACTGCACTACGCTAACACCCCGTAATAATTACAACACCATTGACTTATTTGTTCAGCGAGTGCTCCGCTTATTGTTCGAATAGCTGACAATGTAAACGCTGCGGACAATTTCTATCGTTCTTAGAATGACTATTCAATTGTGACCACTTTATTTACCTTACGGCTGGCAAGGAGGTCGTCAATGGATTTCCACTATGTCATTTCCCGCACTCACTATTTTTTTAACCATCCCTTTTGGGGCTTGGCTTAGAAGGAAGTGATTTGCTGAAACACACTCTTAATGTATATTGTAAAAGTGTCAGCTACTTAATGCTCTATTGAAGACCAATGCTCGTGGTTTCGATTTATTGCTAACGGTTCTTAAGGAGCTATTGTTGTTGATTCCAATGGAATTATTGCTTTATTCAGCTTTTGGCTGAATGTGATTTAGTTTGGGTTGGCTACGCGAGCCGTGGAAATAAGGTTGTGAATAAGAAATGTGTCATAACGTTCATGTCTTTGTGTATAGGCGACCTAATTAGGTTTTGTTTTCCTTAGAAAAGTTGAGCTATTTGCTTTTTATCGTATTTTGGACTGATATCATAACATTATCAGTATTCAAACTGTTCGCTAAAAGTTTATCATCGTCCAATAAAGTGTAAATAAACCTATTTAAAGCCTTTAAAATACGAATTTCAGTTTACGAGGTTAACGAATAAAGGTAGTTTTTGGGATGATAATACCGGAGTTAATTAATGATGAGAAACTCTAGGTGCGGGAAGCTTATTACATATTAAATTAAAAGGTTAAACTGTATTAATGAATTATGACGCGTGTTAACAGGGCTTTATTTAAGTATTGTATTGATTTATTCTTAAAGGTAGTTTTAATTATATTTTGATGTAGAGGTAATTATAAAAGTCCTGTAAAGGATTAATTATTCAGTCTATTTTGATTTTGATTCTATACGACATCCATTTTCTAATACCTACTTATCTATATCAAACACTTTTATCGTGTGTCTTCTCCTCAGCTTGTGTTTGTTCCACTACAAAGGGTGTCTAGTATGAGTAATTCTTAGACACAACACTCAAACAAAACACAATCGCTAATGTGTAATAAAATCTGAGCAAAACCAGTGTCTGTTTACATACATCTAAACATTCAATAAAAGCGAAGTAGTGTGTTTGTTTACTTGCAAAGTAGAAAGAAGTGCCGTTTCGTAAACAGGTGATTATAGAGATGTCCCAAGTGTTTGCCATCCCACTTTCTCATATCGATGCATCACGCGAGATGCATTCGCAACCACATCTCTAGGGAGGGGCAAAACTGGGACTCGATAAAGTTGCGAATATCGATACCGTTGCGGTGGTAATCCCTGTTGGGGTAGGCAGTAAATTTAAGTACATGGAGCTGGGAAATGGTTTAATTAGCTGTCGCTGACATAGAGGTGTGTAATGAATTTAGATTGCAGTTTTTCTATAGTTGAGCCTTTTCCAAAATACTGTTAAATAATCAAAAAAGAAAAGCTGAATGACTATTTCTTCCAAATAATTGTTAATGTCGAATGGATCATTCATGATTTTTTTAGTACATAGTAAATTGGATATTTTTAAGACTATACATTTTACATTATGTTAAATTTACCCTACTAATGTAAAAAAACTCTATTTGGTAAACTATTTTATGTAACACCTACACTACAAATACAAAATAACCTCAAATATTAAATCGTTTACATACAAAAAAAAATCAACAGAAAATCTTGTTAAAACAAAACAACAACCGCTCAAACTCAAGATTGTTTTAAACTGAATTAATTGTAATACACGTAATATTAACAGGAGCTGCTGGTTGGCCGCAAGATGCATCTAAACCAAGTGTATTCCCGTCTCTCTCGCGGGACCAGGCCACGTGCACCCACTTAGCACACGCCAAACACATTTACACAAACCAACAAACGACCCTCCGCTCCATACATATAAAGATCAAATTCCTTTGTACTGACGTGCTAAGTAAGATTGCAGCCTTACACAGTCTGAGAGCTCTACTTCAGAAGCTTTGCCGGTATTAGAATTGCCTCGACATGTACAAAAATAGCGAAATTGAAGTGTTTCGTGAAGTGAATTGAATACAGATAAGATTATATAAAAATCAACGGAAAAATCTATCTACATTTTGGCCAATAGATTATTTCTTCAAACTGTATTTATTCATTGTATTTGAATTGTAAAATAAGTTTTTATTACACACGCGGTGGAAATTTACGACAATAATAATTTATCAAAGAAAATCGTAAACACGGCGGTGAAAACAAAAGGGAAGGGCGTGGAAACGTTTGTACGTGTAGGGCATAAAGTTTAAAAATACTCTAGTGATGTGCCTTTTTTGACTTCCGAATTTTTATGGCACTCGAAGAAAACGATCGCCATTTATGATTCACGCGATAGGCTTCTTTACACATCACGAACTGAGCAATGAAATATAGATGGCACCACTCTTATGCAAAGTGAGAGGTGAAATTTTCACGGTAGCAGGCATTCGTAGGAATGCGTCCCTCAGGCGCGTGAGGTGGTTCGCACGACCAAATGGATTCCGTTCCGCAGAGATTGCCTGCGCTAGTTTTTTTTTTGTTTAATATTTATGAACTTTGTCTCTCTCATGTCGCGTTTACCTTTGTGTAATGGCATTTACTTCAAGCTTCGCTGACAGTTTGAATGCCAAACAAACGTGAACATATTCGGTGACGCTTCGTTGTCTACGATACAAGACGTCTTGCCGCCCTTACCCATCGTGACCCCCATAACGTGATATGCAAATTCATATTATGGCAATAAAGAATGTATTCCCATTGGTATTTCATATATGAAAAATTAAATTATTAGAGGGAGACAATGGAAAATATTTTGCGAAGGGACATCGTTAATTATTTTTTCAACCGGCAAAGGTCGTAAATAAAAGTAAAGGGTGCTATTAAACGCATTATTCGCGCATATTTAATGTACTGAAAAGGCTAAAAGGTTTTTATTTTTCACAGATTCAACAGCTTAACATAAAAATCACCCTTTAAATTAAGTCTCCATTCAACATGTGATTTATTTTCTAAATAATGTGAGAAAGAATATTAAACATTATCAAAAGTTATGTTTCCAACATATTTTTGTCCTTTTGAATAGAAATGGTACAGATATACCTAACCCAAAGTAAGTCGAGGCTGTACCATTAAAAAGATAACATTGAAAGCTTTATCTATACCTATATTATAAAGCTGAAAAGTTGTTCTTTATTATTGTTTGCTATACGATACTGGACCGATTTGAAAAAAATATTTAAGTGTTAAATAGTCCATTTATCCAGGAAGGCTACGAGGTAGGATACTTTTTATCTGACTGCGTGGAAAGTTCCCAAAGGAACGCGGATAAAATCGCTGGTGGAAGAATATTTCTATTCTAATTTCTACTATCTGTATTTGAAAGAACTAGTCAAACATTTTAATGTGTGCGTGAACGTTCCCTCCGTATCCACAACCCGTGAACGGCACGAAACGGTTCGAAAGGAATTCGAAATAGCATGCGTGTGGACCGCACCGATAGTGGACGCACTGCTGTAGGCATTCATACAAAGCAAAATTCCGTTGTGTGCGGTGCGGTTCCTGTGGGCCCCTCAAAAATTTTAGAAAATCTCTTGAAAACCGTTCAGGAAAATGTATCTGCCCTCCCTAATAGAAATAAATACTCCGTCCAAATTATGAATATAGGATTAGTCGGGGTGTATTGGCGAATGTGGGTCCGCGTCACCGAGGCGTGGTCCACAACGAAAATAGATAATAAAATGTATTGAAATGGCTGCGGGCCGGCTTATCCGGTTGAAAGTCAATGAATATTTGATTTCAATTTTTTTTCCCGCCGTCGCCGTGAAGTATTCACGCCATACCTAATTTGATTTTCGCCATTCCGCCCGTTCGCCGGGGCAGTTTGCATTCATATTCAGTTTGAATACGCGTTTGGGTTGCCTCTTGCCCGAGTTTGATACAAATAAACAGCGGATATTTTTACATTTCTTGCCAGGATAACCCGACCCAACTGATTACGTTCCGGGGATAATAACCCGACTGTAGTATTAGGGGAGGCCTAAGGAATATTTATATTAGATTATTATGCGCTATTCATATTTATGTACGCACCTACATTACACGAGTGGCAGCACATAAATGAAACGCACAAATAAGGGTTTAAACGCCGTTCAAATCTATTCTAGGCACGTTGTCGTGTTTTATTTCAATGTTTATCTAATTACAAGCAGAGGGATCTCAAAATATCATCCAAATGACACGCAAAGGGCACAAAAGTTAGAAGTTTGGGGACGTGGGTAAATAATTTTATGTCTTACAACGACAAGAAAGAGCCGTTTTTCCTTCGGCGAGAAATGGAACAGGATTCGTTTTTGCGAACTTGCATAAATGACGGCGCAACGATATTTCACCGAGCCTGAATATTTGGGTCAACCTGTTTTTGTGTAATGGGGATTACAAAAGCAAATTTAACATTGTATTTGCTGTAACTGCTACAAGGGAACCTTCGTTGGCAACAAAAGATGGCTCGCCTTGATACGATTTTCGTGGATTTTAATTAAAATCTTACGCGTTGTGGGGATAATGAAAGAAACTGATTACGTGCTCCCCGGACTTTAGTGTTTTGGGACAAAATTGATTGGCTTGTTTATGACGATGTGGAAAATTTATGAAAAACCTGAAAGCACGACCATCGAAATTGAAATAGGCAGATTTCGAGCGTAACTTCGGTTTTACCCTCACAATAATACAAAATCTTCTGCCGAGGAAGCCGTATATTTTATCCGGGCGTCGATTTGTTATTTATTAGCCGGGAATAGTATCGTAACATGGGGAGCGAGCACAATACCGAAAACGGTGCGCATGTTTAGTGACGATGCCACCGCCGTTTCGCTCCGCTTCGCGTCAGCCGGTGCCGCCAGTATAAGCTGAACTCTCTCCCTTTCCTGTTAGCTTAGCGTCTTACCACTAGAAAAGGGGCTCTTTAGATTGCGACATGCCTATTTATGCTGGTCAGCTTTCATTGAGGGTCGAAGCCTATATTTATCCGTTGCTAGTTAACCAGTGACGACTTTGTGGCGAAGACGGCCAGAGAAATGAGGCGAGACAAACAAAAATGATATGTTTCCGTGTGTGACATGCAAGCCTTTGGAAGTTCCGTTGTTTTTGTCAAGAAAAATAAGGTGACACGGCGCTCGTGCGTGGCTCGCTTCGTCTAACTTACTGCTAGGGAAGTAATAATATGACATTATTACGATTTTCAGTTCTGTACACTTTTTATTGTACTATGAATGACTGAACATGTGTTATTTTGTCGCGTAACATATATATTTGAGAACAGTTATACAATAATCATAAAGTACCCTAAGGGTTTCTTTCCCTTTCTATTGGTTCTGTATCTCTAAGTTCCTAATCACTTAGCTTCTGAGAAAGTTACCTATACAAAGCCATTATTGGCATAGTTTTATTAATGTACAAGACATTAATAATTGTAGATAGTATTAGGTAGTTGGGCAGTATTGGGGATCTGATTTATTAGGGTCCTCGCTTCGCCGTTGTATTATCCGCTCGCTAAAATAATGAGAAACTTACCTCTGTGCCTATTGGTTTGTTTGTCGAACATTAGCATGGCGTCCTCGATCTGCAACAAAAAGACATAATATTAACTACAAATTCTGAAAAAATTGTGAGGAAAAATAGCGAAAAACAAGGGCGTCGTGCGCGATTTGAGCCCCGCCCCGGCAATAAAACACTCCGCCGTTGTAATAACGAATAAGCACCGGTACAGAGTAAACCACACGCTGCAAATAAACTTTGATAAGCGGGGGCGAGCAGGTAATAACGTATTCATAGAGAAATAAATGGAAAGTCGGCGGTTAGGACACGAACAATACACGCTAGCGGAGATGCGCTGTCACCGCTCGCCTAACGCGACTCGCTCGCTCCTAAATTTGGCCACGAAGGAGCATTTTTAAAATTCCCCTTTCGCCAACAAAACAGTGATAAATCTGAAATGGAACGAAATTGCATCGTAAATATTCATGTTGACGTGGACGCGTGACGCCTCCACATACGTAATTGTATGTACGACTTAATTATAAATTCCTTCCTTATTAACTTTTCAGATAGGTATCAGATATGTCATGTTTGGCGGTACGGCCAAGGGTACACAACGGGCGTATAAAATGACCCACGTTGAAAAATGTGCGTGTATACAAAAGCAGGCAAGTTCGGTTGGACAGGCCGGGGCCCGTGGGTTTTGTCTCGGCGGCGGAGTCGCCGGCGTCGGCCGGTCCCCAGGGCGACATTACGCGGGTAGGTCGACACGACGCACTCCCGATGATCGATGTCGAATACCCGTAACAGGTGACCTTTCGCTGAATTATTCCTACCTGTAGAAACGTTTGTTTAGTGGTGATTTGTTTGAGCGGGAATTGCCACGCTTTTGTTGGCCGAGCGGCCTGAGCAACCCTCTTTTGTGGTGAATAAAAAAATTACACCTAATTTTCGGACATACACAGGCGCTGATTTATCTTTGACATTAATAGCGTCTGAAGAGAAGGTAAAGGTCTCGTTTATTTTTTTTCTCAAACTATTTGTTCACGTATTAAAACTGGATGGGTTAGTCGTACTTAGGTTGGTGCTCTCAAGGTGGCCAGAAAAGGCTTGGATAGGATTTATTGAAGGATAAGAGGTTTATAAAACAAAAGTACCGTTAATTCAAACTACATTATGAAAAACTCGTTCCCCCAATATCCTAGAGCTTTTTTTAAAGCTTTCAAACTGTATCGATAGCAGATCGGAATCAAAAGTGCAAAACATTTCTTAAGAAGAAACAAAGAGCGCATTGTTACACCATTCGAACATTTTATCGAAATGGAATTGTTTCTATATCGCTGCGATAGTGACATGAATAGAGCCTTGCTAAACCTCGTACCTAAATGTCGTCAGTAAGATTGAGTACCTAATAAATGTACTTCATTTCTGTTTGAGTTATTTATAGAAAAATATGCAGTTTGAACGATGGAAATAGCACATAACTATCACCAACAGCAGTGCGTGTACCATCGCCTGTCGATACGTTTAACATACTCATTATCTACAGTTGACTCTTACAACTTGCATGGGAAAACAAGCAGCTGCCGCATTATGCTTTCCTGGTACTGAAATATATTTAGACTAACCTACTTCGGTCATTAATTTCCTTTACATTGATTTTACAGCGAAGCCATGTTTAAAGAAACAATGTTGTTTCTTATATTTGAACTAAACATATTTTGAGTCTAGAAATAAAAAAACGAATTAGGCAAAAAAGCCTGAAATTATTACGAAATACGAGTAGAAAAGCAATAAATAACTATTAAATTACATAATTGAGGGAATTTATTACTTCAGCCAAGAGACGGAAAAATATACCAGTAGTAACACATTTCATCGTAACACGATTGGTCGTGGTTTGTCGAATAAATAAAGATTTGTTGGAAAAAAAATGATTATGCTGTATTCCTACGACATAGATTGTGACCTAATGCGGTATTGTTACGGTCAATTTGTGAGGCCTACATCGCGTCGTTACCTTCTTTCGCAGTTGTGATGAAGTGCGTGGGACAAGGACGGATAATACCATTCGGGGTCGTTCCCTTGGGCGACGTTACGGTGAAACCGAACTTTGGCCGTGATCAATGCGAACCTCAGAGGTGTCTTTTGAGTTTAATGTTTGTATCTGATTACCAATCGATTTAATTTGTGCCGATTTATATTTTAATTCCTTTTCGACCGTTTCATTGTTGGGACATTCGTTCTTAGAGTCATGACGTATAAAGACTTCTTTACAAAACTGTTATGAACCTAACCATTCGACATAATGTAGGTAAGTCCATAAAAGGCCAATTTTACTGCAAGCCTCCGTCACGTAACAAGTGGTCTAACAACTTGAGGCCAAATAAGGACATTTATGAACGTATATAGAGGCGTGACCACTCTAATTCGCCTTTTAATATTCGACCGCTGTATGGCCCACACGGGTATCCCACCAACTTTGCTAATTCCACTCTTGGCCGAATATTTTTCACAAGCAAGGGTAAGTGAGCGAAATTGGAGACAATGTTCGTAGACGGCCGGAATTTTTATAGTTTAGCGTACATGGCAGGAATAAAATACAGGATTTACTGAATGCTTGGATGGAGTATCGGGTTTAGTGGAGTCCCTTTTTGGTCGGGGAAAATTCCACGATTTAGTAAACTAGTGGCCAGTCGCTACCACGGACTTATAATGCAGTAAGGCAGATATGTAATCTCAGGGAAAATAAATGAAATATAGATGAAAGTTTCATTTATTTAACATTGTCATGAACTGATAAGTACAAACAACGTAATTTACTTAGATGATATCTTGAAAACTATGTGTCTTAACTTTAATAGCATCAAAGTAACAGTTGTGACAAAAGAGACAATTTTCTTTAATGTTTGTACGTTTGTGTTAAGCTCTATTATTAAGGATTTCATTTAAGGGAGTGACGTGAGGAGGTCCCCGAGGGTACCTGTCGCGGTAATTCGCTATGTGTACACCTCTATTTTTTACTTTTTTCAACAGTTTGAGTGGATATTAGAGGGTAAATAGTTTAATAGATAGCGAGATAAACTGAATTCTTAAAATTGGTTTCAATTGTTTCAGTTAATTGACATTTTGACACTTAGTAATAATTATAGCTAGACTATAGCAAAATAAATAGTAAGATTAAAAAAAATACAAGGCTGATAAGATGTCGAAATTAAAGTGGAAACCATTTTTAATAGTCAAATTAAGTTTTATTGACTCGTAACATAAATTAAAAATAATTAGTTTTTATCCACCTTCAATTTACATCAAGTATCGCGATTAGAGAATTTCGAAATAAAATAACACAATTCAAAATTAATTGCATCACTCCAAACTTTCAATTATTTCAAAATATCTCAGTAATTAAATCATTATTCGACTGAGACCAATTTAACGAAGTTTGTAAATTAATTAGTCTCGACTTTTAGTTTTTTGACGGTAGGCATCTATTTTTGTAGCTAAAACTTGGTCTTTAGTTGATAATGGTTGTATTTTTACGCAAAACTTTGGCCCTTGAATTGCTTTTATATGGTAGTGACTATAAAATCTCAACAATTCTAGATTTGTGAGCATATCAATTTGGTCATACCATTATAAACAACAATTGAACATCCTTGGCAGTCGTTACGGGTAGTCAGAAGCCAGTAAGTCTGACGCCAGTCTAACCAAGGGGTATTGGGTTGCCCAGGTAACTGGGTTGAGGAGGTCAGATAGGCAGTCGCTCCTTGTAAAATACTGGTACTCAGCCGAGACCAGTTAGACTGGAAGCCGACCCCAACATAGTTGGGAAAAGGCTCGGGAGATGCCATTATAAACATATCAAGAGATGTCATAACATACGGTGAACAGAAAAACTGCTGGGTAATTTGGTGATTGCGCTTGCCATTTTTGGCGACCGGTTTGACAGTTCAATGATTATTTTAATAGTCAAACGGATCACAATTAATAACGATCCACTATAGCAAGTACTATCGTAATTACCCAGAACTAGCATTTAGTATCGCGATCCATCAAACGCGTGCGATATCGCGATCGCGCAGCCAACATTACGCGATGAACTAATATCTGAACAATCGCGCTGTTTGCCCGCGCGTGCATCGCGACTGATTTGTTTGTTTGTCAGCATGTCTCGTGACGTCACTGTGACGTATTTCTAAACACGCCGTGTTTATACGAGCGTACGTTTACCCCGAGGCTTCCAATATGGCGGCAGTTTTTTTTGTTTACCTACCGTAATTCTTATTTGTACTAGACAATCATAAAATTTAATTCGTACTATGTGCATATATATAATAATTTTACTTTGGATAGGTAATTAATATAGTAGCCGCATTATGACTCAATATTCCTATTATAAATGTGTTGAAGATCTCAAACATTTAGATTGCAAAACCATTCAAGATTCCAACAATGCCAAAGGACAAGGAACGTATCTGTTTTAAGATGCTGTGCAAATTAGATCCTGAACAAATACCATTACTCATTCTCCAACTAATATTCGAAATTCAAACTGCCAGTTGTTACAAGAAATTCGGGAACTATGCATCTGGTTACTTGACCGGACTGCGGAGATGGTCCAGTGTTGGTCAACCTCACGTCAATCAAGGGAGTGTAGCTAACAATGCTCTCGGTTTCGGGAAGATCGTAGGCGGCCTTACAAGGAGCTCGGTTATATTGCCAAACTTTGACACGTATTTATTGTTGGGCTTGAGTTTCGACTTATTCTTTGGTTTAGTTTCGGCTTAAACTTGAGTGTTTGATATCCTACAGTTCCTGTTTCAGAATTGTGTCACGAGAAATGACAAAAACAAATTACTTGCCACGTGGAAACAACGTAAATTTATTTAGGCTAAATCGCAGCGGGACATTATTAACCGGACACTCATCATAATTTATTCGCGTGAAAAAAAAAACTGCACGTAAACTCAATAAAGCAAATCACAATAAAAATACTCTTCGGGAAATAGCATAAAGAAAAAGTTTTAATTTGTTTAAATATTTCCGCGGGTTGGGAGTTTCCCTCAGTGGCGCTCAAGTTTCGTGCCTCGGCATTAAGTTGCCCGCGGCCGCCTAATGGGACAAGCCACCTGCTCTTAAAGGCGACATAACAATTAACTTGAAGAAGAAAATATTAGTTGAGCTAATAGAGCCACTCAGATACACTCCGGCCTCTGCCCTCCATAAATAACACCCCTTCCCGACTACAGACAGTCTACAATTTTGTCGTATTTTCGTAATGATTCTCAGCGGAGGAAACTCCCTGAGGATACCGACGTTTTATCCTCTTGCTTTTATAGGCGAATTGATTGGGAACCGCTGGAAATAATCTCAGGATGAGATTAGTTTTCTTAGGAAAGTTTTCTCTGAGAATTCGCCGTTTCCTTATTAACATACCCCTTAAGTATACTTTATCGGACAACGGTAATTAAATATAAGAAGTCTTTTGCAAGTGGTTGAAACAAATACTGGTACCGTGCTAAGGAAATATTTTTTGTTGTTACAGACCCAATTGTAGAATCGTTGAATTATGTTGATATTTAATTTAATTGTTATAAAAGAAATAGCTGACCCAAATGTTGTATTTCGATATAATAATATAAAAACGGGACTTGTTCGAAGATGGCTGAAAATTTTGAGTTACATAAGACAGTTGTAAAGATTTTCAATAAACTAGCGTAATCAGTGAGCATATTACGTATTATGCTTTTTATTATCTGTATGTTAAATGTCACATAATATGTCTATGAAAAAATATCAGTAGAGTAAAAACACAAATGTCACAATGACAGACCAAATCTACTCTATTTATTTTTATTACGTGCCAAGGAAGGTTAGTGGCGATACCTACTTACTATATTTTTGTTATGTAGAGATAGCCCATTCAATATAAGTAATGTCCGCGGTATACCCGCAGCGTCAAGTAAAATTCATCCATAGGCAGTAAAAAATAAAACCGCTTTTTCACTGACAACACTCACATCGTCGTTCTCAACAATTTCTATCTTATGGTTACTCTCTTACTTTCAATTTGCTAAACTACAATCTAGCTCATAAAAACTCCGAACGTCAAACTTAGGAAAAAAATTACGTATTCCACGATCCGTAAAAAAATCGGTGAATAAAATATGAGGGAAGTTTAGGAAAACCCGAAATCGTTTTTCGTATTTGAATAATCACTTTAACAAACAAAAGTCGGCCGAATCTGCTTCATTACTTATTAACCTGCTCGAATGTGAGACAAACAGGAAATCTTCAACAAAAGTAACCACTTCATTCATTTTTATTGAATTTAAGTTTACAAGCTTTTGATACAATAAATTGTATTGTAGCATAATTTTACCTTAAGGGATATACAATTTTCTTTTATACTTGGAGTGCTTTCACACTAGGACTTATTTTCCGTGCGGTAACGCTTAGTTCGTACGGGCAGTGACAACTAGTTACTACAAACAAAAACACTTGAAACAGCGCGAGAGGTTTTTATCGTGCGATAAAAATCCGTCAGTGTGAAAACGTTGTTAATATTCTGTTTGTTTTATATATAGGTGTAGTATTTTATGTTAATAAATTATTTGTAAAAAATCGAAGGGAATAAATTTTCGCTTTTTCTCGTTCAAAATTGTAGGTTTGCAATAGATGATTGGAAATCTACGCCCCCGAAACCGTTGAAACACTTCAAAAGACAAATCTATTGTTATATATAGACTTGAGCGAATAGATGTCTCGAACATCAAAGGCACACTGAGTTCTGTAAAAGGGACTTCTTTACGCCATAATAACATTTAGCTTTCTTTATTATCGAAATAAGTAAAAATATACACAGAAAAAAAAAACAATTTGATCCAGATATTTCCTTGTTAAAGCATATTTTAATGGTGAAGCGTCACTTGAGCACTCGTTTCTTTTTAATTACGTGACTTGTCCAATCATGCAAACTGAACAAAAAGTCATGATCCCAGCCCAAGCTTTTAATTATTGGGGTATTTTCCGAACTTTGTGAACACTTCAAAAGTTGGGACCTGGCCTGGACTGCGGGCCGGTGTTAATTACCAACTTTTTAAAAACTGCAACTCATAATAGACAGCTGGGTTGAAAGATGAATGATGTGTTGGCTTTCAAGTTACGTTTTTTTGCTAACTTCGGTGGAAATTTACGGAAACGTGAATTGTTGAACAACAACAACATGAATTTGACGTTAAACATTTTCTGAACGACAGAAGCGTAATAAATGGCTGTTGAAATTTTCAAAACGGATTCGACTCATCCGTCGTGATTGGCGCTAAAGTGGTTTTAATCTAATGGCCTATCATTACTCAGTAAACACAAGCCAAAAGTTATTATTGAACCATTAGACGTAATACAAATAGAGGTCTAATTGGCATAACCACTAGATCCGAACAGAAGTGAGCGTGCTGTCCGACAGACACCGTAAATAATCTTGGTCCGTGATTGAAACTGTTGCAAATGGTGTTTTACGTTAATTATTCACGTGCACATACCGTTACGTTGATAAACTGTAGGTAACCTAATATAAACAGCTTAATTGCAAACGAAACTTGTGCAGGTTGGCTTAATTGATTTACTGTGTCGGTCGGTATCGGATAGTATAAATACGGTCTAGAATAGTCTAGATTACGACCGAATGAAAAATAGCGATCGAGCGAGCATTCGACGGCGCGCAAGCGATCGCTACCAGAATAATGACGCTACTGAAGTTCACTCGTTAGTCTTATGTAGATTGTTGCCAGTCATTACCTATGGGAAAAGCCACGCTTTCATACGTTCGCCTCCATTTTCGAAATTACTTATTGTTTACGAGACTCGTCAGAGTGGGGATGAACGCAATCTGTAGCAGCGCTTGCCAACGTAATGTGCGCCAACTAAAAACTTTCAATACACGTACGTATAAAAATGTGTATTATGAGAAAATACCCCTCATACATTTTTATCTACTGTGATTTTAAGTGGCATACGAGTTATATTTCTGATATTACATTGTTGGCTTCAGCGGTACAAATACAACAACAAAATTTACCCTATTACCGTCTTTACGTATTGAATAAAGATATAATAATATTGTTACGGATCCGAAACAGCCTTTCCCAAAGAAAATAATACTTTCATCATAATATCTGATTTGTTGAATTATGCTACTGACGCTCTCCGTCTTGGATACTCATCTTGAATAGAGTTGACATCCATTGTGATGTTTTATTATTACTCTGTGAAATGCAACGAGGCGGGTGAAATTGTTAAATCCTCACAATGGCGGTTCTGTCTTCGTCGGGTCGAGTGCGCAAAAGTTGTACAAGGACCTCAGTTCCGACGGGAATGTAAAGGGAACGGATTAATTGTATAATCTTCAAATAAGACAAAGTTGAAGACTGCGGTCGGCGACTGGGATTATTTATGTGTAGCGGGGTGGCGCGTGTGACGTCACGGCCGCACCCGCGCCACGCTACAGCCACGCCACAGACACTTCACTCGCAATCTGCATATAAATCGGATATCGATAATGACGTCGCTATCGCTAGCTACCCGAAATTCGTTCAAAATCCGATAAGCCTTGCCCGTGAAAGCTCTAATCCCCAGAAGTTTGGATGACCCCGATAGTGGATAGACCTAGTCTTCTATTATGTAAATTATCAGCCACATGAACCTTTCAACCGGCCACTGCGGTCGCTAAGTTTGCGGCCGGAACTTACGATATTGACTTAGGGTCGTATCTGTCTGAGGATCAGAACTAGTAGGTAACAATAGAAGGAATGGAAAATCCATTGTAAATATTTAATGTTTAATATCTGTTCGTGGCAATAAACGGTGTGCTGCCGTATATTGTTGAAGCGAAAAATGGAGCGCAAAAATGAGTTTTAACGTTTGCTATGAGTGTAAAATTCCGTGTGAAAATGAAGAGATCGTTGTGCGTGCGGGGACGCCTGCTGCTGGTAACGATGGGCGCAAATGACCCGCGCACGAAACACGACCGCGTCCGAGCTACGACACCCCCGCGCCGCCTGTGTACCTACTCGCACACTACCCGTATTTACTACCGCAGAAGCCTACATTCTACGAAAAATCTTTTTACTACTACGCTTCGTAGCAACCGAAATCTCTCGTAGCAATAGTGCTACGAGTTAATAGGTAAATCGATTCCAAATATTTCAATTAATTTCCGAACAGATCTCAAGTTTAGCGTCACGAAATGGAAAGCTCTTTAATTATACAAAAAGCATGACCCTTTTCAAACTTCGTAATGAGACTCAAAATAAGAATTTAAATTTCAATAATTATTCATTTGGCCGGGACAAGTGGGCGATATTGCGAAGTTGCGGACCTGTTTTTTCCATTGACGTTTTCGAAGGAAACTTTTTAAGCGGTCTCCTATTGAGTGCATGTAACTTTCCTTTTAGTCTAAAGTACTAGCTATAAGAAACTTAGTGTGATTGGGCGTTCCATTTGGCCGATACTGTTTTACCTGTAAATATACTTTCATCATCGTTGTAACTATAAACTTTTATGTCTCTGATGTTCTTACATATTTACGTGGAACTGCTAATCTAGATGGGAACTTAGTTGGAACTTGTTTCAAGGACGTAGTGTACTAACTAAACGTATTCGGTTACTAAGCGAGTTTAGTTTGCGTATTGTTTGCGCGGCAGATAGGCAGCGCGGATAGATAACGCGATTGGCATTTCCGACGTTCAGTAGACGGGAGCACCTTCCAAAGCGCGTTATTTTTATAAGGCATGGGCCTTGCCCTGACCCAGTTCCTTTTAATCCATCGCTTACCTATAAGGTTTTATTGGCAATGGCCCATTACGACCTACATTATCAACATCATCATCCGATTTTACTATTTCCAGTCACGTAAACTTGAACGACGAGCATAAACCATAAGGCAGACAAGTTTTCCTATTGGATATGCGGAATTTGGGGAGAGGATATCTAGAGGTCAATGATCGTGGCACGCGACACTCACGGCGTACCTTTTTTCTTTTCGAATCAAACAATTTCACGAGATAGGTACCTTTTATTTTTTGAATAATTATTCAACTCTCCGAAAATATTCCGAAGTTGTATATGAACAGAATACATAAGTATAAAAGGAGTAGGTACCAATTTACGTAAAAAATTTTCAATTATGCCGAGAGCAAAACAGTATCAATTTACTCTGTAACCTCTTTTTAGGGTTTTTTTAGTACATTCTTGAGTCAGCTTCTAAGACAAATATGAATAGGGAAATGAATTATATGAAAAGCTCCTTCGTTGTGACGTGTGAGAGATTGCGTCGCTTTGCGTCGACCTCCGAATGTAACCAGTCGTTTGTGCGCCGCGCAAAACTTGCCTCGAGGTTACATTAAGCCGATTACCAGCGTCAATCAAAACCCGCCTTTTTCCCAGATACCGCACGCAGAAACCACAAACTGTACTTTAACTAATGTCTTTATTCCACAAGCTTTTTCTCTTATTTACGGATTTGTAATGTGCTAAGTAGGCATCTAAATGCTTATTGCTTTCGTAACAAGTAGTAATGGGTAACGTCGAAACTAATATTTTCCGGCAGATCCTTGGAATAACGATACGGGCCATTTTCCGGGTGGGTGGTCGCCGGCCTAAGGCCGATCGAGGCGCCCGGCCTTCACTGATAAATTACAAGTCTTAAAACCAGTGGCAGGTAATTCTGCACAAATTCCAAGCCTCTGGCCCTCCGGCCTGCTACAGGAAAGTTTCAACGATTACTTTTACTTGTAATTTATGTCTCAGGGTACCGATAAAACGATGGCACCAAAGAGGGTCACAGGTGAGTCCCCGCGGAATTTCCTCCATTTTTAAGGCGACTTTGAGGAAAGGTTTCCAGGCTTTTAACTGCTTAACTGCCTTCATATAAATTATGAAGTTCGATAAGTATGGTAAGCATAAGTTATATCACGAGCGAGGCCGACAAACTGCCGTAAATAAAATCAGAGGGTTGTTACTTCAAAAGAATTGTTTTCGTCTGGAGTAAAGAGGAGATAAAAAATTACACACGTCGCAGGAAGAAAAATAATAACGTAATAGATGCTTTCGTACTTGAAGAAAATTAAGAGGTCCGCTGTGTGCGATATAAGGCTGCGTATAAAGTTGATTAATATTCGTTAGATGAGGCGAGGGGCGTGGGGGAGCGTGCGCGGCTGATATATCGGCTGCCATCTATCACACACAGCCGCAGCAGGCTGCATGCGTACGCACGCGCCTGCCAACACCGCAAACAAACGCCGCCGCCGTATCCAATGTCGGTATTATGCCCAAGTTTAAATCTAACGGTTTTATTCATGTGTATGATGTTTAGCTTTCAAAATGTAGTCTGCTATCACTACTCAGCTTATCAATATATTTCGTTGTATTTTCTGATGAAGTAAGAATTTCGTGGCTTAAATATATTACATGTTTATTCGTTTTTGGGAAAGATTAAAAAATTGTCCATTATAGACAAGCTGTGCTAGCACGCTTGACCTGTTGACATGCCTGAACGAAACAGACGTAAGCACGTAACTAGGTTTCCGAACAACCTAATCCATTTATTGGGAATGAAATAAAGATTGTGAGATTGGGTGGATCACAACGCACTTACACAAATTTCGTTCCCGTGTCTTCAACGATGAATAATAGATGTTGGCCACAGTTCGACCTCTCTACTCACGCACACCACCCCACGTTACCCTTGTACCTCTTAAACACACTAGCTTATTTTCACCAGTACAATATTATCTTTAGACCTTCGCTATATTTGTGGAATACCATTGATTAACTTTTCATTTAAAACAATTCCTCATAGAAACTATCTCAAAAACATTATCGATGTGAGCTATAAATTAGTTCGTTGAATGTCCTATGCGAAATACCTTAACATATGTATAATAGAGAAAGCATAGATGTTATAAATATCCGCACGTGAGATATAATGCACCTATTGGCAGTGTTTAAACAAAGTCATATTTTAAGTGTCAAAATAATCCAGTGTTAAAATTTCATCACGTGAATTAAGTGAGCAAGCTTGCTACGATAATTGAATTACGCTCTAAGCTAGGCGGCCACATAGATTTCACTTTTGGAATTCGCTTCGGAATGCGTGCATAGGAATTATTTGAACATTTACGCCGGTAATGTTGCGGTAGCAACGGATTCACTCCGCTCTATAGCACCGCACGAGATTTATGTATGGTATTCAATATATCTTGTTTGTATCTGTTCAATACGCAGCCCACCCTCAGGCTATTTCATTAATCGAAAACATATCACACACTGAAATACCATTTCCATACATTTTTATACTCCATGGACTGCGTACTATCCCAGATTTTTTATAAAGCAAAAACTTTTGTTCAGTGATAGGTAAAAAGCGATTTCGTAGAGCGTCGATAAATAAAAACGAGTGCCACATTTCGCGGAGTTACTTTATAAGCGGAGCACATCGGGCCGGCGCGGCAACTGCAAATGGCGCGAAACGACAATTTTAAAGCACAACATTGAATATACATATAATGTATCTGGCGAGCGCACGTGCGGGCCGATTACTCGCCGCCCGCGCCAGCCGCCGCCGCGCGCTGCTACTTGTATGCTGGCGCTTTTAACGCATTACCATGAATAATATATACTGAAATTGAAATGTCGCATTCGTGTCGCTCGAGCTGCCTATCTGCTCTCGCCGCCCGACGCCAGCGCCCGGCGCCCGCACTGAACCTCCTTCTGTATTCTGCCCCTCGATTCGTTCCGCCAATAGGCTTTGCCTTTTATCAAAATCACTGAGCTCTTTTTTGAAAGGCTAAGTTGAATGGAGTTCCGATTGATTTTCATATCGCATTGTTCAAGAGGGTAAAATACAACGTACTCAATAGAAAGTCGTTCTATCAATATTGAAAATGTACGAAATTTTAATTCCACTCCATTATGAGTAATTTCAAACGACTTATTCAAATATGTGGGATCCGAGGACGTTTTGACAGAATTATAATTTGTCGCGCATCGTTTGGCTCCTTATCAAGAACAATATAATTTAAAGCAAATCTTAATTTCCTGCTCAAATTAAAGCCTTGTTAAAGCAGACCAGAGATAATTATTATAAGATCTAAAGGCGAAGTAACAATATAATTTTGAAAATTACTTTCACCAAATAGTCCTCTCTTCTTTGTAGAGCGCTGTGTAAAGCGGAAGCGCCACAAATTGCTGACTTAAATATTTAATTTGTGAAGAAAACGGATTAGTGGCTAATTGCTGGGAAATTAATGCGAATACACTAACTAAAAGCAAAGTCGTCTAGAAACCGCCGATAGCAGGCTCCGCGATGTGAACTTCAGTACATAATTTATAGAGGTCCCGATTAGTATTAAGGATTACGTGATCATTATGCGAATTAAGTAGGATTTCCTTGGAAACTATTAAAAGGGATCTCACGAACCTCGACCCCGGAGAACGTACAAAGCGAGGGTCACCTTCAGAAATCAAAGCCGGCCTTTATTTATGACCTGGACGGCTGTCCCATTCGGCTAAGATAAGTCCCTGTATTATACATAACAAAGTTTATACTGTAAAGGACGGCCACCTTACTGTATCTCGAAGTAAAGATAAGATCTCCATTAGTGGTAGATCTCATTCATCGTGTGCGTGAAGCCGGCTGGAGGAGCGGCTCGAGCCCACGTAATTACACTCACAGGGGGCGCACACAAACATACAAGCTCCCCTGAAATCTGATATTCGCCTCCTACGTCTTTACTGACATCCTGCGACGGATAATTACCGCATTTTTGTATTTAATCTTAAGCTTGAAAGGAACCGGAAGTCTGTATACTTTCTTTAGCGAAACCTTTCGGAAAATGTGATACCAATTTTACCTAATATAAGTTTCCTTGGTGACTTATTTACTTGGGTTACTTCAAAGGTTGTGATCAACACAAGAACCCACTATTTTCATGTTATAGCTTTTACGTAGTATTTCCATGTAACAATAAAATAGAGAAACCTCTGTAAGCAGTAAGTTGTAAGGAGGTAAGCACTGAACCGGAAAATGGGTATGGGCAAGACTGTATCCCCACTTTATCCAAAAGGATGTATCTTTTTGGGAAAATATTTGGAATACCTAGGTAAAAACAATTTCAATCTCAAAAAAGGGCCTTTAAACGAATTCCTCTTCTTTAAATTGTATCAAATTAACACGTGTTTGTACCGTTCCTTGTGCTGACGGAGATAAATAAAGAACATTATAAATGAGTAAGTCAGATTCAGAGTTATAGCTGACTCGTCTGCGGTGCTACTACGAAATAAGGACGGCAAAAAGAACGCTTCTACATATTTTATAAATAAGATGATGTAATTTGAAAGGCGAGTGATGGTCGGCAGTATTTGTCCGGGGCTGAGCGAGCCCGTGCTAATCTACCAGCGAGATAGGCCAGGGCTCGCCTGACTAATCCGAGCGGCACTACATGAGACAAATAAGTTTGTTTATTGCTCAGGAGTAAGCATTAGTGCCGAGTGTTGCGTCGGCGTGCGGGTCCGTACGTAATCAGATTAATTAGATGATTTTGCGGGCGTTATTAAAAGTTGAGCCGGCTAAAGCGCAGCTCAGTTACCTCCGCCAAGATAGCGGGCTTATGCGCCGCATATATTTACTACTTAGCGGATATTATACGTACGCCGGGAATGCTCTTTAATGTTTTAGTATTTTCGACTGAGGTTGCGAACTCAGTGCCGTTTTGTTTGTGCGCCACAGTGGGCGGCTGGAATAATTCACTTAAGCTTAACTGGGAAAGATAATTAGGATTCTACGTCGGTTGATGCAAAATGAACGCGAAAAACAAGGTGGAAGATTTTTTGCGCTCATTCAGAAATTGAATTTTATATTTGCAGACGAAAGTTTTAACGAGACGAACCTATTTTTTTCTACGCTTAGGCACACATTGAAAACAGCGATTTAATTTACGTAATTAGACGCGAATGGAGGTTCTGTTCGTATTTTTCATTGTACGTTTTTTGCAAGGGTGACTTTTTTGTGCAGTTCGATGGGTTCAGGCTGGATGTAGCAAATGTATTCAGAGAGCTTTTGTATGATGCAATGTGTGACAGTGTGGCACTGTGGGCGGTTAGTCTCTTAGTAGTGGCTCACGGGCCGCTGGACACGGATCGCGCGACCGAACACGGCCCGTGTGCTGTCAATCATAAAACAGAAAAAAGTCGCTCAAATTCCAGTGGCTAACTCCCTGTTTAGTATAGACGGACGGGCGGACGCGCGAACCTTTTAACACAAAGCCCCGCTGCAACTGAAGTTACACAAAGCGGTCACATAGTAAATACCGAAAATATAAAAGGTTCGACCGCACGTTGCATCATTCTGATATTTACTTTCCTTGTGTTAAACGTGCCTTCGACTTGAATTGTATGTGATTTTTTCTTTGTAGCGCTCGTTTTAAAGGGCGATCAACGGCATTCGCACGTGTGTTGGAGCCGGTTCGATAATTCGCAGTACAGCGATTCGTCGAGTCCATTCTTTTGTTATTTCCTCTTTGTTCCCCGTGAAAGGTGGCTGCATTGTTTTCTCGTTGGAATGGCTCGAGATTGCGCTAAGAGTTGAGATTAGTGACAACGTGACGCGTGTGTGTAACCACCCTAATTTAGTTTCGATAATGCTTTAACCGTACCGTAGTTCTAAATTGCCTTTGGGGAGTTTGTTTTGTATTTTATAGCGACGTTGAATGTTACATTGTTGTAAGATTTACTATTTAGAGTCTTTGGTTCGTTCTTTTCAATTATTAACATTTAAATCGATTCTTATATTAGAATTCAGTAGATGAGGTGAAATTATCGCAAGCGGTTAAGTTGTACTTCAGAAGATGTATTTTCAGCTTTAAGGTAGTGTTATTATTTCCAGGTTTTATATTAAATTAAGCATCAGCCTTCCATCCCCTAGAAAACGACGAATAATAACACCGCAAGAGATGATATTCGATGCAAATTATGTAAATCTTCAATTGAATCAAGGTTTCCTGTCACCGGACATCTTATATTCATGATGTGGCGGATTATGGTTTACAAGTATAAATATTTGAATAACTTATTTGAAGAATTACTAAATCAATTTATTCGTAGGTATCTAGTTAATATCTATCGAAACAATCTTGGTTTAAGCTAAATAGGTTTATCTAAACGCAATAATATTTTAAACCAATATTCGCCATAAAAAATCCTAAAAGAAAAAATATTATCGAGGTTTATTCAAGTTAGCTGGGACCCGAGTGCCATGCGGCATTATCGTCCGATGAAATGGACAGTCCGGCCCCTTGAGGAGGCAAAGGGTTCGGTTCCGAGGCACTCAATAATTGAAGTCGTTGAAATTCCGGGCGGATTGTTGCGGCGGCACCTGAGGGGAGGGTGGGAGGGGGGGGACCCGTTTAACGGGAAACAATAACGTTAATGTTTATTATAATGCCCGATTTATTGGCGATTCTCATTTATGGTCCAGTCCCAGTTAAATTTGCGCGGGCTTATTAACGCACCGCACGCGTTGCGCAGTCCATTTTACTACGCGGTCCTGCTTAACGGTCCAACTGTAGCTTAATTAAAACTAAAATGGCACTGTAAATACATCGATCACACTAACACTGCGTAGGGGTGATGCGACTAGAGAAGGTATCGACGCGGACTCCAGACGAGCTTGGTCGAGCAATGAATAATAATTAAAGGAACATTATAATGATTGAGGTGAGCCGTTTCTGAGGTAATAGGACGCGTGCCGCGTTAAGCCTGCAATTATTGGAGTTCGTAAGCATCGCCGCAATATTTCGTGTTGAAATAAAGTCGTATTTTGTGGAAACTCATTACGTTATAACACTTTTATACGGCCAATTAAATCTTGTTATTAAATAAATTGAAAACCTTTAACTTCACAACCTGTAATTTTTTGATATACAATGTGAAGTAATATTTTTTTAATATTATGTGCAAATAATGAATACGGCAGCTGAAATGAAAACATAATTGACTGCCAATTGCTTCGTAGACCTGTGCATTTCAATCCAATGAATATCAATTATCTTTGCGAATCAGAATTACTTTTAACTTTCCATGACATAATTGGAATGCAGGTATAATATTATTTTCGTAATTATAGGTATTATGTTAATATACAAGTATTATGTTAAAGTAACGTAACATACCTTAAAGAACAGCATTGAATATTTATTCCATCAAAATAAGTAAATAAAAAAGCTAATACACATTTAACAACAAAAATAAATATGATCTCGAACACAAATAATAGCTAGATATTACTGTATTACCAAGCAATAATATCTACGAGAAATATCACAGGAAACACTAACAACCTATTTCATAGTTCAATAACTATTTACATCCGATAACAGCTCCGAACATGATAATATTAACTATAAATCGAAACGGTAATTGTCAATCATTAGGTTCATCAGTCAGGTAGGTAGAACGATAAAATATAATTAAATAATGTAATTAACTTCCTGGCAACACCGCGTTTGAATGTTGCCAGCCCTCAAAACATTACGTGCGGTGACCCACATGTTATGTTGCCGTTTGTGACAATATTTTGTATTTGGGTAGAAAAAAGTTTTGTGGCTAACGTCGAATGTGTATTCGATATTTAAAATTAAATGTAGAACGGTTTTTTTATGAATAAAAATAGTTTTTTTTTTGTTACTGCAACTGCTTGCTTAAAATTTAAATTTAGAAGACTCGTTAAAAATATGGACTTTTCTTTTGAATTATGCTAATCGAACTCGGAAATCGGAACTCTTGCTTTAGGGGTACCTACCTAATACATTTGTATTTTATAGATTACTTAAAATAATTATAAATAGAAGAAAATAATTAAGGAAGCTTCCACAGACCCAAAAATAAAAAAAAGAACAACCAAATGGATAAACTTGATTGATATTGATTTGATTTTGATTGATATAAACATCGAATATCATAAAAAATGACAGTATGGAGATTGAAAATAGATAAAACCGTTTTATTCGATTGCGTTGGATATTTTATAATTTTATCGTATTTAACCTATCTGACTCTCCACTTAATTTATAGACTATCCTTAATTCGCGCACTTAGGTATATAAAATTTTCAGTTATTTTCAGGTACCTACTCAGTAGGTTGCAGACATTAATCTATTTGTTTATTTGACGTGGACGAGTTACACTCCACTCTTCAGGGCTCATTGATTCAATCGATTCATCGGATACAATCGATTATCTGAAGTTAGAAGAAGTGAAGACTCTGCTCAAAAGCTACAAGAAAAAAAATAACATAACCTTTTGTTTCTTTTAAAACGCTGTCATTTATAGGATTCCGTACCTAATGACGAAGAAAAGGAATCCTTTTAAGATCACTTTGTTTTCCGTATCTCAGGATGAGCCAGTCCGAATTACACTTATCCGATTTTCATCTTTTAGTATTAGTCTCAAAATAAACTCCTCAATTAATTCATCAATAAACAACCCTAACAAAACTGCGAGTAAGAACAAAACGACAACCAAGATCTGTATGGCGTGTTCACATGAAAGGATAATCGTTCACACGTAAGGATTCCTGAAGGGGGTGTGGGTAAGCGAATTTATGTGCTAATACACCCTGGGACTGCCCGATGTGCTAATGAAAGGTAATACATAATTCAACCCGTGAATTATACAGTGCCAATCGATATTTGCACCGCGTTACCGCAAATACCGTATCTGTGAAATCACTTGTAGAACCGAAACGCTGTAAGGGAATGATACGAGATATGATTATTTGATAATGTTATGTAAATTGTGTAATTTCTTGGGTTTTGGACTGTTGAGTGAGTTGTGGGTTTAGTTGCGAGTTTCTTGGTGAAATTGTGGAGATGTTATACCTACGTTTGCAAGGGTTGATAATTACAAGGATATTATTTGGCCTTACATTTTGATAATATCAGTACATTTAGTTGAAATTAAATTATGAGCTTTTAAAACACCTACGTGTTAAACGTTTTCAGTTTTTTCATAACATAAATATTAGTTTAGAATTTCGCTTCAGTAAAGGTTTTATTATTTCACACGGTTAATACATTGCTAACCGTGTAGTTATCAAACATTAAAGAACTTAAGCGGTTTCAGAGATTATATGAAATGTAAACTTAAATTTGCCTTTTTCTAACTTTAAACATAAGCAGACATCATTTAATATTTCCATCGAGTTAACTTGCTTAACTAACGTTAAATGAATATAGAGAACGTTTGTTTAAAATTTCATAACTATTATGACCGATAGTAGGTATAAAGTTTTCAGAATATTTTATTCTGAAACAAATGGAAAAGCCCAGTGGGCCACGCCCGTACATGGCCATGTAGGGGCGTTGATTAGTCCGGTTGAAACAAAAACTATTCTCAAACCGGGCGCAACAAACGAAGTGGAAAAAGTCGATATGAGGGAGGTACCAGGATCTGATTGTACTCGTAAACGGCAATCCTCGAGATGCGTTTCACACTGAATGCGCAGACTTTTTAAATGATTAGTGTCCCCAGGTCCCTCGATCCCTGCTACCCGCACTCATAACCATTGATTGGCTCGCCGGCCGGCGCTGCCTGGCGCACGCACCGTTACAAAGAAATGTGAACCAATTTCAAAAAGAAATACGACATTCGAGATTTTCATTATCCCCCGCCATTTCTCTGCTTTTTTGTTACTCGTGACGCTTTATAATGAGCTGTGGTCTCGAATTATTCAGATTAAAATACTAGAAATTGCTGCCATTAGCTACGTTTAATAATAGCGTGCATTTAAATTGTTACAAATGCTTTACATCTGAAATATTTAAAGTGTTTCCAAGCAGCCAAATGCCTTGTGCTAAATAGGGCGAAAAATAATTTACAAACTAACATTTTCGTAAATTTTTGACATAGAAGCTGAATACGGAGCACGCGCATGTAGCCGCGCTAGTATAAACCTGTTTGTAAATAGAACAAATCCGCTATCAGCATAAAAGGTTTTAGTACACACGACATGGGTATGAATTGCTATATCTATTATTTTTGTAACAATACCCCAGAGTAAACTCGACAAAGACAACACACCGACCGGTATAAATAAAAACGTATCAAATAACTGAATAAAATGAAAAACCGTCAGTTGGGAGAACGAATTCATTCGTCGGATATGTAAAATGTTAAAGCATTCATCTATCCGCAGGTCCGCACACCGGAATTCATGGGCGAATGTGGAGCATGCAAACTGCCACGACAGCAAACCTCGCCGCATCAAAACAACAAGCGGCACATTTGATTAAAATAAATAAAAGGAATCATATGACGCTCGGCTCGGCCGCCATCACCGCCGCTCCGCTGCGCCCCCGCCCTACCCAAACGTATCAATGTAACAGCCCATCAATATTAAAACAAACTCAACAGTATGAATACAATATTCGTTCTATAATTCAAATAAAAACAGTTCACGATTTACACGCAAAGACAAACGCGCCATGGACGTGTAATCGACTACACTGGAATATAATATCTTGCAAATACTTGAAGTGCATAACGGCGTAAATATCACAGAAACGCATGTCGAACCCGAGAGAGATGCAACACTCTAAAATGGCACATCTATTCTAAACGGAAGCTAGGGTATCGAGTTACAAATCGTACAGAAAATCTAGACATTTTTGGCGGAGCTCCAATCGAGAAGTGATCATATCTGTCAATATTCTTTGAGCATGTAATGCGTTTAAACCCGTTCTATTACGGCATTGTAGTGAAAACCCAGAAATAAATATACAAGTGTCTATAGAACACCCCAAGAATCGCTTAGAAATCTCTGGCCGAAATCGTAGTAAAGCAGGGCCTTTTTAATCTAATTATGACAATTCAGTGAGTTACCACTTCGCGGGTTCTCGACAATTTCTTTTAATAACTTGGCATTTTGTGGAGGCCTAAAACAACTTTTTAATTAAAGATAATCAGGCTAAAATGTCAGCAATAATGCGGTGTCACGGAGGCAGACGGCAACTCATAACAGTGATGCGGCTTAGTCGACGTGCCATCAGGAGGAACACGTTTTATTGGTAATTATGGCAAGTGGGTAAAACTTAACTTTGTGGCGGAGCGCTCGCTACGAGAAAATGCACATTTGTGGAGTTTGTACTCGTGAAATGGATTCTAGTTTAAAACAGAAGGGGTCGTTCCGCTGAACGTAGTTAGGTGATATCGCTCTCGTTAGTGTTGCGGTGCTAGGGCACTCGGTATTATATTAACTGTGCACCGATACGAATTCCCGGCTTGCATGGATTGCGGCGCTCGCAACCTCTGCCGCGCTCTAAGTATGTACGAGTACATAGACGACAATCTAAACAATTTATTCAAACAGTCACAGTCGGTCGTAAACTATGAACTCGCATGTTTTGGTATAGCTAGCAGTGGGTCGGTGCAACGTTACCAATATATTTACAGCGCTGTCGAGTTGT